>JAFEMH010002260.1:0-360822 GCA_022495995.1 Adenophora triphylla var. japonica | reverse complement strand
ACGGCCTAGGCACTTAGAGCTTAGCACAAGAAAAGAAGCCCGCTAGATTGGAAACCCCAAAAGGGCGGTCTGTGCAAAAGAAAGGGAAAAGGGAAAAAAAAAAAGAAAGGGAGGCTTATCTCGCGCGAGATTACCCCTCGGCACGGAAAGCCGTATTTTGTCCTTTTCTCCAAGAAAATGAACCATACGTTAGACACTGAGCCTCTGTTATTTAATTCTTTGTAAAAGAGGAACGTAGGCACCTTCGGGTTCTATCTCAATCAAATAAATGAATCTACTTTTGTCCTTTATTAATCAAATGCATTTTCATTAATGACAAAAGGGAAATCCTAACCACAAAGCGACTAATTTGCTAAGCTAACAACCTTGAAAAAAAATACTAATAAAATAAAAAACAATTGATCTATCAAAGCGAAATCTCATCTTGGTACTCCTAAAGATCTAGCCTTTCATTTGACTTTGGTAGGCCGGCTGACATGATCTCCACCAGCCGTCAGTGGGATCCTCCTTGCGCTTTGAGCCCCGTTGCGTGAGCATCCTTCGAGGCGTTCATAAAAACAGAGTCAAGGCGATCAAAAACAGATCCCGAGAGCTCTTACAAGACAGCTAGAAGTGGGTCTATCTAAAGCTTGCGTCTTTCCAGTGCATCTACCCTTTATTCCTTTCTCGTACTCAATCCCCATCGAGAAAATCCCGAGTTGGATCATGCCGCACATTAGCAGTGATCGACCGTAGCCTCTTTCCTTCGCAAAATACCGCTAGCTACAAAAAGAAATCTCCAGCAAGGAAAGCCGCGGATCATCAATCTTCTCTCGCACTAGTGGTGACCGGTATGAAGAAACCAATCCAAGTACTTATCGAAAGGATAAAGAAGATACTTGCGATTAAAAGTCCGAAGGTTCGACTCCACTGATCCCACTAGTTCTTTAATTCTTACTGCTTGATTGCTAGCGCCCGCGCAAACTCTACACCAATATAAGACACTTCACCAGAAGCTCCTTCGAAAAGATAAGTGTATTATTCGACCTGCACTCGACTGAGCACCCGCTTGGGGAAAATAAAAGGAGGAATCTTGCAAACCTTGGAAGAACAACCTGTCAAAAACCCTTGGTATTAGCAACACACTTGTTCAACCTCCAATAAGGTGGACACCAAAAGAATGTCAACAGCTTGGATTCGGTCTCCGCATATCAACAAACCCATTCATAAGCACTCTGTGAAAGATCCTTGATCAATAACTTTCGCGTATGATATGTGAAAGGGGAATAATTCCTAATGGGGGACCCACCAACTTGGAGATGCTCTACCTAATGGCCAAATATGGTCAATAGAAGAGTAGCTCCGCTTGGAGTCATGCACGTAGATACCCATGCAGCCTCGTCAAGACCACATGCATGGTCTCACTCCAAGTTAAGCGGAACTAATGTTCCTAGAACGTTTTCTAGCAGCTCGCGGAACCTTTCCACAAGTTGGGAATCGACTGCCGTCCACTAGCATGTAAACGGTAACATCTCAGAAAAGAAAAAGAGCCGGAAAGTTCCGTTTATAGACATGAAAAGCGTCATCATTCGAATCACCGTGTGACGTCTTTGAAAAGAAGAGCAATCAACCCACTTGCGGTGAACCAACTCATAGCAAGTATCAAGGGGATCCCTAACAATTCATTCAAAGCCTCCGAATGATAGTCCTGTTGTACTTAGGAGCGGCGAGTCTTGATCGCCAAAGGCATATCCAAGATAATGGCAAATTCCTCCACAAGGTAGGCACCATCTCATTCAAAGAAAAATTGAAAAAGATGAATAGAGAGGGATCCCAAAATCGGCTTGACAACTTGACTGCAAGAGATTCCAACATCCGGTTGGAGGTTCTTGAGAGTAAAAAGGATTAAGATAAATCCGAGTCTGCCCAATAAACGCCTATTCTGCGAGAGATCGGTTGCGAAATGACTCTCATACAAAATCCCTTGATGCTATGCTTGAAAGATGCAAAATCACTTCAGGCTGATTGCAGAGAAAAATCATCGACAATCATGGGATTTCTGTTAGAAGGCAATCTCTCTATGGAAGCCATATGGAGTCGCTAGGGTTGAAGAAGAAGACAAGGATAAATTTCACCCTAACAGAAATATCTCTAGAGTTTGTAAGGCTAGAATGAGGTATCGCCGGACTACAGGTGATTTTATAGGGAAAACTCGACAAAATCCTATTCGGAAAAGAAGAGATCTACGCTCGACTAGCGTGTCTCGTGCGAGACACCTTATCTCGCGCGAGATATCCCTACGGCAAAACACGGCAGTTTCCGCTCAAACAACAATCTAGCCCCGACTTGACGAAGCAAGTCTCGAAAAACCTGTGTGTACAGTTCATAACATGCAGTAAAAGCACCAAGATGAGGGCTCAAAATTGTGGCCTAGCGGCCATTCCATTCCATTTCCAAAAACATGGAAAGTCGAGAAAGTTAATTAACTAACTAATTAGACCTAGGATTAGGGGTTAAGAAAAACCATTGTTTGTGCTACCTACTTGTTCCTAACAAGTACCAAAAGAAAAGAAAAATTGTCTGGGCCCACACGGCCAATATGTACAAATCATCAGAAATCAGATAAAGGGAAAAGGAGGGGATCACGCCATCAAATTGCCTGAGTCGCCGGCACCTCCGCCATCACGCCACGGGGGCTACCATCCCTCCTCGATCTCTTGGGTCCACAAGTAGGGGTCACCACCGAGGCCACTGTCGAGGCCGCCAAAGAAGCCTTGTGAAACAGCCTCTCGGATAGGTCCGACACCAGAGCCATCAGTCCCGCCATCTAGGTCGCTCCACGATTATAATCGGCCGCGGACAGAGTGACCTAACAACCAAAGAAAAAGAAAATGCTCAGAAGAAGTCGGACATATACACTTATATGGACGAACGCGAGATATACCTTCTGGAAAGTGACCAAATTGTCCTCGATAATAAGCATCTACGCAACGTCAAAATTCAAAATTTTGACACATTTACCCTTGGAAATGATAAACTAGCAGGGAAACGTGGAAAAACCGGCACCGCAAGTCACGGAACGAGCCAAACGTGACAAGCGCACGATCGCCCGGTATGGCACCAGTCGCCCGAAAACCGAGTGGTCCAAAGATTAACTCAATCCACATGATTCAGAGCCCAAAAAGGTGAATCATCAAAGAAAAAGAAAGAAAAGCTTGGTCCAAGGCCCAAACAGGTGGATCGTCATCATAAAAAGCTCGGTCCAACGCCCAAACAGGTGGATCGTCATCAGAAAAGCTCGGTCCAACGCCCAAACAGGTGGATTGTCAAACCAAAAGCTCGGTCCAACGCCCAAACAGGTGGATCATCATCAGAAAATCCCGATCCAACGCCCAAACAGGTGGATCGTCATCAGAAAAGCCCGATTCAACGCCCAAATAGGTGAATCGTCATCCCCAACAACAAAAAACCCGATTCGGAGCCCAGAAAGGCGAATCGTCACAAAATCAACAGGACTCAGGGGACTGGACAGGTAATCCTTTGTGTTCTAACATAGTTTCCACAGGTTAGGAGCCCAGATTGGCGAATCTTCGTGACAGTGTGCATATTCCAATCGGGTCTTGATTTGATTCCTCGCATGAATTTACCTTTTCAAAAACAAAATCTCCCGATTTTCAAATGATTTTCGAAATACCTAAAGCAAATTTTTATGTTTTCTGGAGTCGAACTACGTCATGGTCTCGATTCTCCGATAGAGATACGTGAGCGGCCGGGCGGCACGACCATCCCGATGTTCGAATGATGTCTTTTCTATCGACGACACTTCTTCTTTCATAAGACATGTCGCCGAGGGGCTCAGACACCCCATTCTCGAACACATCGGAACATACTTATACCACTCTAAGTCTCGCTTTGAGTCAAAAGGTAGAAATCCACCATTTCGTCATGTTTCGTTAAGTTTTGACTAACCACCGTTAGTTTGGGACTAAACTGCATACGAGATAACGAGGAAAGGACAAAACCGTCCACGTGAGCAATATCTCACCGCGAGATGGCGTGTCTCGCGCGAGATATCCCCCTCTCGCAGATTGCACGACGGTTCCCTCATCGATTTCAACCTCTTTTCGGAATAAAACTTTATCTCTCCGGCCAACCAATAGAATTTGGAGTCTGGAATCATCTTGAAGTGTTTGATCTCATCTTCAACACTTCACCAACCCCTATAAATACTTGGTGACTTCCAAGGTTCAAGAGGTCCAAGAATTTTCACAACACACACATTTTGTTGGTTTCTCTCCTTGAAAGAATCCTACAAAATCACCCTAAAAACTTACCTCATAGTTTGTTTGTCAACCTTGTTGATAAACAAACATCAAGCTCCAAGTCAAGGATCGAGGCGAAGCTCTGTCCGTGTCAAGAGTTGATTCTAAACTTGAGTCGAAACTCTGCCCAAATCACCTCACGCAAGGTAACCCCCTAAATCCCCTTCTAATTGACTGTTAGAGTGGTATAAGTCCATAGAATCTAGGATCGGCCTAGAGCCTCTCCAAATCATGGAGACGGTCTCGAAGCAATCGATCCTACATTCCGTTTAACCCCGTTAAATAGACCTTTGTTTATAATATTTAAAATCCTTTTTTCTTTTCTTTTGAAAACCTCTCTTTTCTTTAGCAAGACCGATCTCTGGATTGGGTGAAATGGATGCTCCTTGACCTACCCATTTCATAACCTAAGCCCCAAACCCAAATCTCTTTCAAAATGGTTTTCCTATTTTCTCCAATCGAATAATATAGGTGGCGACTCAAAAAGATAAAATTCTTTCTCACGATGCTACAGTGGGTGAAAGATGGAAGATTGGACAGGTTCATAAAGGGAGATCGTCTGTGGGGAGATCGACCTACCGGATGTATACCAGAGCCGAGACAGCCAAGATTGACTTTGGGGTGATTGCTGAGGAAACGAGCAACACGGCACTCAAGCACAAGATCTTCCAGTTGAGTAAAGCTCTATATGTCCCACCCAGAAGTTGTGTACAAGATGAGGTGATCAGTTTTCATCCCTACAAGTTGACTACTAGCGTGACAGCAAGGGAGCAAATATTGGTGATTTCAGGGCTCATTGATGACTGTACATCCAGTAGGATTTTGGTTGACACGGGGGCCTGCAAAGACATCCTCTACTATAAAACTTTCCTAGACATGGGATTGACAAATGTCAGGTTGTCACCTTACTCAGGTCGACTTGAGGCCTTCACCAATCACAGGGTCGATGCAAAGGGCCAGATAGAGCTGGAGGTGGACATCAGACAACATCCCTTTAGGATAACAAATTAGGTAACATTTATAGTCATTGATGATATAAGTGATTAGGATTCTATACTGGGAATACCTAGACAGGTCGCACTAGGAATGGTGCCCTCCATCCCTTATCAAATGGTCAAGTTCCCCACTATGTTGTGAGTTTGGTGCGTCCTAAGCATGGATAGGGATTATCTGGATCACGTGCTTTATTCCAAGAAAAAGAGGGAGTTGGAGATAGACACTCCGGAGGTGAGTTAGAAGTTTTCAAAGTCTGCCACAATGACCACAAAGTTAGCTTCCATTCGATGTGTAGAGAAGGAGGACTTATTGCTAGAAGAGCCGACCTATCCCTCACATGACTTGGTCATGAATGAGCCGACACATCCCTCAGAAAGAAAACAAGACATCACAGTTACAGTTTTGGTCGACCAGATCATCATTGGCGACCTATGCCTCCAAGTCAACCAAAACTCAGGGGCCACCAATGGGGGAATAACTGTCAAGCTAGATGATATGATCGAGGTAGAAGCTCCACATTTAGGTGTCGAGGAAAGAAAAAGAGTCAAGGAAATCATCATTGAGACCCTTCAATTTAGGGATGGCCCAGAGCTCGAGCCAGTAGACGAGTTAGAGGATTATAGAGGTCAACCAATCCTACCCCGAGCAAAAAATCAAGATAGGGAGGAAATTGTCACCAGAAGAAAAGGTGGAGATAATCGACCTATTAAAGGAGATTACAGATGTTTTCGCATGGAAGGTAGAGGATATGAGGGGAGTCAAGGAGGAGGTCGCAGTGCACCGCTTGATGTCAACCCCACCATGAAATTCAAAAGCCAGAAGGATTTTTACTCGTGACAAGGAGATAGCTATCAAGCAAGAAGTAGACAAACTTCTCAGTGCAGGTATAATCAAGGAGGCATCCTACACGACGTGGCTAGAAAATGTGGTGATGGTTAAAAAGGCCAACGGGAAGAGGAGGATGTGTGTCGACTTCACAGACTTAAATTTAGCATGCCTGAAAGATAGTTACCCACTTCCTCGAATAGACAAGTTGGTTGACTCAATTGCTGGGCTCTGTAAGTACCCCAATCCGGACCGCTCTCCATCCGAGCATACGGGAAATACCGAGGATTCACTCATTCGTGATCCCGAAGATCCGTAAAAGTCCAAAAGGTCCAAACTGACCAAGCAAAACCAAGGGAGGACCTTTCAGGCATAAAAGGGGATTTAAGGATACTGCAGGAATGACAAAAAGGTCAAGAATCTGTCAAATCACAGCCATGTCCGTACGGACACATGTGTAAAAGCATGGTATGTCCATACGGACATCCTTGTTAACACGCCAAAAATTCCCCAAATCCAGGAAAGGACTGATTAGATTAATGGGATGTCTGTACGGACACATATGTAATTATGGTATGTCCGTACGGACACATTTGCACATTTTCAGTCCCTATAAATACCAGCCTCCCCCAGCCCATTTATCACAACAACAAGCCTTCCCAGCCTTCCCCCTTCAATCCAGAAGCAGTTTCCAGCCAATCTGAGGCATTTTGAGGCATCCCGAGGTCTCCCGAGCCATCCCGAGGCATCCCGAGTCATCCCGAGGCAATTCCGATCCATCCTGGTCCGTCCCAATTGACCTCCCGACCCTATTCATCCCCAAACAACCTACACCCACTCACCAAACTTCAAAAATCCAACAAACGACTCAAAAAAGTCAAAATCTGTGAGTCTAGCGAGTGTGAATGAGAGCTAACTAGGGGAGGTTCTACCCGAGTAAGTGCAGAATTTCTCTCCTCTTTAGAACCCCCGAGTGTGATACGAGAGTTAATTAGGGGAGATTTTGCCATAAGTGAGGGCAAAACTTCTCTCCTCTTTAAACACCCTCAACCAAACACATTCCTCCTACAAACCCTAGAAAGATAGAACGTAACCAACATTGGTGAGATCTCCTTCCACACTTTAAATAATATTTTAAATTTCAAGTCTTTAAATACATTATTGCTTTAAATATATCATTTATAGTAGTCTTTATTTACTATATACGTAGTTGTGGAAGGCACAGCGCTTGCTCATGTCCATGTCAGGATTGAGAGTCTTTGGCTGGAAATTTTCAAGCAGTTTGAGAATGTTCCGCTTTACTAGTGTCTTGAGGACTTGGCTCAAGGGCATCCCGAGATCATCAAAAGGCTAGAAGCTCTTCTCTTGAGGAGGACCGTTATTCATTGGGGTCCGGTTCTGAATGTAGTGAACTGCTCTGGTAACCTCTTTCTTCTTGTTTGGAGGTGTTTGGTAACCTTTTTTCCTTTTGCTTAAGGACACTCTTCCCTTGTACCTCCTTTGCATGTTCTACCAACCAAGCCACATGGGGGTCTTTAGGTGGGGTTAGGTTTTTGGTTCCCAGAGATGAAGGTGGATTTGTTGATGGAATCACCATTTGGGAATCCTGGGGAGGCAAGTGGGTGTATGCCCATCCATACCTTTGATTGCCAACACCGGAGCCGGGGGCATGATTATATAGGCCGTGCTGGACCGTGTTTGGATACTGAGGGAATGTTTCATGAGCCCTGAGATGCAGTCTGGCAAGTGGGATTTGAAACATCGGGGTATCTGCTTGGTATGTCCGTCCCTGGCAGGCATTATGACTTCAAGGTGTAGCTTTGGGGCTATAGATACCCCATTCTGAACCTATCGGAGCAGAGTTATACCACTCTAAGTCTCGCCTTTGAGTCAGGAGTAGAAATCCACCATTTCGTCATGTTTCATTATGTTTTGACTAACGACTGTTAGTTTGGACTAAACTGCATACGAGATAATGGGGGAAGGATAGAATTGTCCATTGAGCAGACTTGTCCCACGCGAGACATGGCGTGTCTCGTGCGAGACTAGCCTTCTACAAATGTGCAGAATCGGTTCCCTTGTCGATTTCAAACTTTCTTCTTGATGAATCTTATCAAATCCGGTTCTCTAATGATATTTGAGTTCTGGAAGCTTCCTTGGGAGGTAACCCAATCCACTTTTACCTCTTAAAATCCCTAAAAATACTTGATGACTTTCAGTATTTTGGGGGACGGTTGAACTTCCGAAAAATACACTTTGTTGGTTTCTCTCCCTGAAAGATTCCTACAAAATCACCTTTCAAACACCTAAAATTCGTTCATCAATCTTTTTGATTAACGAACATCGTGATTCAAGTCTAGGATCGAGGCGAAACTCTGTTCGAATCTCTTCTCAAGTTGAAGGTAATCTTCCTTCATTCTTTTATTATTCTAATTGATTATTAGTGTGGTATAGCATATTGAATCTAGGATCGGCCTAGAGCATCTCCAAATCATGGAGACGATCTCGAAGCAATCGATCCTATATTTCGTTTAACCTAGTTAAATGGATGTCTTTATCTGTTTATTAAAAATGTTATTATTTGAAAACCCCCCTTTTTGCAAGACCGATCTCCGGATTGGGTGAATGCGGTGCTCCTTGACCTTCCAAATCCATCACTTAAGCCCCGAACCCAAAATCTTTTAAAAATGATTTTTTCTATATTTCCATCAATAATATAGGTGGCGACTCGAAAACAAAAATAAAAAGACGGAAAGCTTAAAATTACGCGAAGCGCTCAGTTTGGCGACTCCGCTGGGGATCTATAAATTTAAAGTGGCTTAGACTTGCGTCAATAAGGGGGATTTTCAAATAAAAATCATTTTTTATTCTGTTTCAGGCTAGTCTCGCACGAGACAACTCTTTGTCCCGCGCGAGACAAAGCTACGATAATCTGTGTGTTTTCTGGTTATCCTTGTTCGTCTCGAGATCCGAGATAAGATTCAAACATGTAAGGGGGATTCCAGATTACAATGTTTGCATAGTTCTTTCATCTTAAGGCCTCCCTTAAGATGTAGGACTCGAAACTGTATTTTGTTTAAATATTGCTCTTTATTTGAACGACGTGCAATTGAGTTTTTGATTAAAGTCCGGTCCAAGGAGGATTCGGGAGTTGTAATTTTAAATTTATTATTTCTCTCTCTATCCTTTATGTGGAACTACGACGGCCTGAGTCTTCCTAAATTGGGAAAAACGTAGGCAACCACTTGGTGCGGCCATTATCTATTTTCTTTTGTTTTCAAAAAAATCTCTCTATTTTTCTCTATCACCTAGATGGATTCCCACGTATGCGCACTCATGCTTATATATGTTATTGCACTACATACCCTTGATAAACCTGGGATCCAGACTAAGGACGGATGACGGTAACCACCTAGTCGCCCGTCTCTCCGAAGTTGGATCATCCCACTCCGCGTATTCAATCCACCTAGATTGTCATACCGCAGGGAGCCTAGCCTTCCAGCCTTGCATCGCCTCATGCATCGCCTCATGCATCATGTACTATATTTTCTAGGATCACTCCGTGACCGGTCGGTTTTGACTCGGTGATCTTTCCTGTCTTTGACCAAAATAAAGCTATGTGAAATTGACTATAAAGAAGGACTCGGAAATGTCCCTTCGGAAAAAGTCCCTTCGGCAAAAAGAAAAGTCCCTTCGGAATGATCCTTTCGGAAGTCCCGCTAAAAAGAAAAAAAAAATCCTTTCGGTCAATCTTACATGGATTTATTTTACAAAGAATGGACTGATTACTTAGTCGTTAGGTTTGGATAAGTACCTTAGAAACCCCTCAAAACGGATTATCCGTTCCGACCAAAAATTAGGGTAAATAAAAAACGACTTTACGTGTGGTTGTCTCGCGCGAGACTACCTGTCCCGTGAAGGACAAAGTCTCTGTTTTCTATGCTGAGCCTGAAACCTTTAAGCCTTCTTCCGACTCGTTGGGGCTAGATTTGATCCTGATACAATCTCTGCATCTTCTCTGTCAGTTTTCCGAAGCTACATCAGACTCTCCCAACACAATGTCTACAGAAAAGTACTTCGTCACCGAAAGGGATCTTGAACAACAAACTCTGCGAGACCTGACCAAGTCTCTCGTTGCTGAGATGGAGCATGTGGAAGGTTGGAAGGAAGACTTCAATATGCCTACCACCCGTATTGCTATGGATTTCAGTAGGATGGAAAGTGACTCCGACAGCGAGCAACCCTCCGTCCAAAAGGAGTTAGGTGTCCTCAAAACCCAGCTTGCCAAAGCCTTGCAGCAAATTGATAACAATGATGCATGTCATAATTTGGAAGAGTCCATCCAAGCTGACAAAACCAGGATGCTGATTGAAGAGCTTGAAGAAGTCAAGAATGAGCTCAAGGCTATGACTCACAAATGCAACACACTCGAAGCTCATATCAAGGACGATGTTGTTGAGAGGGTTAAGTACTTGTAAGTACCCAAATCTGGCTCATGCCTTCTGGTTAAGTTTCCCGGTAATTCCCCAGATTTTCCTAAAGTCCAGGGGCAATTTGGGAACTTTTCCAAACCTTTCGAGGGGTGAAGGACTTGCTAGGAATTAAAATTCCACGTAGTCCTTTATTGGAAAAGACCTTCTAGAATGCCACCTTGCATGGTTCTAGAAATGAGCTGAGTCATTTCAGGATAAAACCGCACGGCCTCATTTGCCATGGTGTTACAGCCGCACGGCTTCATTAGCTGCTGCCAGACTGCCTATAAATAGAGACCTCCTCTATTCATTTTTAGGGGGATTTTTGAGTAGTGTTACTCTGCCAAAATACCACCACGAAATTCCAGAGAGCTGAGAGTGACAAAAACCACCTCCCTCCTCTTCAAAACATTCCAAAGTTGGTCCTTCCCTAGGCAAACTTCAAGGAGAAAGAGGGACACCACCATTGGTAACCTCTCCTCCCCTTTATCTTGCATTATACTTGTATTTATGTGATATATTTGCTCACTGCTTTACATATTGCTATATACTTGCTTGGGACTTGGTATATTGTCATTAAAGATCCTATCTTTAGGCATGTAAATCATACCCCTCCCCCTTTTTTGCATAAAGTAGCATCCGTTGCTCCTAAAATGCTATTTTTCCACATAAAGTTGCATCCTTTGCATTAAAAGTGTTATCTTTGCATTAAAGTAGCATCCTTTGCACTTAAAATGTCATTTTTGTACCAAAGTTGCATCCTTTGCATTAAAAAATCAATCTTTGCATCAAAATAGCATCTTATGCATCAACGTAGCATCCTTTGCTCTTAAAATGACATCTTTATGCATAAAGTAGCATCCTTTGCACTTAAAATGCCATTTTTACATACAAAGTTGCATCCTTTGCATTAAAAATCATTCTTTACATCAAAGAAGCATCCTTTGCAACCAAGTAGCATCCTTTGCACTTAAAAATGTCATCTTTTTCATTAAAATGACATCTTTAGCTTAAACATGCATCCCCCATGTCCCTCACGGTTGGATCTCTCTTCTAGGATTGCCTAGTGACCTTCATAAGGCACAAAAGGGCATAGGATGAGCATAAAGATCCAATCTTTATACCCCTCCCCTAGTCCCCTTTGGTTCTTAGAGCATCTCTTGGAACGAGATGGTGTAAAGGTCCTATCTTTACATCATTTCTTCCATTTAAAGATGCCATAGATGGATTCTCCTTTAGAAAAGGATGAGCTCTAGACACATATCTCCGATCATCACTTGAGACGAGCATAGATGTCCCGAAAAGTCCAAATCGTCTCAAGATGTAGGATTGATAGGCAAAGGTCATTCCTTTCTAAAGAGTCTCATCCTTGGACTATAAAAAATGGTGTCCCTTTTCCGATCTCATGTGACCCAAGGTCTCATCATGATGATCATAAGTCCAAGATGAGAACGGGACCAAAGTCCCTAATACATAAAAATACAAGGAATCCCGAGCGATAACCAACTCAAGGTTTATACGTCCGGAAGACCACTTGGAACATTCCCTCCTTTTCAAAGCACACATCCCACACACGAAAGCACTAAGGCAAGTATAAAAGCGGATCCTGGAAGACTTGCTTCGGCAAGGCTCTTTGGGTGAACGGCGATCCGTTCTTCCCAACGGGTAACTTAACATCCGGACCCAAATCCTTTTTTTCAAAGTTTTGAGGAAATCAAAATGCCATGGCGACTCCGTTTTTCAAATTAAACCGGACGTTTCCAAACTGATGTGAGGCGGTGATCCCCCTTACACGAGAAAGTGGTTCCAAAAGTAAAATAAACAAAAAAGGAGAGCCGCTTATCTTGGGCACCACATTCACAGTTTGGCGACTCTGCTGGGGATAAACCAAAGGAGAAAGCTTTCATTTTTAAAATAAAAAAAAATGATACCCGGTATATAGGTGGAAACCATTAACCTTCCTGTATCGCTTCCTAACCCGAGGCTTGGGATAAACGATGGTCTAACAATCCCACGTACCGGTATCCCTTTTCGAAAAAAAAGAAAGCTTTTTCCGAGTGGGTTAGCCTTCCGCCGCGGATCCGCTTCTCATACTTGCCCTATGTTTCTTGCATTGCATTGCATGCATCCATGGTTCTTGGGAATTGTGCATATTCTGAAACTGAACAGGAAGCATTCTGGAGCTGAAAAGGTGCCAAAAAGGCCGGGGAAACAGTCTGCAGATCAAAGGAAATGGAACCTGGAAAGTTGCTTGATGCAGCCGTACGGCTTAATCCTCCCTGGATTCTGACCGGGCGGCTTCATTGGCAATTCCACCAGGACAAAAATTGAGGCTAATCTGGCAGCCTTGGCAGCTTGGGGCTATTCAGTTCCAAGACTGACCGGGGCTCCCAGAAAATTTACGTGCTTATTTGCTGCATTTCCCCCGTCCCGAAAAATCATTCCTTTAAAACACATTTCTGAAAATTTCTGTTTTAACTCAAAAAGGAATATTTTTAGGAGGCCGCACACTACGCGCACCATATATATCATGTACACTTTGCACGCACGTCCCTTTAACCCGGGGTGGTTGTTCAGTTGCAGTCACGGACAGTATTACGATGCTCCCGGGCGCGCACGAAATCATCCCAAACTCCCCATGGCAGCCAGTGTCGACCAATGCACAGTCCGTGTCACACATTTTAAAACCGTGACTTTTGGTTGGTTTTTGGTCTAGTTCGTGTCATACAGCCCAGTTGCATATCCCCGTAAAGGTCAAACCTTAGCCCATGACGGAAGTCAAGATCTTTCGCGCAAGCGGAGCTCTGCCGAAATTCCGACAAGGAAAAATTGGCAGAATCTTGACTCCGGCATTGACTTTGACCTTGACCCGCACGGGATGCGTAAGAGTCGAGACCGAGTCCGTGCCAAAAATCCAAAGATCTTTCGCGCAAGCGGAGCTCTGCCGAAATTTCGACAAGGAAAAATTGGCAAGATCTTGACCCGGCATTGACTTCGACTTTGACTCACGCACAGCGTATGCAGCGAAGTTCAATGTGACACTGTGTCATCCGGCTTTTACCGCCCGACCCATGCCTATTATCTTCTCGGACATTGCCGAAAAGTCAAAACGTCATTCGCGCAAGCGAAACTCTGCCGAAATTTCGTTAAGGCTGAAAGACGAGACTTTCCCGGCATTGCCTTGACTATAATCCGCATCGCGCGTGCGTTGAAAGTTCCTATGACCCGCTAGACCCATTAGGAGCGTTCTTCTCTCTCGGTCGGTGGGATCCGCGTGCCCTATAGGACCCTCGCCCGGGGCTGTCCACCCTGGGAGGTCGAAATACAGGTGGAATACGAGGGGCTTATAGACGTAGTGACGGAGCCCACTGATCCAGGATCTAGAGTAGTTGCGAAAAAGAAGGGCAGAACCCCTTTTCCAACCAAATAGAAATTAATAAAAGACACTGTTTTAAGTAAACTGGAAGATTCTTAATTTGCATATTGCTTGAGCCTAAACCTCTCCTATCCCTTTCCCGCAGTGAGAAAGAATCGGGTGAGAACACCGGGACAGCAGTTTGTCGGCACAGAGGTCTCAAATAACCCATCAAAATCTTCAAGTCTCAACTTCCCAGTGTCATAAATGGCCAATGTGGTAATCGAAAATGGTAATAACCAAGTAGTTGGAGAGGCCGTCCCAGCTCAACCCAGGCCCCACATCTGGTATGATGTGTGTGATTGCGATGACTGTTTGGAATACGATTATCAAGACTGGATTAACGAGGATGCTCCTTCGAGAAAGAAGAAGAAGAGGAAGTCCATGCAACAGAAATTAAAGGAAAGGTACGAAGCTGGGGACAAGGGCGTGGGAACTTTAGGAGAGCCTTCAGGCAAATTTGATTATTACGTCAGTTATGCCAAGGAGCCTACCAAAGAACCGGTCATCCAAAACACAGTCCAGCCTGATACTCCTGTTGTCATTGACCCTCTTGAGGCAGAGAGCTCTGAGTTTGTTGCCATTGTGAAGTTCAACGAAAAGCTAGCGGATTTGGAAGCAGAATACAAAAAGCCTATAGAATACATGGTCAATCAAGGAAGGATCAAAGTCTCCCCTGAAGAAGACTTCATCAGCATAATCCAGGCCAACCCTCCTGTTGGCTACACCGACAAGGTTGTGATATCGAAGATTGGTAAAGAGAAAATGACTTATCAGCAGTGTATTGACAAGATGAACCAGACCCTCCAGTCAATGAGTCCGGTTGTCACAGACGAGCTCGCCGAGAGATTGCATCAGGCTTCCCTAGCTCCCCTCACAGTCTTTCCAAGGTACCGGCCTACCAATGATTTTCGACAAGTTTTTGATCAGTTCGAAGTTTCCAACTTTATGAAGAATGCTGACAAGACTGCTACTCCCCAAGGTAAAAGCAGGAAAGAGTGAAACCCCAGTCCAACCCGCGTCAAACACTTCGAGTCAATAAGTAGTGTAGGGTCCAGAGTCAGTAGGGTCAAGAGTCAGTTGAGTCAGGAATCTTTGAATTCCAGTCCTCCGAGTCATCCGAAGGCCTCACGCCTGAGGATTATGAATATGTAACCAATGTCATCTTTCCTCTTGCTTTGAATGAAATGACAGATCTTTCTGAGTATCCCCTTATTGCCAACTTAACAAATGATAAATTAACTCAAAACTTAACAACAGTTAATAATGAATCATTTGAACAAGATGCAAACACACTAAACGAACAATACATCCAAGAAATCTTTAAGGTGTTACATACAAAGAGGAAAACCGGGCCCAAGCTGCCGAGGAGGTTTTGACAAGTGTTAACTTGGGTACTGTCGAGGAACCTAAAGAGACACAGATTGGAAACTTCTTCCAGGGGGTTGAACGGGACAGACTGGTCAATCTGCTCAGAGAATACATGGACGTTTTTGCATGGTCATACAGGGATATGCCGGGGCTAGACAGTTCGATAGTAGAGCACAGAATCCCTAGCACCAGATGCTAAGCCAGTAAAGCAGAAACTGAGGAAGATCAAGCCAGAATGGTCTCTACATGTCAAAGAGGAGATTGAGAAGCTATTGCCGGTAGGATTCATCAGAGTCATCGAATATCCGACATGGTTATCCAACATTGTGACTGTAACTAAGGCCAATGGGAAGGTGCACTGCTGTGTAGATTTTCGGGATCTGAATAAAGCCATCCTCAAAGACGATTATCCCTTGCCAAACATAGACATTCTGGTGGAAGCCACTGCCAACTACGAAGTAAAATCCTTCGTTGATGGCTTTGCTGGCTACAACCAGATCAAGATGGCCAAGGAGGACCAAGAAAAGACAGCCTTCACCACACCATGGGGAACGTACTGCTATACAGTGATGCCATTTGGGCTTAAGAATGCCGGGGCTACTTATCAGAGGGCAGCAACCGCACTCTTTCACGACATGATCCACAAGGAGATTGAGGTCTATGTCGATGACAAGATAATCCACTCCAAAGGCGAGGATGGACAGCACTTTATTGACCTGCGAAAGTTCTTTGAGAGGCTGAGACAGCATTCCATGAGACTGAACCCTGCCAAATGCACCTTCGGAGTGACAAGGGGAAAAGTGCTTGGGTATATGGTCACAGAGCGAGGTATCGAAGTCGATCCCCGAAAGATCAAATCCATTATGGACATGAGGCCACCTCGAACCCAGACAGAAGTCAAAAGCTTTATGGGCAAACTACAGTACATCAGGCGCTTTGTCAACCAGTTGATTATTATTTGCGAGCCCATCTTCAATCTCATGAAGAAGAATGTAAACACAGAATGGACCGAGGAATGCCAGGATGCCTTTGACCAAATCAAGGCGTACTTAGTACAGCCTCTGGTACTATGCCCCCACATAGACAGAAACCTCTTCTGCTCTATCTCACTGTCACTGATACGGCAGTTGGGGCTATGCTTGCCCAGGAGAAGAAAGACTCTTGAGTAGAGAACGCCATTTACTTTGTCAGCCGGAAGCTGCAAGGAAGTGAGCTCAATTACTCAGCATGTGAAAAGACTTGTGCAGGACTGGTCTGGGTAGTTGGTAAGCTGAAGCACTACATGCAAGCCCACCCTGTGAACTTGGTCTCGAAAATGGACCCCATCAAGTACATCTTCGATAAGCCTTCCCTCTCGATGCGCCTAGCAAAGTGGTCTTTCTTCTTGGCTGAGTATGACATCAACTATGTGACGAGAAAGGCTATCAAGGGTCAAGCATTATCAGACCATCTGGCAGACTTCCCTAACAATGTGGACCGCGGGCCTGAACCCTAATTCCCAGATGAAGGGATCTTCGTAGTTGAGCCTGAGAACCGATGACAGCTATTCTTTGACGGAGCTGCCAACAAGAGAGGAAATGGAGTAGGGATGCTACTGGTCGATCCGAAAGATGAGCACATGCCCATAGCCCTCAAGTTGAATTTCCCTGCCACGAACAATGTCGCCGAATATGAAGCTTGCATTCTTTGGTTTGGAAGCTGCCTTAGAAAGGAATGTCAAGGAGCTCGAAGTTTATGGAGACTCAGCCCTGAACATCAACCAGGTCTCCAATAAATGGAAGACTGTAGACCCTAATCTTTAGAGATATCATGCCTATATGGAGGTGTTGACTGAGCAGTTCAGAGAAGTGACCTTCCATTACCTGCCAAGGGAAAAGAACAGATTCGCAGATGCCCTAGCCACTCAAGCCTCACTGGTAGAGATCCCCGAGGGAAAGGCCATAAAACCATTCAGAGTGGGTAGAAGAGAAGCCCCAGCTTTCTGTTGTGAAGTAGACTTGGGACCCGAGCCTGTCAAGGAACCCTGGTACAGTCATATTTACCAGTTCCTCAAAGATGGAGAGTCAACTTTCAGAGATGAAGAAGGTAGACCAAAAGAAGGCATTAAGGCCAAGATCTTGCAAGCCCTGAAACGGTTGGCCTCCCATTATGTCATTCTAGGGAGCGACCTGTACAAGAAACGATACCATGGACCACTCCTCCTGTGTGTCACCCAAGAAAGGGCCAGAGAGTTGATGACCGAAGTTTACAATGGTCCCTGCGGTCCTCATATGAATGCCAGAGCATTGATGCAAGTGATCCTCAGAATGGGTTATTACTGGATCTCCATGGAGACAGACTGTGTCCAGCATGTCCGAGCGTGCGACAAATGCCAACGGTTTGCCAACCTCAACCATTTCCCACCTCATGACCTGTACTGCATGACGACTCCTTGGCCATTTGCAACTTGGGGTATTGACATGATAGGGAAGATAGCCCCGGCAGGAAGCAATGGGCATGAATTTGTGTTAGTAGCAGTCGACTACTTCACTAAGTGGGTAGAGGCCAAGTCCTACAAGGTCCTCACTTCCAGAAAAGTGGCCCAATTCATCAAAGAAAACATTATGTGCAGATATGGGGTGCCCAATGAGGTTATTTCAGATAACGGGTCACACTTTGAAGGGGACTGCGATAGATTGCTGTCAGAATTCAGAATCACTCGCCACAAGTCGTCCCCATACAGACCTCAGACTAATGGAGCTGTGGAAGCTGCCAATAAGACGCTCAAATGGATTATTCGAAAAATGGCCACCCGTGGTCGTGACTGGCCTGAAAAGCTGCATATGGCACTCTGGGGCTACAGAACGTCTGTCAGAACAGCCACGGGAGAAACTCCCTTTGCCCTAACCTACGGGATGGAAGCAGTGTTGCCCGTGGAGTTGGAAATCCCATCACTAAGGGTCCTCCTGGGAAACAGTGTCAATGAAGTAGAACGGCTACGTAGCCGACATGATGAGTTGGCCCTGCTCGACGAAAGAAGGCTAAAAGCCATGGAGCACACCCAAGCCTACCAAAGGCGAATGTCCAGGGCATTCGACAAAAAGGTCAAGGCCAGGGACATCAAAGAGGGTGATCTAGTACTGAAAGTGAAGCCCCCTACCAGAGACAACCCCCTGGGAAAGTGGGAACCCGTTTGGATCGGCCCGTATATGGTGCAGAAGATACTATCGGGAGGAGCCATGAAGCTTGCAGACCTGGATGGCAATCCTTTTGTCCACCCAGTCAACGGCGATAAGCTCCGAAGGTACTATGTCTGAAAAAAAAAAGAAAAAGAGAATAAAATAAAAAAAAATCTTAAGTGCAAAAAGAGTAATGCCTAGCTAGGCTGAATACCCAAAAAGGGCGATCTAGGCAAAAAAACAGGGTTGCACATAAAAAAAAAAGCAAAAAAATCTTAGTGCAAAAAGAGTAATGCCCAGCTAGGCTGAAAACCCAAAAAGGGCGATCTAGGCAAAAAACAGGGCTGCACATAAAGAAAAAAAAAAAGAAAAAGACCAAAAGAACAAAAATCCCAATAGTTCACCAGAATGAACTACGAAGACCTGAGCCCCCTAGTCTTTCTTGTAAAAGGGAAACGTAGGCAACTAGCAATGGTTCGGTCTAAACAATAAATAAGACAATAAAAGTTTCCATGAAATGTGTCTTATATATTCTAAGATAATATCTCTTGTTCATTACAAGTTAAAAACTCCTTGATGAGTTCAAGCACGGTCTACTCTTGACTCTGTTAACCTGCTACAAAGATCTAAAATACAATAAAATGCCTAATAAACAATTGTGTTTGCAAATGGCAATAAGGGAATCCTAAGAAAAGATCTATCAGTTGTCATTCACTGAGTCTTCTTTGGTCTTCTTCCCTTTACCTCGACCTCGTCGAGTGTTCTTCCTCTTCTTATCTATGATGTCGGTCTCCCTCATCCCAACCTCAGGTATCCTCACTGGAGCCTCCATCAAACCTATGTCAATAAGTGCCCTCTCAACCCGGGCACGAGTCCGCACTTCCTCCCTCTGAGCCTCAGTTAAGGGAGCGACTTTAGAAAGCCTCTCGTATCGAGCCTCCATATCCCTAATAAGGTCACCCGACTGGTTATGGCAACTCGCCTTAGCTTCAGCCTCCCTCAGAGTCCTACTCGAGTCACAGTCAGCCCCCAATAAAGCCTGATGTCTCTCTCCCAATATGACCCGAGTCGCTCCCATCTCCCTCTCGTACTCACCCAAGTAGGCTGTGGTCAAGATGGTACTCTTCCTGCTTTTGAGAATGGCCCTGGGTGGGAAAGCAGTATATGTCCAAGCCCTCGAGAAGAATGAGAAACTGGCTGGATCCCTCATGCCTAAAGACACCACCTCCATGGTACGGATGTCCTCCCAATTGCCCAACGGCTCCTGTAAGGCCTCGAACTGCCTGGATACCAAGCAGGGTATGTAGAAGGACGACCAAGAAAGCCCTGGAACCCTCACCACATAGGACTCCTGAAATGTCCTCCGGGTCTGCAGCCTCCAATGAGGTATCCACCAATGAATATCCGAAGTGGATAACCTAGCCATCGTCGCCTCCTGCCTACCCCGGTCCCGTCGCCTAGGTGCACCGCTCTTGGAAACCACCCAAGGGCACTGAGTAGGCGAATCCCCTGGCAAAGCCCCAAGCCTCTCCTGAGCCATAAAGTCAATACAGCCGGGCTCCCAGACCTCATGAAATGGTCTCCCCTAGCCATCCTGTCAATGCCATGCAGGGTCTCACCCAAAACCAGCGGGACAATGTCCTTCCCAGCCCTGCAGTCTCTAACCAATCCAAGAGGCCACCATGACAAACCCCTACGGACTCGGCAGTGAACAAAGACGAAAACACACAGAGGATAAAGGCATCCATAGCCACAGTGGTCGTAGCAGTATCCGGAAACCTAAACCTGCTTGGGATATCAGAAAGGTCAATCCGATCAGGGGCTACCATCATCCCCTCAGCCTCTCCCAAAGAGATTTGCAGAAAAGATGCCAACTTTACTGCTACCGGCATGCCTTCGATCAGAGGAACCGATATTGCCTCAATTTCTGGACCCCCAATCAATGCCCGAAAGTCTTCATAAGTTGGGACGAGCTCGTTGTAAGAAAAGCAGTAAACATGTCTCCGGACGTCCCAAAACCTCGCAGAGGCCCACAAAAGGTCCCAATCGGGCGGAAAATCCTTCAAATGCCATAAAGACTTGATCTTGAAGGTGGTATCAAACAGCCTCTTGTTGGATTGAAAGTTATGCCTCATCCAAGATTGAAGATCGGACAGAAAACGGTCTCTTTTCCCCTTTTGCAATCTGACGGGTTTCTCCATTGCAAGGTGATCAAAGTTGATGTCTTTTGGTCAGAAATATGCTCTGGGATCAGTTGGGACAAGTCTAGGGTAAAAATGAAATGAAAGGGCCAAGCCTTGGTTTTATTTTGAAAAAACCAGTTCAGACAGAACTGTCAGCCGCACGGCTTCATTTTCCCCACGTCCTGGCCGGACGGCCTCATTTGCCATCTGCATAAAAAATCTGCAGCAACCAAAGTTGCTGCCCAAGTGGAGTTCTCACCCCACTTTCTCAACAAAACCTGTACAAAAACATGTCCAAACACCAACCATACAGTTATATGTCATCACAAACCATTTTGGCCCAGTTTCAGCCCCAATTCCAAGCAAAAAACTGCCCCGAGGCTCAAGTAATATGCAAATTCATAAAGCATAAATTAAAAAAGCAAATAAAATAGTAATACATTGTTTTCACCCCATCGACGCCCAAATAAAACGAAAAACAAATAAAATGTGCATAAAAAGTGTTCATTGTTTGTTTGCTTCCTAGATCAACCCTAAGAATCCTAAGCCTCCGACTCCTCGTCGTCGCTACTCAGCTCGTAGATGCTAGGATCCCTCATCAAGTCCTCCGTGTCACTCATGTCCGAAAGGTTCACATTCACATGCTCGTACTCTGCTAGCTGCTCCAGGATGCTGGTGTTGGGTCCCTGTCCCCGAGGCATGGCGCTAGACGAATACTCTGAGGCCGAGGAGGTAGATGACGTGCTCCCGACATGCCTTCTTTTGGCACGGGCTCCTGCACGTTAGCCCCAGCCCTGGAAGCGCATGCCAACTTCCTCAGAAGGGATCGACACACATCCTTCCAGCCCCTGTTCTGCCTGACCAAGCCGTCATAGGAACGAGCAGGAACCTGAGAGAAAAGAGAAGAAAACTCAGAATATCTCAAGAAAGGTTCAAAATTGCAGAAAGCAAAGAAATCCAAAAAAAGGGAAAAGACCCTAAAGTGTACTCACAGTGCTGTCAGGCGGCAGAGTATACCGGGGCTCCCTCGTGTCAGGAACGGGAATCATGAACCTCCTCGGTACCCCGTTGACCACATATGAGAGATGAGCAGGAGGCATTGGCGGGTCAGTAGGCTCAACTTCCCCGTACCCCTGAGTGACAGCCAGCTTCACTAGCTTCTGTGGCGTCCTCAACCGCTGCTCCACGAAGGTGGCATACGGGGTAGCCAAGTCAAAATACTCCACGGCCGCCACGCCTGCCTGATACCTAGCAATATCATCCTCCGACTAGTCCCTGGGCTGCAGCATCCGTGCTGGAGGATCGTGAGGAGTGATGGCATCCAAGGGAGGAACATGGCCATGCTGCCTAGAGAAACGATCCCCCAGGTAAATGACATCACATGTCAGGCCCGTCAACCACCTCCTCTGCCTAGTCGCCTCCACGGCATCCCCTAGCAAAACCTCCAAGTACCTCCCCCACGGGTAGAAGTCCACTCCATCATGTCCATCTCTGTTGATGATGGGTCTCACCATCTTGTAGTCAAAAGTGATCCGGGTCTTCCCAGTGAACTTGTCTCTCGCATCTCCCCTCCAACGGATCATGGCCGAGAAGATCTCCGGATCACTCTGCTGGTTCCACGGAAAGAACCCAATCACCTCACAAAACCAGACCTGCATGTTCAAAACAAAAGGGTCATTTTCTCTCATAAAAGTCTCAAGACAGAAAGTAAAAGAGAGAAAAGAAAGTGAGACTACCTCAAGAGAAAAAGAGAAGCAGTCCATAGAGGCAGCCTTGTTCCGGCTGTACATATCCAAGGAGAAGTAAAGCTCCGCCAATCCGGCCTCACCCCAAGAGACCGCTCCAACCTCATCCAGATTCTCCAAAGAATCAACAAATAAACCATTTCCAGACTCCCAGAGTTCGCAAATATGGTGACTGACAGCATCAACCATAAGAAAGCTCTCGCGAGCTGGTGGGCAGTCACCTCATTGGCGGCAAATCCCTACATGCACTCCTGGACCGCTACCTCCACATTCCTCGTCTCCATCCCGAGCCCCTTAGGACGGAGATCAAACCCAACCAGAGCTCTAAACTCCTCTGCTGTGATGTGGTCCCTCCAAGTCACAGGCCTCCCAGTGAACTGCAAGCCAGTGATAGCAGTGAAATCGGCTGGCGTCACCGTAATCTCCCCCCAGCTGAGATGAAAGCTGTGGGTGGTGTCCCACCAGAATTCTGAGAGGGCCTGAACTAGCCCCTTACTCTTGGAGGTCACGTGAATACCTCTGCCAATGGCATCAATGAACAAATCAAGGCCAGTAGCCATCACAAGCTGCTTGGGGTTCACCCCATCCTTCTCAAAATTGGGCATCCTCTCCCATAGCTTCACTGCAACCTCAGAAGGTCCCCTAGACTTGTTCTCCTGTAGGAAAGCACAACAAAAACGTGTCAGTCCTTCATCTCATTTCAAAAGCACGCATATATTCAAAATGTGCACATATCTTCAAAGAAAAGCATTCATAAAAGATTTCTAGCATCTTTTGCCAAGAAAGTGTGTCTTTCATCACTTGAAACACGTCATGCCAAGCACATTGCTTTCAAAAACACAGAATTTCAATTTTCAACATTCTTTGCACATAAGCATTAATTTTTCAAAAAAAAATGGCATGCATGAATCCTTTTCATCGTCCAAAATCCCGTTTTCTCACCCATGATCAGAAATTGACCTAGTTCTAGCACATGCAAGGACTCCGTCACATTTTAGACATTATTTCTCTTACTTTATTTTCAAAAAAGTGAGTCATTCTCATTACTTTTCAAATAAATTGAGCATGCATGTTCATTTATCTCCTTAACCTCATGGGTTAATCATTAAAATTCCAAAATCATCGACAAAAATCCTAGGAAAATTCAAAAAATTCCTAAAAATCGGGTCAAGCCCTAAGTCAATCATAGTCCAATCAAAATTGACAAAATCAAGCAAATCAAGAATGCTTACCCCAACTGATTGAGGTTTCGTTTATTTGTGTTCTCCCCTACCGGGATAAAGCTCCGATGGAGGCGTAATGAAGTCATACTTCCTCTCCGTGCGAACGAGCTCCCTCCTCCTCCTTCTAGCGGCTTTGGATATGTTCCTCCGTGCTTGCCTAGGCATCGGGTTCCCTTCCGGATCCATCTTGATCAAGAGAAACAAAGGGATTGAAGGATTTTTTTTTTGAAAATTCTCTCTCTCCTTTCTCTCTTCCTCGGCAGTAAGAGGGCGGCAATGGCGCCCAATGCCCATTCCGATTCAGTTTAAATAATCTGATAAAATTAAACTTCTAGCCGGACGGCCTCTTTTTTCCCTCATCTCGTGCCGGGCGGCCTCTTTTGCCCTGAGCAAAAATTACATCTTTGCCCCTGGACTTTCCACTTAGGCATATAATTCCTGTTATTTCTTAACTAGAGTAACGTCGTTTTCCTAAGGATATCCGTTATCTCTAAGCAAATAGACTTTCCTCCCGAGTCGCCTCCGTTACTTCCGTTATAACGGAATAACGCTAGGTGACAACCTCCGAATTCTCAAAATCCAAACTTTAGTTACCTCTATCTCACAGATTGAGAAGTACGCTCAAGTTCTCCAAACTTTAGCTACATCTATCTCACAGATTGAGAAGTACGCTCAAGTTTTCCAAACTTTAGCTACCTCTATCTCACAGATTGAGAAGTACGCTCAAGTTTTCCAAACTTTATCTACCTCTATCTCACAGATTGAGAAGTACGCTCAAGTTCTCCAAACTTTAGCTACCTCTATCTCACAGATGGTGAAGTACGCTCAAGTTCTCCAAACTTTAGCTACCTCTATCTCACAGATTGAGAAGTACGCTCAAGTTCTCCAAACTTTAGCTACCTCTATCTCACGGATTGAGAAGTACGCTTAATTTCTCCAAACTTTAGCTACCTCTATCTCACAGATTGAGAAGTACGCTCAAGTTCTTCAAACTTTAGCTACCTCTATCTCCTCAATAGTGACATAAGCTTTAGTCAATCAGGTGACAACCTCCATTAATTGTCAAATCAGGTGACTCCTCCATGAATCGTCGAAACCTCAAGGATCCTAGACACTGTTCCTAACTATCTAGTGATACTTGAACTACGACCAAGGCTTGATTCCTCTGGGATACGTAGGTAGCCTTTCATAAAAGGTCCAGCCATTCGACCGCAGTGGTCACCCTCTTCCTTCATCACTCGTCAGTAGTGAGGTAGCCTTTCATAAAAGGTCCAACCATCCGATCGCAGTGGTCACCCTCTTCCTTCATCACTCCTCAGTGGTGAGCCAGCCTTTCATAAAAGGTCCAGCCATCCGACCGCAGTGGTCACCCTTCTCCTTCATCACTCCTCATTGGTGAGGTAGTCCCTCATAGAGGCCCGAATATCCGACCACATCGGTCACTTCCTTCATCTAGCGTATCCCCAGTAGGATCAGTCACTTAACCTCCCATGTCACTTTCCCTTCTATTTCCCTAGCAAGAGACCAGTTTCTCTTCGCCATTCCCCAGCGGATCTTATACTGAACTATGGTCTGGCTTGATTCCTCCGGGATACGTAGGTAGCCTACACTAGGTTCAGCCAACTCGTCACATATGACACCCCTTTCCCCAGTGGATATATTCCAAACTACGATTATGGCTTGATTCCCACTCGGGATACGTAGGTAGCCTTCCAAAGGTTCAGCCACTCGACCACCTTGGTCACCCAATCCATCTCGGCATTCGCCAGATCGAATCCTTTTCTATCGATGACCCCACTCGCCCTACAAGTGACGTTGCCGAGGGGCTTCTGTATGTACCCAAATCTGGCTCATGCCTTCCGGTTAAGTTTCCCGGTAATTTCCCGGACTTTCCTAAAGTCCAGGGGCTATTTGGGAACTTTTCCAAACCTTTCAAGGGGCGAAGGACTTGATAGGAATTAAAATTCCATGTAGTCCTTTGTTGGAAAAGACCTTCTAGAATGCCACCTTGCATGGTTCTAGAAATGAGCTGAGTCATTTCAGGATAAAACCGCACGGCCTCATTTGCTATGGTGTTACAGCCGCACGGCTTCATTAGCTGCTGCCAGACTGCCTATAAATAGAGACCTCCTCCATTCATTTTAAGGGGGATTTTTGAGTAGTGTTACTCTGCCAAAATACCACCACGAAATTCCAGAGAGCTGAGAGTGACAAAAACCACCTCCCTCCTCTTCAAAACCTTCCAAAGTTGGTCCTTCCCTAGGCAAACTTCAAGGAGAAAGAGGGACACCACCATTGGTAACCTCTCCTCCCCTTTATCTTGCATTATACTTGTATTTATGTGATATATTTGCTCATTGCTTTACATATTGCTATATACTTGCTTGGGACTTGGTATATTGTCATTAAAGATCCTATCTTTAGGCATGTAAATCATACCCCTCCCCCTTTTTTGCATAAAGTAGCATCCTTTGCTCCTAAAATGCCATTTTTCCACATAAAGTTGCATCCTTTGCATTAAAAGTGTTATCTTTGCATTAAAGTAGCATCCTTTGCACTTAAAATGTCATTTTTGTACCAAAGTTGCATCCTTTGTATTAAAAATCAACCTTTACATACAAAATAGCATCCTTTGCTCTTAAAATGACATCTTTATGTATCCTTTGCATTTAAAATTCCATTTTTACATACAAAGTTGCATCCTTTGCATTAAAAATCATTCTTTACATCAAAGAAGCATCCTTTGCAACCAAGTAGCATCCTTTGCACTTAAAAATGCCATCTTTTTCATTAAAATGGCATCTTTAGCTTAAACATGCATCCCCTATGTCCCTCATGGTTGGATCTCTCTCCTAGGATTTCCTAGTGACCTTAATAGGGCACAAAAGGGCATAGGATGAGCATAAAGATCCAATCTTTATACCCCTCCCCTAGTCCCCCTTGGTACTTGGAGCATCTCTTGGAACGAGATGGTGTAAAGGTCCCATCTTTACATCATTTCTTCCACTTAAAGATGCCATAGACGGATTCTCCTTTAGAAAAGGATGAGCCCTAGCCACATATCTCCGATCATCACTTGAGACGAGCATAGATGTCCCGAAAAGTCCAAATCGTCTCATGATGTAGGATTGATAGGCAAAGGTCATTCCTTTCTAAAGAGTCTCATCCTTGGACTATAAAAAATGGTGTCCCTTTTCCGATCTCATGTGACCCAAGGTCTCATCATGATGATCATAAGTCCAAGATGAGAACGGGACCAAAGTCCCTAATACATAAAAATCCAAGGAATCCCGAGCGATAACCAACTCATGGTTTATACGTCCGGAAGACCACTTGGAACATTCCCTCCTTTTCAAAGCACACATCCCACACACGAAAGCACTAAGGCAAGTATAAAACCGGATCCTGGAAGACTTGCTTCGGCAAGGCTCTTTGGGTGAACGACGATCCGTTCTTCCCAATGGGTAACTTAACCTCCGGACCTAAATCCTTTTTTCCAAAGTTTTGAGGAAATCAAAATGGCGTGGCGACTCCGTTTTTCAAATTAAACCAGACGTTTCCAAACTGATGTGAGGCGGTGATCCCCCTTACACGAGAAAGTGGTTCCAAAAGTAAAATAAACAAAAAAGGAGAGCCGCTTATCTTGGGCACTACATTTACAGTACTGCCTCCGTACTCTTAACCGTGATCTTAAGGAGCAAATGGAGGAAGACTACCGCTCCCAGCACAACACCTTTGTGCAACACTATGAGAACCACATCCATGACCTCTATACTCAGTTGGCTAAGTGAGGAAGAGGGAGGACCTACACTGACATTGGAAGAATTCCGCTCGGTCATCTTTTCAGAAGCCTTCACAAAGATGGAATTATGAACCCAATGGAGGGTTACCAGCCTAGGAGGGAAGGACGTGCTCCACACCTCTACTGCTATTATCATCAGTGCCATGGCCACCAAACTGATGATTGCTCAAACTTGAAGAATGCGGTCCAAGACTTAATTGACAATGGCACTGTCAGAGTTGCCCCTAGTGGAGGCATAGGTTGGAGGAAATTAGAACAATGAAAGTTTTGTTTTTTCCCTTTTTTCAGTCATTTTACCTTTTCTTGCAAGAAAAATGATTGGTAGTCTAGTTTCAGTTCAGATACTACTTGCCTAAAATCCTCATTTGTGGGCAAGAGTATCAATTTTTATTCAGTAATGATAATTTAGTATCTTTCCTTTTATTTCCGACTAATTGTTCAGTGGGGTCAAGATTGAAAAGGATAGCACCGTGAATGTCATTCAGACTTGCAACGAAAATGACTACTCCAAAGAACTTTGGTTTTCCGAAAACCTTCCTGTTTTGAGAATGATGCAAGCAAAAGGGTACTTTCCTGGCTTGGGACTTTACAAATACTTGCAAGGGGTAATAGAGCCACCGCCTGTTCCCCCACCGCATACGAAACATGGCCTAGGATACATCCTTACCATCCATGATGCAAGTGAAGAAGAAGAGTGCACCTTTACTCAGATCAAGTGGGAAGGAAGTGCATACAGAGGTCACACTCACCCAAAGACCAAGGGCTGCAACCTCGAACCATACCAGAGGACGCTCAATGGCTATTTCATTCGAGAAGGGGAAGACATCCCATAGTTCATCTTTTCAGAACCATGGACTGACAATGAAGGAAAGCGCCATACGGGCTTTGAAATCCTCAACAACTGCGACGCTTCTTCAGATGAAATAGAACCCGTCCCGCTAATCCTTAAAGATTCATGGGTCATGAAAGCCGAAGTGACCAGCGAATGGGACTTTGTGTTGGGAGAAGACATGCTGCGACAGTTTGAGAACCTGTGCCGGCTAGAAGACAGTCAGATCCATGCAATATCCAAGGGGGACGCTCCAACTATTGATCACACGAAGCTAATCCAGAAATGTTATGAGCCAATTCTAAACTGGCACGTCACCGGGGGACCAGTTGTTGATGAAGACTTCATGATCAAAGAGCTTGGTTGTACTCCTCATCCCCGCAGGAAGATAGGCCCTATAACTTTCACTTAAGAGTCAGGCTCCGCCTCTGATGAACTCACTCAAGAGGAAATTGAGGCAGTGGCAGAGCATGTATTCCCCTACTTCCTTAATGAAAAATTTGATCTTTTCGAGTACCCTGAGATTGCTAATATCGTGAATGATGAATTAACTAACAATAATAAATATAACGAACTAGTTAATAATGAGTCATATGATGAGGTAGATCAAGAAAATGAACAACTCTTAAAAGAATTAGCAAAGCAAGTAGGTCATTGTGGAAAGAATGGCCCTGTTGACAATGAAGAAATGCAAACTATTAACCTTGGGATGACAGAAGACCCCAGAGAAACCAAGATCGGCAGCTTCTTCAAGGGGGAAGACAGAGAAATCCTAACACAGCTCCTCAGGGAATATGTCGACGTTTTTGCTTGGTTCTACAAAGATATGCCAGGGTCAAATCAGTCAATCGTGGAACACAGTATACCGCTGCTACCTAATGCCAAACCAGTCAAACAGAAACTGCACAGAATCAAGCCCGAATGGTCGATGCAGGTGAAAGAAGAGAAAATGAAACTCCTGAATGTGGGATTCATCAAAGTAATCGAATACCCAGAATGGTTAGCCAATACAGTGCAGGTGGCCAAATCAAATGGGAAAATACGAGTCTGTGTCGACTGCAGAGACTTGAACAAGGCATCCCCTAAAGATGACTTTCCATTGCCAAACATAGACATGTTGGTTGACGCTATCGCGACTAATGAGGTCCGCTCATTCGTGGATGGTTTCCCAGGGTACAACCAAATTCTCATGGCAGAAGAAGACCAACACAAAACTGCGTTCACCACACCTTGGGGAACGTTCTGTTATATGGTCATGCCGTTTGGTCTAAAGAATTCAGGGGCTACCTATCAGAGGGCCGTCACGATACTCTTTCATGATATGATCCACAAGGAAATAGAGGTGAACGTGGATGACATGATTATCCACTCCAAAGGTACAGATTGTCAGCACTTCATAGATCTCAGAAAATTCTTTAATCGACTGAGACAACACAAGATGAAGCTCAACCCCGCAAAATGCTCATTTGGGGTGGTCAAAGGAAAATTCTTGGGATACATGGTCACCGAATGCGGCATAGAAGCGGACCCCGCCAGGATAAAGGCCATCATAGATACGCCTTCGCCAAGAACACAGAAAGAAGTGAAAGGATTCATGGGCAGACTCCAATACATTAGTCGATTCATCAATTAACTGACTACAATGTGCGATCCTATCTTCAAGCTACTTAAGAATAACGCACCGCAAGAGTGGACCGAGGAATGTCAAGAGGCATTCGAGGAAGTTAAACACTACTTAACTTCCCCACCCAACCTGGTTCCACCGCACAAGGAGAAACCCTTGAAACTTTACCTCACGGTTACTGACAATGCACTAGAGGCTATGCTAGCTCAAGAACAGCCAACTTCCCACACAAAGAGCGCGATTTACTTTGTCAGCCGTCGATTCCAGGGCAGTGAAATCAACTACTCTCCACTTGATAAGTCTTGTGCTGCGCTCGTCTGGGTAACACAGAGACTAAAACACTACATGGAAGCCTTCCCAGTTTGTCTCATCGCGCGAATGGATCCCCTGAAGTACATCCTAGACAAATCCGATTTATCTTCGCGCCTGGCCAAATGGTATTTCATGCTCGCAGGATATGATATCACTTACGTCACTCAGAAATCCGTTAGAGGGAGTGTATTCGCAGATCAGTTAGCCAAATTTCCTTGCGACGAAGTGAAGGGGGAAGACCCGCGATTCCCTGATGAAGACATCATGAGTATAGAGGACGAAAATAAGTGGTAACTATTTTTCAATGGCACAACCAATAAGAAAGGTTATGGCATCGAAATGCTTTTGGTAGATCCCGACGACATCTATACTCCATTAGCAATACATCTCGACTTTGACGCTACTAATAACACTGCCGAATATGAAGCTTGTATAGCAGGACTCGAAGCAGCCCTAGAATGCAATGTAACTGAACTCGAGGTATATGGGGACTCCCAGTTGATTATCAATAAGACACTGAAGAAGTGGAGGATCTAAGATCCGAACCTTCAAAGATACAATGCACACCTCCAAGAGTTGGTGCAACAATTCCAAGATGTCTCGTTCCACTACCTCCCAGAGACAAGAGCCAATTTGCAGATGCTCTGGCTACGCTTGCTTCCTTGGTCGAAATCTCTACAGGAAAGGCAGTAAAACCCTTTAAAGTAACCCAGCGAGCAGCTCCTGCCTACAACGCTATCATAGACCTCCATGACTGCAAGGACAAGTGGTTATCCGAGTGTGCCACCATCGAGGATTCCGATAAGAAACCATGGTACTATGACATTTGGCATTTCATCCTAGATGGAACCATCCCGCCTGAGGCCGATAAGAAAACTCAGGTTGCCCTTAAAAGACTGGCAGCCAAATATGTCATCATTGCCGATCAACTATTCAAAAAGTACTCCAAGAGGAACCTCCTTTGCGCCACCGAAGAAGAGGCCCAAGAAATAATGGACCATGTTCATCAAGGAGTATGCAGAACCCACATGAGCGGAAAGATGCTCGCCAAGAAGATCATCAGACAAGGGTACTTTTTGTTAACCCTGGAAGCAGACTGCACCAACATGGTCAAGAAATTCCATAAGTGCCAGATACACGCTAACCTTAAGCTTGCACCGCCGTCGTTACTATACCCTATGACATCCCCTTGGCCATTCTCAACATGGGGCATAGATGTGATTGGAAAGGTGACACCCCAATGGGCACTATTTCGTTTTAGTAGTCATCGACTATTTCACTAAATGGATCGAGGCTGCCTCCTAGAAAGTCTTGAATGCCAGAAAGGTAGCAGAGTTTATCAAGCACAACATCATTTACCGATATGGGGTTCCACAAGAGATGATATCCGATAATGGCTCCCACTTTAAGAAAGAAACCGATCGTCTCTTAATAGAATACAAAATTGTAAGGCACAAGTCATCCCCCTACAGGCCTCAAACAAACGGAGCAGTTGAAGTCGCAAACAAAACAATTGAAACCATCATCAGAAAAATGGCAGTCACTTGAAAAGATTTGCCCGACAAACTACCCTTCGCGCTTTGGGGATACCGCACCTCAGTTCGAACGTCCACCGACGAAACCCCATATGCCCTCGCATACGGGATGGAAGTCGTTTTACCTATAGAGCTGGAAATACCTTTACTAAGGGTTCTCCTAGAAAACCAAGAATGAAGTTGACTGGTTAGAAAACAGATACGAAGAGCTAGCCCTGCTAGATGAAAGGAGACTGAGAGCAGCCGAGCACACTCAAGCCTACAAAAGAAGAATGGCAAGAGCTTTCAACAAAAAGGTCAAAACAAGGAACATAAGGGTCGGCGACTTAGTTCTCCGCGAACACCGCCCTGGACCTTTTAACCCTCTCGGCAATTGGGAACCAAGATGGATAGGCCCCTACATCGTAAAGAAGATATTTTTTGGGGGAGCCCTTCAGCTGGTGAACTTAGACGGAGATCAACTACCGAAGCCGGTCAACATGGACAAGCTCAAGAAGTACTTTGCGTGACTTGGCCTCTTAAAAAGAAAAAATGCTCGCTAGGTTGAAAATCCCAAAAGGGGCGGCCTAGGCAAAAATTAGAGCTTGCACAAGAAAAGAAGCCCGCTAGATTGAAAAACCTGAAAAGGCGGTCTAGGCAAAAACCAGGGTGTGCATTTGAAAAAAAAAAAAAAGGAAAGAGAGGCCTTGTCTCACGCGAGACTACTCCTCTTCCAGAAATCAAATATTTCTCTCAAAAAATGAACTACGTCGACCTGAGCCTCTTATTTAATTGATGTAAAAGAGGAACGAAGGCAGCCTTCGGGTTCGGTCTAATCAAATAATAAAATTAAAATCTTCTCCTTTTATTACACTACCAGAAAAAGGTCATTTAGCGACGGAAATTTCCGCCGCTAAAATTAAATTTCCGTCGCTAAAATAAATCACCGACGGAATTTTTCCGTCGGTGGTCCGCCGCTACCAGCTCGTCGCAGTGCTCCGAAGGGTCAATTTCCGCCGCTATTTTTTTCTTTTACCGACGGAATTTAATTCCGCCGGTGAATTAATGGTTTCAGCGACGAAAAATTCCGCTGCTATATTAATTTAATTTAATTAAATTTTCATTTCAATGGCGGAAATTTCCGTCATGTAATAAAAATTAATTTAATTAAATTAATTTCGGCGGAAATTTCCGTCATTGTAATAAAATTTAAATTAAAATTAAATTATTTCAGCGGCGGAAATTACCGTCGCTGAAATTATTTAATTTTAATTTAAATTTTATTACAGCGACGGAAGTTTCCGTCGTTGAAATCAAAAATTAAATAAAAATTAAATGATTATAGCGGCGGAAATTCCGTCGCTGAAATTAATTTATTTAATTAATTTTTATTTCAACATTAATTTCAGCGACGGAAAATTCCGTCGCTGATTTTGAAATAAATTTAAAAAAAATAATTTAAAATATCAATAAACCAAAATTTTTTGTACCTGATATAACATTTCAATTTATAAAACTAAAACTATAAAAACTAAAATTCAAATATCAACGTACCAAATAAAAACTAAATACCACCGTACCAATTCGGGAGGGGGAGAGGGGGGGAGGGGGAGGGGGAGAGGGGGAGAGGGGAGGAGGGGTGGAGCGGGGGGAGAGGCGGGGAGGGGCTCCGCGGGTACCAAATGTCTCAAATGTTTACAAACAAGTATAAATTAATACAAAAATGTCTAAAAAATCCGCAATCAACCTTTGGGACGCCGGAAATTACCACAGGAGTCTGGCCGAGATGAGCCATCAACAACGCCAATTGTCTTTGAGTCTCTACATGTTGTCTTTGAATCTACGCATGACGTCGATCGTTCTCCTCCCGCATCTGCGTCGAACTGCCAAAGCATCCGCAAGCTTTGCCCGCTCGCGTTTCTCCTCCTCAGCCGCAGCCTCCAGAGTGTCGACCCTCGGATCATGAAACGTGGGCTGGGCTACATTTCGCCGACGGCCGGTCGACGTCGACGGGCATTGCCGCCCGTAATCCCCCATCCCTAACACTCGGGCTCCTCTCCTTGGATGTCCCTTAGAGGTGACCTCGTGCCAAACATCAGGCACGAAGGGGACGGGCTCACCGGGAGGCGTTCCTTCGGGAACAACGGCGGCTTGATATGCAGCCTGTCAAAATAAAACAAACAATTATAATCATATACACAATGTAAGGTACATAAATAAATTTACATATTCAAAATCAAGTCATTTAATGATAGTTTACTTACAAAGGCATTAGCCGATCGATCGTCAACCCATTGCGGAGGTTGATCGGGCGCCGTAGAATTCCGAATATGGGTGCTAGCGTAAACATCCACAAAGCGATATTCGGACCATACTCCCTTTCCTATAAATAAAATAAGCGAGATTATTACTTTGAAATTGTATAAATGCAACATTTAAACTGATTTAAAAGCATGCATACACTACATTTACACTAAAACTATGGATTTCATAGCATCAACATGGCTCCCAGCTAACATACGTACATAAACCTATTTAAAAGCATCCATACACTACTACATTTAAATTAACATACATACCATGCGGTCGTGATGCTCGGCGACCGTGAGCGTCCCCAGGTATGCAACGCCGCCGACCCCGAGGAGCTTGCTCTATTGGCCTTGGCCTGTTCGGATATAGCCTTCGCCGCATCCGACCCCCAATATTCGCAAAATTGACGAAACACCTCATCGGTCATAAAAGTAGGACACAAGGGCTGTTCTCCCGCCGCGAGCCGAGTAGTATAATAATTTTTCTTCGTGGTACCTATAAAAAATATGAATATCTCGTAAACATATAATGATGACATTATAAAATTAAAAGAGTATAATCATTGTTAATTAAACTAATTAAGGATAGATAAATATGTTACAAATAAAATCCTTAAATAGCTTGTGAGCACGCTCATCGAAAACATATCTAGCCGTCGCATCGCTGATGTCTGGCGCCCAATAATATTTAGCCTACAACATATAATGATAACATTACAAAACTAAAAGAGTATAATCATTATTAATTATAACATTTTAATAACAAACTAACATTTAAGTTTTAAATAAAAACCATTAACACATTACCTTAAACTCATCCCACGCATCGTCCTTACGCCTCTGTGGCAATTTTTTTCAGTTGGGCCAAAACTCGGTCATTTTTCGAGACCGCAAGTATTGCCCGATCTTAGTCCCTGTGGTGGGGTATCCACCTACAAACCTGCCAAGTATATTTATACAATAACATTTTAACTTAAATAATGAATTATATATAAAGCAAAAAGGAACCAACTTATATCAAATTAATGAAGAGTTACTTACTGGTCATAAAGTGATGATATCTTGACAAATATCCTCCTCGGAATCGACGGTAGTCTGAGTACCGGCCCCAGGTGGAGCTAGTACTACCGCGTGAAGGGTCGACATCATCGCTACCGGATCGGGACGGTTGCGTCCCCAAAGTAATCAATGTGTAAATAGGCTTAGTCTTCTTACCCTTGCCCTTTCTACTAGAACTCATATACTGTATTACGGTAAAAATATTAAAATATACAACTTTAACAATAGGAAACAATATATTCACAATACATCTAAAACTTTAAAGTTCTAATAATCTAAAGCATTCACAATACATATAAAACTTTAAACTATTAATAATATAAAGCATTCACAATCCATATAAAACTTTAAAGTTCTAATAATCTAAAGCATTCACAATATATATAAAACGACGGATATTAAAAATAATCTAAAGCATTCACAATACATATGAAACTTTAAAGTTCTAATAATCTAAAGCATTCACAATACATATAAAACTTTAAAGTTCTAATAATCTAAAGCATTCACAATACAATTTTAATCTTTAAACTATTATTAATCTTCGTCCCCATCATCATCACTGGACTACGAATTACTACAAAACTCGAGTTCTTCATCTTCGTCTTCGGACTACGATGAATCAAACTACGGTTCCTCTTCCTCTTCCTCTTCCTCTTCCTCTTCCTCTACCTCTTCCTCTTCCTCTGATTCATCAATATCGATGTGCGCGAGATGACCCTGAACGAGGCGGGGAGTTGGCAAATTCATTTGGTAAGATATCCTCCTCGGGTTCATCAACATTTTGAGGAATATGAGTGACATCATCTAATGGATGATTAGCCGATGAAACGTTAGGTGGCACGGCATTTCATCCTCTTGATAGGGTGTTTCTAATGACGACTACTGTAGTTGTCGACGAGGGTAGGTTGTCAATCATGCTCCTAGCCTTGGTCATCCAAACAGCCCACCATCCGTCGGGTCGCGGACGAGGGTAGGGAGTCATGTATACCTGTTGTGCTTGAGATGCTAAGATGAAGACGTCGTCGCCATTATGTCTGGACGAGTCCTTTACATCGACGAGGTCAAATATGGCGTGCTTCTTAACACCTCGCACAGCATCCCGCCAATCACAATTGAACAAGACAACACTGTTTCTACCCAAATACTCCACCTCGACTACTTCTTTCAGGACGCCATAATAATCATTCCCTATAAGCTTCACACCGCTATTCCACGTCAATTTAGAGCCCCCGTAAGCTTTGGTATGAAACACATAGCCATTCACGAAATAACCGTTGTATAAATGAACGTTCAAAATAGCAAGATGATGCTAAATGTCTTAACCTCGTAGCTTTGGCATCACCCGGATGTTCAGCTATCTATAAGACAATATTGTAACCAATTTAATACAATTTTAAGATTGAATGTTTAAAGAAGTGTATAGAATAAATTTGAATGAAACGAAATATTTACATATTTCCATAGCCAGTTTGGAAATTCTCTTTCTGTCCTAGTTGCGATGAGTTCTGGAGATAAATCCTGAGCTAAATCTTCAAACATTCTGCAATAGGGTTAAACAAGGCATTTCATATGCAGGTAATTAAACATGCATAATTTAATCGACGAGGCGTAAACATAACATCAATGACTTACTTGATATATTCCCCAACCTCGTCGCAGTTAAGAAGAACATACGTTTCAACCGCGGCAAACTCTTTAGCGGTTAACGTACGCGTACCAACCCGTTTGCCGAGCAACCGACCAGGGGATGAAAATACAGAGATGTTTCCCTTAGACGGAAAACCACCATCGTAATTGCGGCCAACCCTAGTCAATCTCGTATCAACATCAGGAGGAAAATATGTTCCGACAAAGGCAACAATCTCATCTATGATAACAACCTCTGAAATTGAGGCCTCGACCATGGCCCTATTGCTCATCTTCCTTTTCAATTGGCCTAGATACCTAAAAGTCATTCGTAGATTAAAACATAAATAATGTTAAAGAAGGTATATTGTTAACGCTCAAATTATTTAGAAATAGAATAAATTCAATTACCTCTCAAATGGATACATCCATCTGTATTGAACTGGACCACCGACTCTAGCTTCGTATGCCAAGTGGACCGGTAAATGCTCCATAGAATCAAAGAATGAAGGAGGAAATATCTTCTCAAGTTTGCACAAAGTCACTACGATGCTCTCCTCAAGCTTTTTCATGTGATCAACACGCAATGTGGTCGATGTTAACGCTCGGAAAAACTCACTTAACTCTGTTAACGCCACCCAGATATTGTCAGGCAAGAGACCCCTGAGAGCAATCGGAAGTAGCCTATCCAGCAAAACGTGACAATCGTGACTCTTCAAACCCTGCACTTTCCCCTCCTCTACATTGACACAGTTACCAATGTTAGACGCGTAACCATCCGGAAGCCTTAAATCCTTGAGCCATTTCAGGAGGAGGAGCTTCTTTTCCTTTGTAAGCACGTATTGAGCCATCGGTCTAACTGGTTTACCATTGACGTATACCAAGTCTAAGGCCGGCCGCTTACAGATTTCCTTAAGGTCCTTTCGAGCTTTTTCGTTGTCTTTAGTTGTTCTCTTGAAATCCATCAACGTGTTAAAAACATTATCGAATACATTCTTCTCAATGTGCATCACGTCAAGGTTATGTCGAATGAGATTTGTTTTCCAGTATGGCAGCTCCCAAAATATACTCCTCTTGATCCAGTTATGGGTAGTCCCAAACCCTTGTATTTGGTCTTCGAAAACTTTTTCCCCCACCAAGGATTGGGCAATCTAGATACCTCCTCATAGACCGTGTCACCACTTAAACGAATCGGGGCCTCATCATGGTCAATCTTGTTCTTTTTAAACGCATTCTTCTGGGTCCTGAATGGGTGGTCCTCCGGAAGAAATTGTCTATGGCAATCGAACCAACATGGTTTTCCAGAGTGCGTGAGCGTGAAAGACTTTGTGTCACTCATACAATACGGACAAGCCAACTTCCCGTGGGTGCTCCAACCCGATAACATCCCATATGCAGGGAATTCATTAACTGTCCACATCAACGCAGCCTTCATGCTGAAATTCTCTCGCTTGAAAGCATCCCACGTTTCGACCCCATCCTCCCAAAGCTGCTTCAATTCGTCCATCAAAGGTCGGAGATAGACGTCAATGTTCCTCCCAGGGCTGTTTGGGCCGGGGATGAATAACGACAAGAACATGTAGGGATCACTCATACACAACCAGGGCGGAAGATTGTAGACAGTGGCTATAACCGGCCAACAAGAGTAAGATTTTGCCCCAGGACCAAACGGATTGAAACCATCAGAGCAGATGCATAACCGTATATTTCTTGCTTCATACGCAAAGTCAGGATAAGTCTCATCAAAGTGTTTCCATGCCTCCCCATCACTGGGATGAATCAACACACCCTCTTCACGCAAACTTTCCTTATGCCAACGCATTGCCTCTGCAGTAGATTTAGACGCGTAGAGGCGTTGCAGCCTTGGAATCAACGGCATGTAACGCAACTGCTTATGTGGTTTGTTTTTCTTTTGTTTTGAACTCCCCCTCCAATTTGGCTTATATCTACTTTGTCCGCAAATTGAACACTCTGTCTTCTGTGAATCTTCCTTGTAGAATAGCGTGCAGTCATTCTTACACGCATCAATCTTTTCATAACATAGCCCAATCTGCCCAACCAACTTCTTTGTCTCATAAAAGTTTGTAACCATCTTATTCTCTTTCGGCAACATCCGCTTAATTGCTTTCATGATACGATTATAAGCGGCATCGGCTAATATTGCAATCAGCCTTTATGTTAAGGAGCTCAGCCACAACCTCCAACACACTGATCTCGCAACCTGGATAGACCTTCTCTTTTGCAGAGTCCATAGCATCAATAAATTTCTTGGCTGCAGGGGTTGGTTCTTGCTGTTGGTTCTCTGACCAATCGAAGGAAGGACCGGCTGCATCCCTAACCTCGATCATAAAATATTTTAAAAGAAAAAAATCACATAGAGCAAAATAGCAATTGAACAGCATAAGCAACTTCAATCAAATACTCCAAAACAAGATAAATGCAGAGGGGGAATCAAATTAGAATCATCAGAAACGCAATCCAGTTAAATCAACAACCAATTTCTTGAAATATCTTGAAATCGATTAAAAAACAAGATCTAGAAATCGATGAAGAGGGGGAATCGAAATACCTGGTTGAGTACAGAGAAGAGAGAGAAATTGACCGTGGAAGGAGGCAGACGGACGGACGGAGACGACGGCGTGAGAGCTCGAGACGGACGGTGGAGTGGTGGAGAGGTGGACGGACGGAGACGGCGGTAGCAGCTCGAACGGAGACGGTGGAGAGGTGGACGGACGGCGGCGATAGAGCTTCTTCTTCTTCTTCTTCTTCAGGTCGCAGAGAGAGCGGGAAGAGAGAGAAAGCGGGAAGAGAGAGAGAGGGAAATGTGGCGTAATTGATATCTGAGGGATAAAATCAGTATTTATTATTTCCCCCAGCGACGGAATATTCCGCCGCTAAATATTAATTATAGCGGAGGAAATTAAATTCCGACGCTATAATTAATATTTAGCGGCGGAATATTCCGTCGCTGATAAATCCGACGCTAAACTATACGTACGTTCACCTGGATCGATGACATGTCACTCTCACCGACGGAAATTTCCGCCGCTGATTTTAAATTCAGCGACGGAAATTTCCGCCGCTATTATTAATAAATATAATTTTTTTCATTATATTTTTGAAAAAATAAATAAATCATTAATATTTATTAATTTTAATTTAATAAATATCATTATTTTTATTTATATAAAAATAAATAAATCATAAATATTAATTAATTTTAATTTTATAATGCCATTATTTTTATTTATATAAAATATGAAAGTTATTTTAAATTACTCTCAAAAAAATAAATATGAGTCATTATATTTTTGAAAAAATAAATAAATCATTAATATTTATTAATTTTAATTTAATAAATATCATTATTTTTATTTATATAAAAATAAATAAATCATAAATATTTATGATATTTTTGAAAAAATAAATAAATCATAAATATTAATTAATTTTAATTTTATAATGCCATTATTTTTATTTATATAAAATATGAAAGTTATTTTAAATTACTCTCAAAAAAATAAATATGAGTCAATAAATATTATTTTTGAAAAAATAAATAAATTCTAAACCCTATACCCTATACACTATACCCTATACCCTATACCCTATACACTATATCCTATACCTTATACCCTATACCCTATATACCCTATACCCTATACCCTATACCCTATACACTATACCCTATACCCTATACACTATACCCTATACCCTATACACTATACCCTATACCTATACCTTTATACCACATACCACATACACTATGCTACTATACCACTATACTATACCACTACATACCTATCTGCTATACCCTATACCACATCGACCCATACCCTATACCCTATACACTATACCCTATACCCTATACCTTATACCCTATACACTATACCCTATACCCTATATATCCTATACTCCTATACCCTATACCCTATACCCTATACCTTATACCCTATACCCTATACACTATACCCCTATAACCTATACTCCTATACCCTATACTTATATATATAATTTATACCCTATACCCTATACCTTATACCCTATACCCTATACACTATACCCTATACACTATACCTTTATACACTATACCCTATACCCTATACCCTATACCTTTAGGGTTTAGGGTTTAGGGTTTAGAGGTTTAGGTTAGGGTTTAGGGGTTAGGGGTTAGGGTTAGGGTTTAGGTTTAGGTTTAGGGTTTAGGTTTAGGGTTTAGGGTTTGGGGTTTGTGGTTTAGGGTTTAGGGTTTAGGGGTTTAGGTTTAAGGTTAGGGGGTTAGGGGTTTAGGTTAGGGTTGGGTTTAGGGTTTGGGGTATAGTGGTTTAGGGTTTAGGGTTTAGGGTTTAGGGTTTAGGGTTAGGGTTTCGTCCAAAACTAGGAACTAACCAACTATTAGACAACACTCTGGAGATTATTGTCTCATCAGTCATAACTAAGATATCCGTAAAACAAAGACCCACATCATTAACAGCCGAGCACATGCTGCACTCTCCCTCGGCCCCCACCACCGTGCATGTCATCATCTACATCATAAGCTTCAATGTTGACATCGTGAAGGGTTGTCTCCTCGCACTCATCAAGCTCCATATCTCTGTCATCTGCGATGAAGGCTTAGGAGGCAAGACACCTTCTAGGGCCTTGCATTGTTCGGAAGTCAAGGAATGCGGGGAAGTCGACCGAGAAGTGGATGTATAATTTGCCCTCATGAATGGTCTTTGTACATTGGCATCCCTTCGTCATTTATTGCCTTGAATTGATCTCGCTTAACAACTTCTCCAAAGTTGGGATTTGATGAGGAGCCGCCTGTTATCTAGATGAGTCAAGATAAATTGGAAGCCACATAATGCCTCGCAAGTGGTCAACGCGTGCTCAACAAATATGTCATCACCCTTTCGCTTGAACTTTGGGTGCTCTTTACGTTGTAGTACAAAGACTATGTCTCCAAGAAGAGTGTCGGGAGCTTCATCGGCTTCTCCCGAGAATGTAATTTTCTGTCCATTTTGCATACCCTTCTCCACAACCACTTCCAAGACCTTCTTCTCCCGTACAACCTTTTCGCCCTTGCATTGTGGTCGGCGGTCCTTGTCATTGATAGGGTATATGGTATAGGTATAGTGGTATAGGATATAGGGTGTAGGGTATAGTGGTGTAGGGTATGTGGTATGGGTGTAGGGTATAGTGGTATAGGGTATAGGGTATATGGTATAGAGTATAGTGTATAGGGTGTAGGGTATAGTGTATATTATATAGGGTATTAGGTTTAGGGTTTAGAATTTATTTATTTTTTCAAAAATAATATTTATTGACTCATATTTATTTTTTGAGAGTAATTTAAAATAACTTTCATATTTTATATAAATAAAAATAATGGCATTATAAAATTAAAATTAATAAATATTTATGATTTATTTATTTTTTCAAAAATATCATAAATATTTATGATATTTTAATGTTTTTTAGTTTGTTATTTTGTTAATTAGTTCTAAAAATAAACAAAAATTACATTTTATTATCAGCAACGGAATATTTCCGTCGCTGATAAATAAAAAAATATTAAATTATCAGCGGCGGAAATATTCCGTTGGTGTTTAATAAAAAAAAAAACATTTAATTTCACCGTCGGAATTTTTCCGACGCTAATAAATTAAAAAAAATTAATTATTTAGCGTCGGAAATATTCCGTCGGTGTAATATTTCAAAAAGAAAAATAAAAAATATTTTAATTTCACCGTCGGAATATTTCCGACGCTGATAAATAAAAAAATAAAAAAATGATATATTTTCACCGGCGGAATATTTCCGTCGCTGATAAAGATTTAGCGGCGGAATATTCCGTCGGTAAATCAACCGCCAAATTAGCGGCGGAAATAAACGAATATTCGAGGAATATTCGTTTTAGCGGCGGAATTTAGCGGCGGAATTAAATTCCGTCGCTAAATTTGACGCCAAAAATATTCCGACGCTAAAGCCTATATTTCGCCGCTATTTAGCGACGGAATCTGTCCGTCGCTGATAATTTCGTCGCTAAATGACCTGTTTCTGGTAGTGTTAATCAAATGCATTTTATTAATAACAAAAGGTAAATTCTAACGATAACGACTAACTTGCTAAGCTAAAATCTTGAAAAAAATACTAATAAACTAAGACTAATTGATCTATCAAAGCAATCTCTTGGTACTCTCTAGGATCTAGCCTTTCATTAACTTTGTAGGCCGGCGGACGTGATCGCTACCATCATCTCGATCCGTCTTGCGATTCGGACCCTTCAAAGCAGAACATCCATCAAGGCGAGTGAAAACAGACTTTGAAAGCCTCTTAAAAAACGTGGGGCCTATCCAAAGCTTGCATCTTTCCGGGAAGACCGCTCCGCTACCTCTTCTCTCGTACCAATCCCCATCGAAGAAATCTTGGGTTGGATCAGTCCGTACATTAGCAGGATCCGATTGAGCCTCGCTCCTTCTCAAAATACTGCTCGTCACGAAGGAATCTCCTAACAATGAAAGCCGCAGATCATCGATCTTCTCCGCACTTGGGTAACCACTATGGAGGAACCAATCCAAATACTTGTCAGATAAGAAGACGCTTGCATCAAAAGTCTGAAGGTTCGTCCAACGATCTCGACTGGTACCTTCGCCCCATGCTTGAGCTATCACCTTTGCAAACTCCAAACCAATATAGGACACTTCACGAGAGGCTCCTTCAAAAATATAAGTGTCATGTTGTTGACCAATCTGACGAAGCACCCGCTTGGGAAAGTAGAAATAGGAATCTCACAAGCCTGGAAGAATAACCCTGTCAAAACCCTTGGTATTGGCAACATACTTGTTCAATCTCCAAAACAGTGGACACCAAATGATATCTTTGGTAGTGGCCTTTGCAATAAATTGAGCCCACTCATTCTTCGAAAGATCCTTGATCAAAAGCTTCCTCATATGATACGTAAACGGGGAATACATCAGCGGAGGGGCTACCAACTTGAGATGTTCCCTAAGCCAAATAGTCAACAAAAGAGGACTCCATTGAGTCATAGCACCGGTCTTATGCATCTCATCATGACCACGCAGGGTCTCACCCAATACTAACAGAATGATGTCCTAGAATGCTTCCTAGCCTGCAGAACAATCTCCACCAATTGGGAGTCAACCAAGCCACCCCTGCATGTGAACAATACATCTCCGAAAAGAGAAAGGGCCAAGAAATTCCGTTTGTAAACGTGGAAGGCCTCATCATATGAATCTCCACCAAATCATTCGGGAAAAGAAGAGCAATCTACTCATCTGCGGCGAACCAACTTATAGCAAGTATCAAGGGGGATCCCTAATAATTCATTCAAAGCTTCTGAATCATTCCTATCGAACTTAGGAGCTGCAATCTCGCCGGTCAAAGGCATATCTAAGATAATGGCAAATTCCTCAACGGTGGGTACCATCTCATTAAGAGAAAAATTAAAGAGATGAAGGGAAGGGTCCCAAAATCTAGCAGCGCCCTGCAGAAGATTCTAATCCGGTTGGAGATTCTTCAAAGTAAAAAGGATTCTGAATCCAAATTCTGCAATAAACTTATTGCGAGACCGATTATGAAACGATCTCACAAAACTTCTTGATGCTTGCTCAAAAGCTTGAACTGCTTCGGGTGGCAAAGAAAAATCATCAACAATCATGGACATCAGAATGATCTCCTTGGAAGCCATGTATCAAAGGGATGAAGGAGAAGACAAGAATTCGACACTAACAGAATATCTCTTGAGTTTTAGAGGCCTGAATGAGTTATTTGGCCGGACTACATGTGTTTATATAAGGGGAAAACTGACAAGAATCCTGTTCGAAGAAGAAGAGAACTCTTTCTTGGGAAGCGTATCCCGCGCGAGATACCTTGTCCCGCGTGATACAACCCTTCGGTAATTCTAGCAGAACTCCTGCACAAATAAGCAATCTAGCCCCGACTTGCCGAAGCAAGTCTCAAAACCTGCAAATACATTCCTCATATGCAACTCATGCACCAAAACCAGGCTCAAAACTTTGACCGAGATTGGTCATTTCAGTCCTCACGGATACCACCATGAAAATCGAGAAAGTTAAAAAACCAATTAGACCTTGGATTAGGACATAAGAAAATCCTTGTTGTTTTGCAACCTACTTGCTAACATGTACAGAAAAGAGAAAATGTGTCTGGGCTAACCCAACCAATATTTACAAGTTTCAAGAAATCAATGGGGGAGTAAAGGGGGATCATGCCATCAAGTTTCCCAAGCTGCTAGCACCTCCATCATCATCACCAACGGGGCTACCGTCCCTCCTTGACCACTTGGCTCCGCAAGTGGGGGTAACTGCAGAGGCAATAGTCGACACCACCGAGGTCGCCTTATGAAATAGCCTCTCAGACAGATCCGACACCATGGCCATCAAGCCGGCCATCCTACTCGCTCCAGGGTCATAATCCTCCGCGGACATGACGACCTGTTAACAAAAGGAAGAATTTGCTCAGAAGGAGTCGGACATATACACATATATGGACGATATAAGAAAAAGTATAAACAGAAATGTACCAAAGATGTATGGGGAGGGCGACAATAACCCTCCAGAATTTGGTCCGGGATCGCGATGTGACCCACCATCTGCATACCTCCCATCATATATGTGTTGCTCAGAGGACCATAATCTGGCATAAGCAGCACAGGACCTGCATACTGAGACGAAGAGCTTGGGGCTGACGAGCTGGAGGCAGAAGTAGAATCTCGAGCACATGACCGTTGGCCACCCACTACAAGGGGACCCATCAGTTGAGGCAATAAATCCTCATAGGAAGCCCCTCGGAACACACAATCCGTTGCCTCATAGCCATTCACAAAACTGGCATAATCCCCGCCAGGGACAAAATGAGTAGGATGCATTGCCCTGGGCGGATCCTCTGGCACTCTCCGAGGGAGTGAACTCCGGCCATGCTGAGGGAAGACTCGCTCACCTAAGTACATGGTATCCCCCTCTAGCGATACCAAGATCCTTTGTACGTTAGTGATGTCCCATGCTCGATGAACCTTGTTCTCCAACAAGGTCCACGGATATATGCCATGTCGCTCAAAATTAAATTTATCCAGCAAGGCCCGTGCCTCCTCAACGGTCAGGGTCCAATCCTACCCCCCCTCCTCATCCACGGTGCGGTTGGAATGGATCTACCTCCTGATATCTGGAAACTTAGGCTCTCAGCTCAAACTTATGTAGTGAAAAGACAGCATATCCCCATATTATACAAGAAAGCAGAACAGATTCAGTACAAAGCACAGGCAAAATGTGCAGATAAATGACAAGACAGAATCAGAAAGCATACCTCCCAAGCGTAAGAATACCCCGACATAGTATCCTTAGTATGCCTACATGCCTCATTCATGACATGATAGCAAAAAGACAGCCCGACTGAGCCCCAGTCATAGGTACTCACCAGGTCAAGATCCTCCAGCAACCTCAAAAGAGCAAGGCGAGCCGCAGAGGAATGATTAGCAAAAGATGGTCTCTGATAGGATGTACCAGAGAACACCCCTCACCAATCTATCCGTGTCCGCATTGGCCTTGTCAGCGTAGGCCCAGAGCTGATCACGAAGAGGCGACAAATCAACAACAAATCCCTTGATTTTGCTAGGGACAAAGCCAATCAACCGTCGCCACTTAGCTGGACTCGTCGGTTTGAAACCCCCAGTCTTCGAAAGAGCAATACCGGTAAACTCCAGCCCAGTGATGGCCCATAAAGTCAGTCGGGGTCATGGTAGCTTCCCCAAAAGGCAGATGAATCGTGTGGGTAGTGTCCCACCACCTCTACCTAATGGCTTGGAGGACTTGAGGAGTCCGCCTCATCCCACGGATGTTGTCAACAAAAGTATGGAGCCCCGTCTGCACCACTCGAGCTCGGACTCCGTCCAAGGCCTTAACTTTGTCCCACAAAGTCCTGGCAAAATTTGCACTCCCGCAACAGTTTTTGGTCGACCTATACGGATGTAAAACAGAAGAAAGATAAAGAAACAGTGTCAGAAATCATCCATAGCAAAAACTCTGAGAAAATAGAAGAAAGTTTTCATGGGGCATTTCATCGAACACATGGCGTGCATATTCGAAAATCATGCCCAAGGTTTCATTTGGCTACCCAAATTGATCCCTCCTATAATCCAAGATATGTAGGGAACTCATACATACACAATGCAACATCAACATCCAACAAAATCAACAAAGACGAAGCATGCATCAACATAGAACAAAGTTCTAGACAAATGAAGAAAATGACCAATTTGATCAATTGGGGAATTCAAAACAAGGAATTCGATGCAATGCAAATTATGAAATGAGAATTGAGAAAGAGATTCTTACCAAACCCTCGTGAATAGCATGGGAAATGTGCGTAGGTTGATCAAACGTGAGGTCATCGCGGGATAGTATCAACAAAGAACACATAGAAATCTCAGAAAAAAAAGCCCTTGGCTTGGACTTGCAGAGAAAAGTTTGAAAATGGGATGTTTTGAAATGAGCAGGCTGCTGCTGTTTTATTACCTCGACAGAGCTTGTACCGCGCGATACAAGCTGTCACGCGCGAGACAAACCTACTGGAAAAGTACAAAAATGTCCCCAACAATAAGCGTCTGCGCAATGTCAAAATTCAAAATTTTGACACAGTTACCTTTGAAAGTGATAACCTAGCAAGGAAACGTGGAAAAATCGGTACCACAAGTCACAAAACGAGCCGAACGTGGCATACACATAATCACCCGATACGGTGTCAAGTCGCCTGAAATGATTGATCCAGAGATCAAGTCATCCCGCATAATTCGGAACTCAGATAGGTGAATTATCTATTGGTTGGTCGAAGACAGTAAACCACTCCATCAAAAGCCCGATTCAGCATCCTGACAGGTGAATCGTTAACAAAAAGCCCGATTCTGAGCCCCGACAGGTGGATCATCAAAACAAAAAGCCCGGTCCCATGCCATATGGACCGTCATCTCAGTAAAAGCCCGATTCAGCGCCCCGACAGGTGAATCATCATCCCCAGTAAAAGCCCGATTCGGAGCCCTGACAGGCGAATCGTCACAAAACCAACAGGACGCAAAGGATCGGACATGTAAGCCTTTGTTTTCTAACATCTTTTTCCACAGGTTCGAAGCCAAGACAGGCGAATCTTCAGATAGACAGGTATATTCAGAATTGGGTCTTGATTTGATTCCTCAGAATGAATTTGCCTTTTCAAAAATAAAATCTCCTCGATTTTCAAAATGATTTTCAAAATACCTAAAGCAGCCTTTTCGTGTTTTGGAGTCGAACTACATTTTGGTCTGATTCTCCGATAGAGATACGTCGAAAGCCGTGCGGCTCAACCATCCTGATGTCCTGAATGATGTCTTTTCTATCGTCGACATGACTTCTTCCATAAGACTTGTCGCCAAGGGGCTCTGTAGACCCCCCATTCTGAACCTATCGGAGCAGAGTTATACCACTCTAAGTCTCGCCTTTTAGTCAAGAGTAGAAATCCACCATTTCGTCATGTTTCGTTATGTTTTGACTAACGACCGTTAGTTTGAACTAAACTGCATATGAGATAACGGGGGAAGGACATAATTGTTCATTGAGCAGCCTTGTCCCGCATGAGACATGGCATGTCTCGCGCGAGACTAACCTTCTGCAGATGTGCAGAATCGGTTCCCTTGTCGATTTCAAACTCTCTTCTTGATGAATCTTATCAAATCCAGTTCTCCAATGATATTTGAGTTCTGGAAGCTTCCTTGAGAGGTATCCCAATCCACTTTTATCTCTTAAAACTCCTATAAATACTTGATGACTTTCAGTATTTCGGGGGACGGTTGAACTTCCAAAAAATACACTTTGTTGGTTTCTCTCCCAGAAAGATTCCTACAAAATCACCTTTCAAACACCTAAATTTTTTTCATCAACCTTGTTTATTAATGAACATCGAGATTTAAGTCTAGGATCGAGGCAAAACTCTGTCCGAATCTCTTCTCAAACCGAAGGTAATCTTCCTTCATTCTTTTATTATTCTAATTGATTATTAGAGTGGTATAGCATATTGAATCTAGGATCGGCCAAGAGCATCTCCAAATCATGGAGACGGTCTCGAAGCAATCGATCCTATATTCCATTTAACCTTGTTAAATGGATGTCTTTATGTGTTTATTAAAAATGTTATTATTTGAAAACCCCACTTTTTGCAAGACCAATCTCCGGATTGAGTGGATGTGGTGCTCCTTGACCTTCCAAATCCATCACTTATTCCCCGAACCCAAAATATTTTAAAAATGTTTTTTTCTATATTTCCATCAATAATATAGGTGGCGACTCGAAAACAAAAATAAAAAGACGAAAATCTTAAAATTCCGCGAAGCGCTACAGGGGCTCATACGGAGGCTCAGGATTGAATCCCAGGGGATGTTTGAGAGGCATTAGGATCCGAGGGAGCGAGCCCATAGTTATGCTGGTGATATTGAGTTTGCGGAGTGGGGCCAGAAAACTGGTTGTGCTGAGGTTGGAAAATCGGAGCTGCAAGACTGAGGCTCGAATGGTGCTTTGAGCGGGAGTTGCTTTGCATTACTAGGTTTCCGTAGCTTTGTGAAGGAGGGACTTGTTGGTAATTCTAAAAAGTTGAAGGAGCAGGAATATCCTCGTCTTTTATAAAAGTCCCATTCGATTGGGGGACTGCAAATGTTCCAAGATGACGCATGGCATTTTCGATCCAAGCCTGCTGCTCTTCTTGGCGTTTCTCCAGAGCCTTGAAAGCTTGCCAAACTTATTCCATTGTTTGGAAGTTTCCCGTGGGTGGAGTTCCGTTTCCTTCACTGTTATCCGTCGACCCTACCATGGAAGAGTAACAGACCGTTCTAACGGCTGAATCGGAAAGGCTGTCGGACCTTGCGACTTCAATATCGAAAAGACGGCACCTAGGGACTCTCAACCACTCTCGGTTCGCTAGAGGGGGTGAAAGGTAGGGTTTAGACTCAGGAGGTTTTGGATGAAGGGGGAAAGCTCATGCGACACGCAGTTTCCTTTTTTTGTAGTTTTAATTTACTTAAAACATGTTTTCTCAGAATCCCAAATGGTTGAAAAAGATTGCTCTTCTTTTTTGCAACTATTCTAGATCATGGGTCAGTGGAAACCATCACTACGACTATAAGCCCCTCATTTTGCACTTGTATTTTGACCTCCCGGGGTGGACAGCCCCGGGCAAGGGTCCTATAGGGCAAGCGGTTTCCATCGACCAAAAGAAAAATAAACCTAAGGACCGAGCCTGTCATGTTCGTTTTAATGCGTCTGCCATGTGAATAGTGAATGGAGCTAGTACTTAAAGTCAAGATCGGGTCAAGAGTTCGGCATGACCTCTCTTTACCTTGCTTGCACAAGGGATCTATGACTTTAGGTTTTGGCTAGGTCATATTGTCATGGATGACGCATTAAAGGCTTGATGACATGGTGTCATGTGGGCATGGAAGTATATCCGGTACGGATCATTGTCTGGGTGTAGCTTTGGAAATCAAGATCAGGTCAAGATTTTAGCATGACCTTTCATCGCCTTGCTTGCACAAGAGATCTTGATTTCTGGGCTTTGACTCAGATAATGGCCGACATGGGATATGTATCCAGGCTTTATGACACAGACTGGGTCAAAAACCAACCGAGTCTGGACAGAGTGTGATGCAAAAGTGCATGGTTGACACTAGCTAGGATGGGAAGTTTGGAATGATCCCGTGCACACTCAAAAGGCATAGGAACACCAATTGAACTGCATCTGAGACCATCCCGGGTTTGGGGTTGTAGTGTGCAGTGTAAAAGATATGAGTACGCGTAGTGTGCAGTCACTAAAATTCTTTTTCTGAGTAAAACAAAAAGTTTTTGCAGAATGAATTTTAAATATATGTGCACAGATGTATTATGATGCATTTTTTTGTATTTTTTGAATAAGCAAAAAGAGTAAAGCACATGTACACACACACAACAGTTAAAGAAAGGGTAAAATGAAAGTTTGACCCTCATCATTGCTTTAAAAATCTTTTATTTTTTTTGTTTAAAAGTTTTTAAAACAAAAAATCCCCAACAGAGTCGCCAACTGAAATTACCCGATTCGTGGCCGAACGACATCTCACGTTTTTGAGGGTGTGCTGTTTTTGTAAAGTCGCCACGCTGTTTTGATTATGCCCAAAACATTGAGAAAAGGCTTTTTTTTGTTTTTGTTATGTGATGAAATTTTTTAGTTCGGAGGTCAGGTTACGCCTCGAGAAGAGATAGTTGAGCTCACCCGAGTCGCCTCGTTTACACGAGTGTTTCGATACCCTTCTTGCTTTAAATGTTGTGTGTGTGTGTGTGATTTTAAAAATGCATTTGTATATGATGTCTACATTGCAGATGATATATTTAAAAGAAATATTTAAATACTGAAATTAATTAAATGAGATTTGGAAGGAGGCCTTACCAATGTTGAAAGTTTCTATCTTCCGCGGGGGAATGTGTTTGATTTGAGACGTCAGAGGTCGATCGTGACAGATCGGGATGGACCGGTGTGTGTGCCGGGAGAGCTTCGGGATGTCTCGGGATGGACCAGTGTGTGCCGACAGAGCTTCGGGATGCTTCGGAATGCCTCGGGATGGACCGGCAGGGCTTCGGAATGCTTTGGGAGTGCCTCGGGATGGCTCGGGAGCACCTCAGGATAGACCGGCAGGGCTTCGGGATGCTTCGGAATGCCTCAGGATGGACCGGTATGTGCCGACAGAGCTTCGGGATGCTTCAGAATGCCTCGGGATGGACCGGCAAGGCTTTGGGATGCTTCGAGAGTGCCTCGGGATGGCTCGGGAGCACCTCAAGATGGATCAGAATGGACCAGCAGGGCTTTGGGATGATTCGAATGCCCTGAGATGGACCGGTGTGTGCCGGCAGAGCTTCGGGATGCTTCAGAATGCCTCGGGATGGACCGGTAGGACATCGGGATGCTTCAGAATGCCTCAAGATGGACCAAAAGGGCTTTAAGATGCTTCGGGAGCACCTCAAGATGGCTCGAGAGGCCTCGAGAGGGGACGAAAGAGGCCGGGATGGCTTAAAAGGGAACCTGAAGGCTGGGGGGGAGAGTGGAGAGAAGGGAGGTGTGAATGAAATGGGAGGGAGAGACTTCTATTTATAGGCCTCAAAAAATTGCAAAGTGGTCCGTATGGACTCTTCTGTTATTACTGATTTTTTGGTTTTCCTGGATTTCAGGGAATATTGTGGACTTTTGGGAGATTTGGGGGATTTTTTGCGTGTTGAGCAAAGTGGTCCATACGGACACTTTTGTATTGCAAAGTGGTCCATACGGACATCATTTCAAGATAGTTCTCGTCGATATCTTTCCAACCATATATGGCACGTCTCAATTGGAGTCCGTATGAAGGAGTTATGACCTCCGGAAGTTCGCCCTTGGTATTTTTCGTATGCTCGGATGGAGAGCGGTCCAGATTGGGGTACTTACGAAGAAGAAAATAAAATATGAGCTATCCCTCCTCTCCTTAGCCAGCACCTGCGGTGTCTCAACTCTCCTCCTTGTGAGACCCTTCTCATTACCTCCTCGCGAGACCTTTTCCCATTACCTCTTCGTGAGACCGTTCCCTTTACCTCCTCGTGAGACCTTTGTGAGATCCTCTTCGTGAGACTTGTCCCATTATTTCTTCCTAATACCTTTTCATTGTCTATTTGTGAGATCTTCTTTATGTGACATTCCCGTTATTTCTTAGTGAAACCATTCCCATTATTTCTTCGTGAAACCTTTACCGATATTTCTTTGTGAATCTTTTCCCGTTACCTCCTCATGAGACCTTTTCCATTCCCTCTTTGTGAGATCCTCTTCATGAGACCCTTACCATTATTCCTTTGTAAAACCTTTTTTCGTTACCTCTTTGCAAGGTCTTTTTCGTAAAACCTTTTCCATTCCCTCTTTGTGAGATCCTCTTCGTGAGACCCTTATCATTATTCCTTTGTAAGACCTTTTTTCGTTACCTCTTTGCGAGGTATTTTTTTTAAAACCTTTTGCGTTCCCTCGTAAGATATCTCATGATTGTGAGATCTTTCCCTAAGATTTATACTACGTTATCTTTTAGTAAGATTACCATCTTTTCGTAAGATTAGCCATCTTTTCGTAAGATTAGCCATCTTTTAGTAAGATTACATGTCTTTTAGTAAGATTACCTATCTTTTAGCAAGATTACCTATCTTTTCGTAAGATTAGCCATCTTTTAGTAAGATTACACATCTTTTAGTAATATTACCCATCTTTTAGTAAGATTACATGTCTTTTAGTGAGATTACCCATCTTTTAGTGAGATTAGCCATCTTTTAGTAAGATTACACATCTTTTAGTAAGATCACCCATCTTTTAGTGAGATTACCCATTTTTTCGGAAGATTATTAGTCTTTTAGTAAGATTACCCATCTTTTAGTAAGATTACATGTCTTTTCGTAAGATTAGCCATCTTTTAGTAAGATTACATGTCTTTTAGTAAGATTACCCATCTTTTAGTGAGACTACCCATCTTTTCATAAGATTAGCCATCTTTTCGTAAGATTACACATCTTTTCGTAAGATTAGCCATCTTTTAATTAAGGTAGACACCTCCAAAATATCTCACTCAGGTCAAGACCCCTACGAATTGTTCTCAAACTTAGGTCCAGACGCCTCCAAACAGTTTCGCTCAGGCAAATACCTTCGAATACTTTTTCCCCGACAGTCATCGTAATTCCGTACAACAACTCTTTTTCGGACGTCATCGTAAGCCCGAACACTTCTCCCCAACATAATCGTAAGCCTGTCCTTTTAACAAGGATTCAATCATCTTTTCCGTTTCTTACCGCTTTCGTCGGAACATTAGACACTTTTCCCCCACCAACCTACCATGCCGATTTCGAGGATCCGATGCCGATTCCTAAGATCAGATCCCTCTCCCGAGGTTAAATTTCGGCCGTCATAGTAAGCCCGCCCCTTTTAACACGAGTTCAATCATCTCTTTCATTTTCTAACCGACTTCGTTAGAACTTCAATCATCTCTTTCATTTTCTAACCGATCCCATTAGAACTTCAAACATCTTTCTCCGTTTCTAACTGCTTTCGTTAGAACGTTAAAACGTCTTTCTCCGTTTCTAACCGCTTTCATTAGAACGTCAAACGTTTTTTCCCAATTTCTAACCACTTTCGTTAGAACATTAAAACATTTTCCTCTGTTTCTAACCGCTTTCATTATAATGTCGAACATTTTTCCCCGTTTCTAACCGCTTTCGTTAGAATGTTAAAACGTCTTTCTCCGTTTCTAACCGCTTTCATTAGAACCTCAAACATTTTTCCCCATTTCTAACCACTTTTATTAGAACGTTAAAACGTTTTCCTCCGTTTCTAACCTCTTTCGTTAGAGTGTTAAATTGTCTTTCCCCGTTTCTAACCACTTTCGTTAGAACGCAAACGTTTTTCCACGTTTCTAACAACTTTCGTTAGAACGTTAAAACGTTTTCCTCCGTTTCTAACCGCTTTCGTTAGAACGTCAAACATTTTCCTCCGTTTCTAACCACTTTCGTTAGAACTTCAATCTCTTCTCCGGACTTAGATCGTGTTGTCATAATATTCGTTTGACACAACCGTTCCTGGCATTCCGTTAGATCTTCCGCGTAAGATCTCGTGACCTAAAGTCAGTCAGTTAAGTCTTTTATACTTAATGAACAAGAACTACGATCGGCTTGATTCCCCCGTGGATACGTATGAATCCTTTCTTTAGGGTCCAGCCATTTGACCGTTCAGGTCACTTCGTAAGGCATCTCCCCAAATTGGGATCCTTATCTGTTTTGATGACCCTACTTCCTCCGTAAGTAACGTCGCCGAGGGGCTTCTATAAGTACCCAAATCTGGATTGTTAGAATCCGTTAATTCACACTTTCCAAATTAACGAGACTTCCAGGACTGTCCCGATCATTCAAAATTAAAGTGTATTAAAAATACGTTCGAATACGTAAAAAATATAACTTTTCCAAAAATACGCGATTTCTGGGAATTTCCGGGACTGTTTTTGACATTTATTCAGACAGTTATTTAACAAAACAGTCAAAATACGGCCAAAAGACCAAAATGCCCTTACTTAGTGACTAAGTATGCCATGTGTCACACATGCACAAGCCCAAGGGTCAAATCAATCACATCAAAAATCAAAAAGACCAAAATACCCTGAGGCTCCAAGACTGGCCGGCCGGCCTGTTTTTCCCCTTGAAATTGACTATAAATAGCAGCCTACCCTTTCATTTTGAACCCCAAAATTTCTTACCCCAAATCGCCTTCAACACTCCCAGCCATTTTTAGCCCCAAAACCCTCCCGAAACGCCGCCGAAACACCGCCGAAATGACGGAAATTCGAGTGCGAATGAGTGTTAACTAGGGGAGGTTCTGCCTACGTGAGAGCAAAATTTCTCTCCTCTTAAAACACCCTAAAGCAACCCACTTGAGGCGAATCCCTCATTTCCTATACAAACACATACCCTAGGAAGATAGAGCCGAAACCAAACATTGGTAAACTCTCCTTCTAACCCTAAATCTCTTTTCCTTACTTGCCACTTTATTTATGTCTTTTACCGTCTGAGTCGTTTGACTCGTTGATTGTTCTTTACCATCCGAATCATTTGATTCGTTGATATGTCATTTACATTTCTGTCATTTACCGTCCGAATCGTTTGATTCGTTGATACCGTCATTTCAATACTGTCATTTACCGTCCAACCCGTTTGGTTTGTTGATCGCATTTACTTTTAATGTCTTTTCATTACTGTCGATTACTTTAAATGTCTTTTCTTTACTGTCATTTATAAAAAAAAAAGGTTACGTTATAATGCCCGATCCATATCAGAATATCCATCATTTCAAAACCCGCAATTCAAACTCATTTTCAAGTAATTCACACACACACACACACACATGCACAGTTTTTGAGAAAGGTAGAAAGACTCGTCAATACGAGGTGTTTCGGGTGAGCAAAATTAATCTCTTCCCGAGGTGTAACGTGACCTCCAAACCTAACAATCTCTGTTCAAATGCCTTTTTAGAGGTTTTGGCTCATAATAAAAATGGCGTGGACTCTCCTTTTTTCCGTGAAATTCATCCGTGTCCTACTTCTCGCAATTTCAAAACAAATCCGCAGACGCGCTCCGGGGCCACTTTTGGATTCGGGTAATTTCAACTACTCGCACTCTTATCCTGTACACTTGTACACTACAAACCCAAACCCGGGATGGTCTCAGTTGTAGTTCGATTGATTTCTAGTGTTAACTTAGACAATGGTCTATATCGGATATACGTCTATGCCCATATGACACCATGCCATCAAGCCTTTAATGGGTCATCCATGAGAATATGACCTGGTCAAAACCTAAAGTCAAAGATCCCTTACGAAAGCAAGGCAAAGAGAGGTCATGCTAAATTCTTGACCCGATCTTGACTTAGGATATTGGCTTTGTTCACTATTCACATGTCGGAAGCATTGAAACGTACATGGCAGGCTCGGTCCTTAGGTTCGTTTCTCTTTTTGGTCGGTGGAAACCGCTTGCCCTATAGGACCCTCGCGCAGGGTTGTCCACCCTGGGAGATCGAAATACAGGTGCAAAACGAGGGGCTTATAGCCATAGTGACGGATGCCACTAACCCAGGATCTAGAAATAGTTGCGAAAAAGAAGAGCAAATCTTTTCCAACCATTTAGGATTCTGAGAAAACATGTTTTAAGTAAATTGAAACAAAAAAAAACAATAAAAAGGAAACTGCATGTCGCATGAGCTTTCCCCCTTCATTCAAAAAATCCTCATGAGCCTAAACCCTGCCTTTCACCCCATCCAGCGAACATAAAGTGGTTGAGAGTCCCCGGGTGTCGTCTTTTCAGGATTGAAGTCACAAGGCCCGACAGCCCTCCCGGTTCAGCAGCCAAAACGGTCCGTTATTCTCCCATGGCAGGGTCGACAGATAACAGTGAAGGAAATAGGACTCCGCCCCCGAGAAATTTCTAAACGATGGAAGAAGTATGGCAAGCTTTCAGGGCTCTTGAGAAATGCCAAGGCGAGAAACAAGCTTGGATCGAAGATGCCATGCGTCATTTTGGAACATTGGCAATCCCCCAACCGGCTAGGGCTCCCATGAAAAAGGAAGACGTGTCCGCTCCCTCAGATCCCAATATCTCTCGATATCCCCCGGGATTCAATCTGTTGCCCCCATACGAGCCCCAAAGCTGCAACTTGAAGTCACAATGCCCGCCAAAAGGACATACCGAGTCGATGCCCCGAGGTTTTGAGCTCACCACCAACTGTCAGGCATATTTGGTGGGATGTTTGCGACTACCCTGCTTGTCTAGATGAGACTTTCAAAGATGATATAAATGAAGAAAATCCCCTAAGAAGGAGAAGATCCTCCTCCCAACAAAAGTTGAGAAAGAGGTATGAAGCCGGTGACCCCACAATTGGAACCTTTGGAGAACCATCTAGAAAATTTGACTATTATATCATTTATTCAAACAAATCTCCCCAGCCTAACTCAACTCAAGATCATGACCATTTCTGCTCCATGATAAGATGGGACGAGCTCCGCAGAACAACTAATGATCTAAATGTTTGATGCCCCAGCCTTTATCTTGGGAGGACATTAGGGCCGCCGCTAAATCCCCAACAAAAGCAGTAACGGTGAATGAACTAAGGTGCGATGTATGGCCGTATGCTAACCAGAGCCCTCCCATGATAGAATTGGGGGAAACAAGCAAAGGAAGAGCGAAGCCGAAAGTAAACATGCTGACTCGTTTCGGCCAAATCTCGATAAATCCTTCGAGAACAGACAAAAGGCCAGCAATGCCAGAGCCTTGAATCGAGAAGGGCCCCTACACCAAAGAAATTGAATTGCCTGACCCGAAGGTGGAAGACCCAATCTTGATCCAACTCAAGCCCACTCAAGCCAACATATCCCTTTCGTCCCTACTCATTTCCTCCTATCCTCACAAGCTCAAGCTAGAAGAAATCCTAGCCCGAACCATGGTTCTAATCAATGTAACCCCGGACGAGGTGGTCCAAATGATCGGCAATGTTCATTATGGTAACATCATTACCTTCACTGAGCTTGATCTGCCAAAATTTCAGGCTAACCATAATGAGACTCTCTACATTACCATTCAACTCGATGAGCGTCGCCTTCCTCGGGTCTTGGTAGATGGAGGATCGGCCATGAATGTCCTCCCTGCCAAAATGATGGATTTGTTAGGGATCAAGCTGACCAATTTAAAGTCTTCAGTTCAGGCAATCAAGGCCTATGACTCAATGTCCCGCTCAGTTTTGGGGGTAGCCACTCTGAATATGTGGTTCAGAAAATAGATGATATCGATGGACTTCCAGGTTATTGACATCCCCATCACCTTTACCGACATCTTGGGCCGGCCTTGGTTGCACCAAATAAATGGGGTAGCATCCACTCTACACCAATGCGTGAAATTTGTTCAAGGAAATGATCTCACCACAATTTACGATGACAGTGTGACCACAGAAGGGACAAACACAAATGGCATCCCGGTCCTAGAAATCAAGCATGACGATGAGGGCATGATTTTGACGGGATTCACAGTTGAAAGCCCAAAAGAACAAGTATGCTGCATAGACCTCCATCTGTCTTAGGACCAGATTCCTCCCCCCATGAAAATGATGAAGCTCATGAATTACGTTCCGGGGCTCGGTTTAGGCAAACACCATCAAGGCACCCATAAGATCATCGAAGTCAAAGAACAAACCACCCGTCATGGCCTAGGGTACATTCCTACTCCCAAAGATGTTGCAGAGGACAGAAAGACTGCAAACGAAAAGTGCCCAGTTATTGACAAAAGAGGCCAGTATACAACCTCCAATCTCCATCCCTATAGCTTCGACATGGCCTGGTACTTTACAAAGAAAACCCGTGACTTGAATGAAGATATAGAGAAGAAGACAGAGATCATCAACACAAGACAAGGCTGGTTGGAAACAATGGACAAATGGGAGAAACTCCAACAAAACCTTGAGAAGTTCAGAGGCCTCGAGCCAAACCTCGTCGTCAGGAGAGCATTCCTTGACGCACCAACCCTATCGGGACCTACCACCCTCACTATTCACAATGAATTTTGGTTCGGGGAAACCCCTACTTTGGTAAAGGAGTTTGAAAAAATTTCTGTCATCACCCCTGCCACAAACAAGAGGGATGAGTTGGTGTTTGAGATAACAATGCCCAAAGCAAGAAAAGAAGACTCCGCATAAAATGCCTGGAACGAGCCTTTGCTACAACAACTTTTCAACGAAGAAATTGAAATACCAGACTTAATCGATTTTGTTTCTGATAACTCTACGATAGTCATGATTGGGGACAACATCGTGAAGCCTTTCGACCCTCGCACCCTCTCAAGCCCATCAACAATGCCATTAAAGAACTGGTCCACCTTCTTCGAACCTACAACCAGTAGGGAGGAAATGATTGAAAAGCTTGGTCTAACCCCTCATCTCCTAGAGTCTAGCTTCAAGTAAGTTGTACTTGAATTCGAGTCTCTCGAGTCATCTGAAGGCCTTGCGCCGGACGATTATGAGTTCATAGCCAACAATGTATTCCCCTACGCTTTAAATGAAAAATTCAACCTTTCTGAGTATTCCCTCATTGCATCTTTAAAAAATGATAAATTAACTAACAAATCAAAAACAGTTAATAATGATTCACTTGATGAAGACGCAGACACATTATATATTAAAGAAATATTTAAGCATGTTGTCAAATGAGAGGAAAACCGGGCCCAAGCTGCCGAGGAGGTTTTAACTAAGGTGAATTTGGGGACTGCTGAAGAGCCTAAAGAGACGCAAATTAGAGGTTTCTTCATCGGCATTGAGCGAGAAGCATTGACTGCAATGCTCAAAGAAGTCATGGACGTGTTCGCTTGGTCCTACCAAGACACGCCCGACCTAGATCCCGCCATAGTAGAACATCGGATTCCCTTAAATCCCGAGGCCAAGCCCATCAAGAAGAAAATACGCCGGATCAAGCTAGAATGGTCCTTACAAGTCAAGGAAGAGATCGAGAAGATGCTCCGCGAAAATTACCCGATCCGTGGCCAGACGGCATCTCGCGCTGCGCGGTCATGCTGTCTTTCGTTTAGAGTCACCACGCTATTTTAATTGTGCCCAAAACATTGAGAAAAGACTTTGTTTTAGTTTTGTTTTATTGTGTGATGAGATTTTTGAGTTTGGAGGTCAGGTTACGCCTCGGGAAGAGATATTTGAGCTCACCCGAGTCGTCTCGGATACACGAGTCTTTCGATACCCTTCTTTCTTTAAATGTTGTGTGTGTGTGTGTGCTTTTAAAAATGCATTTGTATATTATGTCTTCATTGAAAATGATGCTTATATTTAAACAGAAATATTTAAATTAAAGCAGCTAAATGAGGTTTGGAAGGAGGCCTTACCAATGTTTGTTTATGTCTATCTTCCGCGGGGGAATGTGTTTGATTGAGTGTAAATAGGGTTTTTGGGACGTCGGGGGTCGATTAGGAAGGACCGGGAATGATTGAGATCGATCGTAGTCGCTTCAAGAGGACTTTGGAGTGCCTCGGGAGGGCTTTGGAGCACCTCGGGAAGGCTTGGGAGGCCTCGGGAAGGATCGAAAGAGGTCGGGATTGCCTCAAGATGGCTTGGGATGCCTCGGGACAGACCGGGATTGCCTAGGGAAGGACCAGGAAGCGACCGGAATCACTTTGGTAGGACTTTGGAGCACCTCGGGAGGGATTTGGAGCACCTCAGGAAGGCTCGGGAGGCCTCGGGAAGGACCAGAAGAGGTCGGGATGCCTTGGGGAGTTTCCTGAAGGCTGGGGGAAGAAAGGAGAGAGTTGAGGTGTGAATGAAATGAGAGGGGGAGCCCTCTATTTATAGGCCCCAAAAATTTGCAAAGTCGTCTGTACGGACCATTGTGTAATTACAATTTTTTGGTTTTCCTGGATTTCAGGGAATATTGTGGACTTTAAGGGGATTTTTTCATCATTTTGGCGTGTTGATTTAAGTGTCCGTACGGACCATTCTTAATTTGCAAAGTGGTCCATATGGACAATTATGTCAACTGGCCATATTTTGTTAATCCTGTAAGGTCCTTGAGTTCCCTTTTATCCCTAAAAGGTGTTCCCTCGGTTTGGATGGTTATTTTGGGCCTTTTGGACGTTACGGGTCTTCGAGATCATGAACGCGTGAGTCCTCGGTGTTTCTCATATGCTCGAATGGAGAGCGGTTCGGATTGGGGTACTTACAGAAGCCCCTCGGCGATGTCACTCATGAAGGAAGTGGGGTCGTCATAAAGACAAGGGTCCCTATCTAGACCGCTCGCTGGGAGAGAGAAGATGACATGTGTTGGTCATCGGCTATGGACGTGGAGGTGTCCTGAGGTGACTGCTTGGGTCAGATGGTTGCGGACGTGGTGGTATCTTGAGGTGACCGCCTGGGTCGGATGGTTGTGGACGTGGTGGCATCCTGAGGTGACCGCCTGGGTCGGATGGTTGCGGATGTGGTGGTGTCCTGAGGTGACCGCTTAGGTCGGATGGTTGCAGACGTGGTGGTGTCCTGAGGTGAGTTTTTGCTGCTTATGAGGACGTGGTGGCACCTTTGACTATGATTTGGTCGCGTATGAGGATGTGGTGGCGCCTCTGACTGATTTTTTTGTCACGTATGAGGATGTGGTGGCGCCTCTGACTAAGATTTTGTCGCGTATGAGGACGTGGTGGCGCCTCTGACTAGTTTTTATCGCGTATGAGGATGTGGTGGTGCCACTGACTAAGATTTTGTCGCGTATGAGGATGTGGTAGCGCCTCTTACTTAGATAGTAAGGACGTGGTGGTGTCCTGAGATGAAGTGGTGAGGACGTGGTGGTGTCCTCTAATGGGAATGAAGGCGTTTGTGCCTTGAGAGGAAAGCTTTTGAGTGAGATTTTTGGAAGGCGTTCGTGCCTTGAGTGGGAGGCATTTGTGCCTTCTGTTTGATTTTTGAGAGGCATTCGTGCCTCGGGTTTGTCTTTGGGAGGCGTTTGTGCCTTTAGTTTGATTTTGGGAGGTGTTTGTGCCTTGAGTTTGATTTTAGGAGGCGTTTATGCCTTGAGTTTGATTTTTGGGAGGCATTTGTGCCTTGGGTCCCGGACTTATGATGATGGCCGAGATTTGTTTTTGTTAGGGAGATGTGTTCTTTGTACGGGTTTATAATGATTGCCGTTTGATAATTTTTCCGCTGGGGAAAAGTTCGGGCTTATGATGACTGCCGGGGAAATGATTTGTTTGCACTGTCCTATAATGATGGTCGTTTATCTTTTGTCCGCTGGGGATAGGGGGTTCGGGTTTACATTGATGGCCGAAATTATTTTTGTGCCGTTTAGTTGGCGAGGTCCGGACTTACGATGACAGCCAGTATTACTTTTGCCATTTAGTTGGCGAGATCCGGGCTTACGTATGACGGCTGGTGTTACTTTTGCCATTTAGTTGGCGAGATCCAGGCTTACGTATGACGGACGGTGTTACTTTTGTTGGTTTAGGGACCAAACTGCATGGATTATGCTGGAATTGGCCTTTGGATGGCCAAGGGTAAAGTTTGTAAGGGCAAAAGAGGAAATTGCCTGGGGCTGCAAAGTGGTCCATACGGATTCACTTGCACTTGCAAAGTGGTCCGTACGGACTCTTATGCAAATCTGATGTTTTCAAGCAGAATCAGATTTGAACAACGCCATTTCACCCCAAAACTCCATTTCCAGCCGAGGGAGAAGAGAGAAAAAGAGGAGAAAATCTCATTTTTGAGTCAAATTTTCCCGAGAAAACCCTTCCAAGTCGGTAGATATCATGGTGGAAGGATTGAGGCTTGGACGTCGTCAAAGAGTCCGAGGAGCCATGGAGAGGAGGTTGGATCTCCAAAGAAACTTCTCTCCCTACACACCTTCAACAATCAACCCAGATGAGTTGTATCCGGATGTGAGGGTGCACACCTTGCAGGGGAAAACGGTAGTGGAGGTAAGAAATCAAATTTCATTTTTGATTCTTGCTTGAAATGATGCATGCTCGAACTAGGGTTTTAGTTCTTTGCAATTTGGGGATTTTGTTGTTGCCATGATCAATTTGTGAAATTGATGTTGATTTGTTGAAATTGGGTGCATATGGATTGCGGGTATGTGATTTTTGTTCAAAAATGCGGAGTTTAGCTCTTATTTTTGAAAATAAAGTGCCTCTCCTTGAAATGCATGCTTCGGTGATTTGTACCTTGATGCTATTTTTGTATGTACATGGTTTTTTGTTGGAAAATTGCCGTGTAGGAATGGACTTTTGGTGGGGAATTTGTGTGACTTGTGCCGTATTTTTGTGACGGACTTTTGTGGTGTGTGCCGTATTTTGTGACGGATTTTAGTTTGAAAGTGTGTCATGTAGGGACGGACCCTTGTTGAAAATGTGTCGTGTAGGGACAGACCCTTGTCTTTGAAAATTGTTGTGTAGGGACGGACCCTTGTCTTTGAAAATGTGTAGTGTAGGGACGGACCCTTGTTTTTGAAATTGTGTTTGTGGAGGGTCGGACCCTTGTTTTTTGAAAACAATGTGGGCCGTGTTGGGATGGACCCTTTTGTGAAAAATTTTGTGTATAGGGACAGACCCTTTTGTGTTGAAAAATTTGTGTGTAGGGACGGACCCATGTGTTGTATAGGGACATACCCTTTTGTGAATTTTTTATTTGTGTAGGGACGGACCCTTCGTGTTGAAAAATTGTGTGTATGGGGACGGACCCTTTTGTTGAAAATATTTTGTGTTTGTAAATGATATGTGTCATCATTTTTGTTTTTGTGTATGTTTGTTAAGTATCGTTATTGACATACCTTTGTTGTGTATACCTGCAGGAGGAGGTGCCTTCGTCTGGGAAGGCGAAAAAGATGAAGTCACGAGGGTCCCTTGAGGCCGTGATCGAGGTATGGAGGTACATGCCCGATATCTCCCGGGATGAGAGACCTAGCCCTCGGAGGCTAGTTATTGCTTCTGGGCTGAACCTGTTCGTGGTGAACCTGGCCGGGGCGGCGGAGACTCAGAAGAACAAAGGCATTTTTCTGGCCTTGTCTGAGTATTGGTGGGATACTACGCACACCTTCCACTTCAGCCTGGGGGAGACGACAGTGACTCCCACAGATTTTGCTGCCATCACCTGGCTGTCCTCTATGGGGAAGTCGGTGAAATGGCGGGATCGGATGTCCGATGAGCGCCTGACCGAGCTGCTAGGCTTTGCTCCTTGGCCCCGTAAGGGCTTGGGCATGTTCTATCATGAGGTGGAGGCACGAATTATGGCCAACATCGAGGAGTACCATTGGGATACTGGGGTAGTGTTGGCGGAGAGGCTGGCACGCTCATTTTTGTGGTTTGCCCTCTCTAAGACTTTGTTCTCGAATCACTCTACCACCGCTCTTTTCCCTCTGCTTGAGAGTCTGGTGGATTTGGAGAGGGTATGTGATATCGCATGGGGAAAGGCGGGCTTCGCCGAGCTCTACTTTGCTTTGGACAAATTCAGCCAAGGCGTGGTCAACTCCCTGGGGTGCTTCGACTTCGCGCTGGAGGTATGAGTTTACATGCTTTTGTAGTTTAGCGTTTCATCATTTCTCCTTTATCTTTTCCTTTTTCTGAGCATTATCTGCTTTTTTGTGGCAGGTGTGGTGCTACGAGATCTTCCGGTGCTAGCAGTGGGACTGGCATGACGAGGCCATGTTCGGGTATCCCACCACGTTGTGCTGGGCTCGCTCTTTGAGGAAGAGGAGGACTAGTCGGGGGAAGATCACTGTTACATACGTTAATGTGCAGCAATTTCTGGAGAGGGATAGGCCGGCTGGTTATCAGCTGTACCCCTGGTCATGTTATGGCGAGGATGAGTTGGAGGGTGCCGCCTGGGTGACGCGGCAGAGGAAGCTTCTGCGGGGCCTCACTTGCGACTCCATGTATTTGTGGGAGAGAGTCTTCTGGAAGCACGGCGTCGGTATTCCCCCTATTGCTCTGAGGGATCTGCCATTCCACATGATGAGCCCTGCTGAGATAGACGTGTTTAAGTTCGAGAGGTACTGGGCCGGCGTAGGCGCCAAGGAGTTCATCCTGGAGGGCGAGGAGTATGAGGCCTTTGTCAGGCGGAAGCTGAGGATGCCTCAGGTGTTGGCGAAGGAGAGGCGGACTGGTTTGTCGCGTCCTCAGGGTGTTCCGATGCCTGGGCCTGATTTCACCTATGTCTGTGGGGACTCTAGGAGGATGGTGTCGGTGCCTATCCCAGAGCAGGCTCCTGCCGCCTACCGGGTTGATCCAGATGCTGTGGTGAGTTCATTTACTCTTTTCCTTCTTGGCATCTTGTTCTGTATTTCTCTCTTTTGTCGAGTATATTTTATATCTCTTTTGCTGAGCATTCCTTTTGTTTGTTTGTTTGTAGTGTAGGTCTCAAGGCAGACCGTAGACGTGCTCACCTGCCGGTATGTGAGGCTGAGGGATTTTCTGATGAAGCTCTTGAGGAGGATGTCCTGCGGGTCTTCGCGGAGTGCGGCGGCTTTCGAGCTAATGCCTTCAAGGAGGTCTGTGGATACTCCTTTTTCTAGGGCTGAGGCGGAGCCACAGCCTGAGATGCCAACTCAGGAGCGGCATAGCTACGATGTGGGGATTTCTTCGGAGGGCCGGAGGCCGCGAACCTTTCATCAGTTCTTCCCTCCGTTGAGTGCGTAGGGGGTAGGTTCGTCCTCGCTTCCCTTCTTTGATCTTTTTGCTGGCCTCACTTCTTCGGACTATCTGGAGTACTCGATCGAGGAGGGGGTCGAGCTTTCCGATGATGAGGAGGTGGCCGCCGGATTTGCTGGGATGCAGGGGTTCCCGTCGAGCGAGGGTGATGGTGAGGATTCGGAGTAGGACTCTTTTTGTTTTCCTTCTTTTTTTGTATTATATTCATAGAATAGCAGACATTTGTATATGTAATAAAATACTTGTATTTGACGAACATAGCATTTTATTATTGCAATTAATTATTTGTAATTCGGCGGGGACTGGCCTAGGAATTGTTTCTAGTTTATTTTATTTTTGTGCATGTCGCATGACTTGGGAATGCATGTGCAGTTAGTGTATGGGGGCTGGAAACAGCTTTGCAGGGTTTCTTGAGCAGTCGGGTGCAAAATCCTGCTGCGGGCAGCAACTGTTTTGTGGTTGCTGGAAATTTAGCCAGGGTGCAAAGTGGTCTGTACGGATCACTCATGCATGCAACGTGGTCCGTACGGACACTTCTTGCTTTTGGAGAGGGGATAATATTTACTGAAAATCTGGATTTTACCATCTCCCCATTCCCAAATTGCAGTCATTTCGAACCTTCTTCCTCATTTTCTCAAAAAACCTCCACTTTTGTCATGGATTCGTCGTTAGTTCTGAGAGTTTCCCTGAGGCTTTCGAAGGAAAGGCAAGCACATTTCCTTGAGAAGCTCAAGATGTGGATGAGGCACCACATGAGGCACAATAAGCAAGCTTTTGAGGTGAGATTTCAACTTCGCTCCGTTTGGTCCCTTAAGGAGTTAGTTCCTGATTGGGAGTTGTTGCGTGTGGCCGCAAGGTTCTGGGATGTTAGGAGGCATGTGTATAGCTTCTCCTACAACGAGATTACGCCCACCTTTGAAGATATTCGGGCTTTATTTGGAGGACCGGAGGTGGAGGCCATCTCGCTTCCTTTGGTCAGGGGTGGGACCGTGATCGTGAAGCTCGCGCATTTCCTTCGGGCATCGCTGGAGGAAACGCAAGGTATGACGTTTGATTCTAGTCATATTGTTATTTCTGCACAGCCCAAGAGATTTATGGGTGATGACAAGAGTGATTTCTCATGGAATGCATTTGCTTTTTTCGTGATAGTGACGCTTTTCATGGTCAGCTCCCTTGGGGTATGTGATGGGGCCTTGTTGTATGTGGTGGGCCATTTCCGAGCCGGTGAGGACATTTCTCCTTTGAGTCTGGGGGAGACTCTTGTTCGGTCGAAACTTAACGGTTTATTTAAAATCCGCAAGCGCACGGGCTATTGAAATATAGCGGGTGCAAGTACTAGTCGATCCCACAGGGACAGGGTTTACTTTAGAATGAAATTGCTTTTACTATAATTGTAAAAGAGATTGGAGGAAATAAAGATTGATTTAGGAAGAGAATGAAGCATACGCAGAAAATACTTTAAATAAAACTCTTATAAAAGAAGCATTCTCGAGATTGGAAATCATGTACACAATTTGTTCATCATATAGTCATGTCTTAGAAAATATAGGTTTTCATGAAAATCAAGGATGGTACGTTAGGCTTACACTACTTCTCACGGTCAAGATAGTAGCGTTGTATCCTTCACTAATTATGTCCTAAGTTTTTGAGATTTCCGTTTATGGTATTCCCGCCCTGTCACAAACGGGCATTCCGGCTTATCTCTAGCTGACCATAATTATTAAGAATCCATTAAGATTGAGAGTCAACGTACTTTCCATTAAAGGAACATCCTAGGCCATTAAACTACTCTCGTGATCAATGAAACCTAGTTCCTTTATATGGTTTCATCAATCGAGATTCTTCGCTAGGTACTTCTCTCGATCGACTGAATCATACAAATTGGACGTCTCCAAAATGTAAGTCATTTTGAGATTGATATAAAGAAATTGTTTAGATGAAGATAGAAGAGAAAACTTTCATATTTAAAGTGATGAACAATATGTGCTTTTGAGTTTCCAACCCCAAGAACAAGGGGGATTACTCACTAGCCATGTAAAAGTAAACAAACATAAAATAATAAGAGATAGTGTAAGAAGGACTTATGATTATAGAGAGATGAATGGATGGAATAATACTTCAACCTTTTATTGATTCTTTCCAAAGGAAACTTCAAGAACAAATATGGACTTTGAATCTTCAAAATCTTTGGAAATCAATGTAAAGAATTGTATATAATGTACTCTTAACTATTGGTATACTACTCTCTGGTAATTTCTGATATGCCTAGATTGATTACAGGTGATCTATTTATAATAAGGAGGAAGCTCTTCAAAGTGGTGCCATTGAAAGGTGCCTTTAGAAAATGCAGGTGCCATTTGCACGGCCGAGCTAAGGAAGTTGCAAGGCCGCTCCATGCTTGGTGCCAACTTTGGATTTTGAATTGGGCAAATGGCACGTCCGCTCCGTGTTTGCTGCACGACCGCTCTGAGAGGTAGCATGGACACTCCATTTTTAAGACACGACCACTCTGCATTTTGGGGCCAAAAATGACCTGGACATGGCCAAGTGCACGGCCGCTCCATGTATAGCTGCACGACCGCTCTGGCTGGAATTTGGCTTGTGTGCTTGATTTGCTTGTTGTTCTTCCATGTCTTTGCACTAAGATGTCCCAAGCTTCCTTTGATCATAAAATAGACTAAAAACCTGTCTAAAATGTACAATACATACCAGAAGCGTAAAATTGAAGATATATATAAAAGAAGCTAAAAATAGACTAAAATACAGTCTAATTGATAACTAAACTAAGGAAATTGCTATAAAAATATAGGATAAATGACTATATAATAGTCACTTATCAAACTCCCCCATACTAAGCTGTTGCTTGTCCCCAAGTAAGATTAGGATGAAAACATGGAGAGGGAGAAAAAAATGCAAAATAAAATAAGAATGATCCCTCAGAAATTTATAGTAGCAAGCTCATTGCCTTTTGAATATTGCCTTTATCTTTCTAGTCATATTTTTCATACCTTTAAAATTTATTTAGAAAGAAGTATTTTGGGGATATTTTTAAAGAAACAATTTTAAGACAATAATCTAATATAGCATATATAGGAATTGATCAAGTAAAGCATGCTAGAAAGATGAATCTTAGATCATAAACTTGGTGAAATAGAGGCTTCACTCTTTAGAGTGAAATTTTTCGAGAAAATTAATTTATTGCTTAAAAATGTACAAATAAAAGCATAAACACTTATTCACAAACTAGAAGCTTTCATAGATTTGAATTGCATTTTTGAATCACAAGGGTGAAAAATGGATGATGATAGTGGAAAAATCTTATCAAGGTTTCGACAATTTATCTTATTTTTGCTCGTGTTAAATTTTTGCAAAAGACCTTAGTAATTTTCGATCCTTTCAAGTAGGAGACATTGTGGCTATGAACCCCATGTTCCTAATACTTAGACCAAGAATACTTCGGATATTACTTCCATTTGGCAAGGAAGCATCGTCGCAGCGAACGCCGTGCCCCGAGTTACTTTAGGAAGTAATAAATTTCTTTTTGCTTTTAAGATTTGGTAACTAAGTCACTCTTTTAGAAATAAGATAAAATGCCTAGCCTTGATTCGATTAGTGGAAATGGAAAGATGGGAATTTTAACGAAGGGATGTGATTCAAGGGGTGCAAAGCAAAATAAATGCTTCTAATAAGGGAATAAACATTAATAAAATTTGAAATGTACATTTAAAGAAATAATTTCAAATTTTTTTTTCATAAAAATAACCAAGTACTTAAAAGATGATCAATAAGGATTCAATCAAATCAAATGCTTTTCTTGACAAAACCCTATATATTGCTATATTAACTTATGAGGCTCTAATTTATTTCCTAAAAATATCCCTATATTTTTCTTTTTATTAATTTCTAAGTTTATAGAAAATATGAGAGAAAAATTAAAGGCATTATTCTAGGGCAAATAGCAAGCATAAAGATTAATAATATGGATCATCATAGGGATAATATATATATATATATATATATATATATATATATATATATATATATATATATATATATATATATATATATATATATATATATATATATATATATTTATATACGAGACATGCATACATAAAAAGAAAAGAAAATGCAACTAAGTTAAAAAGAAAAATTTAAACTAGAAAGCATGTAAATCTATACTAAAATGCATGTAAAATTTAAACTAGAAAACAAGTAAAATAAAGATAGATATACCCCCCCCATACTTGAAATGAATATTGTCCTCAATGTTTCAAGGAACAATGAGTAAAAAGATAAGCATGCGGTGGGGAAAAGAGTAAACAAAATTATGATAAGTAATAATATAATCCATCGGTTTACCATTCCGATGATGCTTGTTTAAGGTCATAAGCTCGACCCCTTTCTTTCAGTAAAAATGGGCGGTAAGTGGTATTGTAATGGTCTCTTATCCTTAATAACTCGTCATTCCTTGCCCTTTGGCGTGATCGAGCTCTTATGATTGATGCATACGCGACATCCCGGTGTGCTTTTCTTCTTAGGTCCCCTACCCTTTGATTTTTCAACCTTTTTATGCTGCCTAGGGTGCATACCACTATGATCTAAGGGCTTTTTAGTTATTATTTTTGAGTCCTTGGATTCTGATTTTTCACCCTTTTTGCTATCATCTTCAGGAATGTTGACTTTGCACGGTTTCTTGAGATTTAAGTTTTTAAATTCGACCTTCTTATTTTCAATGTTTAGAGAAAGAGTGACATTCTTTACATCTATTATTGCACCAGCGGTGGCAAGAAAAGGTCTTCCTAGAATGATTGGAATTTGGTGATCTTCTTCCATCTCAAGGACTACAAAGTCGACCGGGATGATCAATTTCCCGCTTTGACAAGGGACATCTTCCATAATACCCACCGGGTATTTAATGGAGCAATTCGCTAGTTGAAGAGAAATAGTGGTTGGTTTCATTTCCCCCACACCTAGTTTCTTACCTACCGAAAGCGTAATGAGGCTCACACTTGCCCCAAGATCTAACAAAGCATTATCAACATTGTATTTACCTATGTTGCAAGGAATAGAGAAAGTGCCGGGATCTTTTAATTTAGGAGGAAATTCTCTTTGTAAAATGGCACTTACTTCTTCTGTCATAGCGACAGTCTCATGCTCCTCAAGTTTCCTCTTATTTGCAAGAATATCCTTTAAGAACTTAGCATAGGAGGGTATTTGTTGAAGGGCATCGGTAAAAGGTATGTTGATATAAATAGATTTTAAGTTTTCTAAAAATTTTTCAAATTTTTTATCGAGTTTAGCTCTTACCAACTTTTGAGGGTATGGTATTGGAGGGTCAAAATTTCTAGAAATCTTAGGGAATTCTGTCCCATTTTCAACATCTTCATTAGTCTCAACCATCGGTGGGTTGGACGAACGTTCTCTTTACTCGGTTTGATATTTTCCTTAGGAAGGGGATCTAAAATTTCTTTTCCACTCCTAGTTTCTACCGCACTAACATGCTCATCGGGCCTTTGCGATTGATCGGGAAAACTCCCTTGTGGTCTATGCGAGGTGCCGGCTTGTTGAGCTTGTTGATTTTCAGGCATTCTATTGTGGGCAGCTAAATTATCAAACCTAATATTCAAAGACTTAATGGATTCCCTTAACTCATTATTGGTCTTCTCTTGTTCGTTCTTATTTTCAACAATGAAATCCATAATAAGATCCAATTTAGAATTAGGGGGAGGGAAAATACTAGAATTTCCATTGAAATTCTTTTGTGTGAATCCCGGTGGTTGTATAGAAGATTGTGGGTTTAAAATATTGTTATTCTTATAGGAAAAATTAGGGTGATTTCTCCATTCGGGATTGTATGTGTTTGAATACATACCACCATTTTCCCCATAAGAATTAACAAAATTTACTTGATCATTAAAAGTAGTGTCAAGCAATTCACAACATTCCGTACTATGTGAGTTTGACCCACATAGTTCACAAACAACATTAATGTTGGCCACATGATTCACATTAAAGTTTTCAAATTTTTTAAGAAGCATATCAACTTTAGAGGACAAGATATTAATGACATCAACATTGTACTTACCTGGAATCTCCCGCGGTTGTTCCCTCTCATTTAACCATTGATAGTGATTCAAGGCTATGTTCTCTATCAAGTCGTATGCTTCATTCACCGTCTTATTCATTAGTGCACCTCCTACGGCGGCATCAATGGTCTCTCTTGTCTTAAATATGAGACCGCTGTAGAAGGTGTGAACAATTAACCACTTTTTGAGCCCGTGGTGGGGGCACATTCTGAGAAGTTCCTTGAACCGCTCCCATGCATCATACAAAGTTTCAATATCCGTTTGACAGAAGTTAGTGATCTTCGTGCGAATTTGGGCTGTTTTGCTTGGTGGGAAAAAACGCCCAAGGAATGCTTCTTGAACTTGGTCCCATGTTATTAGTGAATTTTGAGGGACCGAGTTTAACCATTGCTTCGCCTTATCCTTAAGAGAAAAAGGGAAAAGGCGCATCCAAATTGCTTCCGGAGTGACATTCTGGATACGTGTAGTGTCATAGTATTCCAAGAATGTTTTGATGTGGAGATGAGGGTCTTCGAAAGCAGTGCCGCTGTATTGGTTATTCATAACCATATGCATAAGTTGCGGCTTTATCTCAAAGTTGGCCGCTTCGACATTCGGCACAACTATAGGGGATCTAGTTCCCGGGGTACTTGGATTTACAAAGTTTCGTAGGGTCCTAAAAGGTGTTTGTGTCTCTCCGTCCGCCATATGCTTGTTTAGTGTCTCCTTGAGTTTTCTTAATCTTTCGTGAAAGCTTCGTTCGGGTTCCGGATCAAAATTGTCAAAGAATGTCCGAGCCCGCTTCATACACTATAAGAAAGACACTTAAAAAGAAGATTAAACGTAAAAAATTACCAGAAGTAAAGATAAAAATATAAAAACAAAATTTAAAAACAAAAAATTATGTAGTAAAGACAAAAATAAAAAGTAAACCATTGTCCCCGGTAACGGCGCCAAAAACTTGTTCGGTCGAAACCTAATGGTTTATTTATAATCCGCAAGCGCATGGGCTATTGAAATAAAGCGGGTGCAAGTACGAGTCGATCCCATAGGGACATGGTTTACTTTAGAATGAAATTGCTTTTACTATAATTGTAAAAGAGATTGGGGGAAATAAAGATTGATTTAGGAAGAGAATGAAGCATACGCAGAAAATACGTTAAATAAAACTCTTATAAACGAAGCATTCTCGGGATTGGAAATCATGTACACAATTTGTTCATCATATAGTCATGTCTTAGAAAATATAGGTTTTCATGAAAATCAAGGATGGTACGTTAGGCTTACACTACTTCTCACGGTTAAGACAGTAGCATTGTATCCTTCACTAATTATGTCCTAACTTTTTGAGATTTCCGTTTATGGTATTCCCGCCCTATCACAAACAGGCATTCCGGCTTATCTCTAGCTGACCATAATTAGTAAGAATCCATTAAGATCGAGAGTCAACGTACTTTCCATTAAATGAACATCCCTAGGCCATTGAACTACTCTCGTGATCAATGAAACCTAGTTCCTTTATATGGTTCCGTCAATCGAGATTCTCCACTAGGTACTTCTCTCGATCGACTGAATCATACAAATTGGATGTCTCCAAAATGTAAGTCATTTTGAGATTGATATAAAGAAATTATTTAGAAGAAGATAGAAGACAATACTTTCATATTTAAAGTGATGAACAATATGTGCTTTTGAGTTTCCAATCCCAAGAACAAGGGGGATTACTCACTAGCCATGTAAAAGTAAACAATTATAAAATAATAAGAGATAGAGTAAGAAGAACTTATGATTATAGAGAGATGAATGGCTGGAATAATACTTCAACTTTTTATTGCTTCTTTCCAAAGGAAACTTCAAGAACAAATAAGGACTTTGAATCTTCAAAATCTTTGGAAATCAATGTAAAGAATTGTGTATAATATACTCTTAACTATTGGTATACTACTCTCTGGTAATTTCTGATATGCCTTGACTGATTACAAGTGATCTATTTATAATAAGGAGGAGGCTCTTCAAAGTGGTGCCATTGAAAGGTGCCTTTAGAATCTGCAGGTGCCATTTGCACGGCCGAGCTAAGGAAGTTGCACGGCCGCTTCATGCTTGGCGCTAACTTTGGATTTTGAACTGGGCAAATGGCACGGCCGCTCCGTGTTTGCTGCACGGACGCTCTGAGAGGTAGCACAGCCACTCCATTTTTAAGACACGACCACTCTGCATTTTAGGGTCAAAAATGACCTGGACATGGCCAAGTGCACGGCCGCTCCATGTATGGCTGCATGGCCGCTCTGGCTGGAATTTGTCTTGTGTTTTTGATTTGCTTGTTGTTCTTCCATGTCTTTGCACAAAGATGTCCCAAGCATCCTTTGATAATTAAATAGGCTAAAAACCTGTCTAAAATGTACAATACCTACCAGAAGGGTAAAATCGAAGATATATATAAAAGAAGCTAAAAATAGACTAAAATGCAGTCTAATTGATAACTAAACTAAGGAAATTGCTATAAAAATATAGGATAAATGACTATATAATAGTCACTTATCAACCCTTCACGGCACAGATTGCTTGGCGATGGGGGACAGGTTCATGCGAGGGGGAAGTCCCGCTTTGCTCACCTTGTGGTTGCGAGAGAGGCTTCAAGCTATGCCTGTATCTCTGTCATCTTTTAGTCCATGGACGTTTGCTCAGCGGCCTCTTGTCTTGGATATGGATCAGCCCGCTTGGGAGAGATGGATGGCTTAGCTTGGCATGCATCAGATCCACTGGTGGGTTCCTCACTGGGGGATTGAGACTAGGAGGGCCTTTCAAAAAGGTTCCTATGTTTTTAGAGTTTCGGGGTTGTCTTGGTCCTTTTTCTACATCCCTTCGCTCGTTGCTCGACAGTTTGAGATGAGGCAGGAGCCTTTGCTGGGCTGGAATGACATCGCCACCATGGAGGTAGCTTCTTTCTCTATGACAGATCCAGATGCCTTTCTTTATTTTCTGAGGGTACGGAAGTATTCCATCTTCCCTCCTGTGGTCCTCCTCAGACGTCGGGATAATGTTTGTCTTGACCACCGAGTACCTGGATTGGTATGAGCAGCATATCGGCCAGACCCAAGTGATTTTGGGGTGCAGGCGTGAGGCAATTCTGGGGCAAGATTGTCGTCTCAGCTACGGCCTTAGGAGTGCAGAAGCTTGGTCTAACCCTTAGGATGTCACGGGAGACGCTTTGTTTGACTACGAGACCAGAGTTGACCGATTGACGGAGAGAGGTCCCCTTTTGCAGACTCACAGGGAAGAGATCCGAGCCAAGGCACGGGCGAATAAAGCTCTGCGAGCTACTGGATTGTTTGACTCTACGGGGAGGACCCCTGATCTTGGAATAAGGGAGACAGAGCTAGCTTACGTAGAGCGAAGGAAGACTCGCCGAGGACTAGGGAAGAAAGGGAAGAATGGCGAGGGGACCAGCGCGAGTGGCGCGGAATGACCTCCTAAGTATCCACTTATTGTCATTTGCAAACACATTATTTATTAAATGTATTAAGTTGTCTTTTAGCATGTTGTGAGCTTGAGAGTAGACCGTGCTTGTACTCATCAAGAAGTATTTTAATTGTGGTGATTTGTGATTTACTTTTAAAGCTTTGTCAAGACGCAAAATCTCTTGCTTTCTTTTTGTCTGAGCCTTGGCGGCATCCAGTTTTTGGATTTTTGTTTGTATTTGTAGACCGAAACAGTATGATCCTTGAGGGCATCCAGTTTTTTGCATTTTTGTGTGTTTTTAGACCGAACCAATGAAGGATGCCTACGTTCCCCATGGGCTGAGGGGCTCAGGTCTCCGTAGTTCGACACCCTTTTTTGTGAGTGAAGAGGAGACGGAAAAGTCGATATTCTTTAGGCGAAGTATCGGCGAAGTTTGCTTCCGTTGACCGGATTCATGAAGGGATTTCCGTCCAGGTCTGTCAGCTTCATAGAACCTCCAGAGAAGATCTTCTGAACCATGAACGGGCCGATCCATGTTGGTTCCCATTTTCCAAGTGGGTTGGTTCGGGTAGGAGGCTTTTATTTGAGCACCAGATCGCCTTCCCTGATGTCTCGGGATTTGAATTTCTTGTCGAAAGCTCTAGCCATACTGGTTTGGTAGGCTAGGATGTGTTCCATGGCCTTTAGTCGGCGTTCGTCTAGTAGGGCCAACTCGTCGTGCCGGCTTCGGAGCCATTCCACTTTGTTGATTTTGTTTTCCAACAACACTCGGAGTGATGGGATTTCCAATTCAACGGGCAGTACTGCTTCCATCCCACAGGTTAGGGAAAATGGGGTCTCTCTCGTGGTGGTCCTGACTGATGTTCAGTAGCCCCAAAGTGCCAGGTGCAGCTTCTCGGGCCAATCTCGTCCTCGTATGGTCATTTTTATGATGATCCTTTTGAGGGTTTTGTTGGCTGCTTCTACCGCGCCGTTAGTTTGCGGCCTGTAGGGAGAGGACTTATGGCATGTGATCTTGAATTCGGCCAATTGTCTGTCGCATTCTCCTTTGAAGTGAGATCCATTGTCTGATATGACCTCGTTCGGGATGCCGTATCGGCATATGATGTTTTCTTTGAGGAACCGTGCGACCTTCTTGGAAGTCAACACTTTGTAGGACTTGGCTTCGACCCATTTTGTGATGTAGTCGATGGCTACCAAGATGAACTCATGGCCGTAGTGTCGGGTGGGGCGATCTTCCCGATGACGTCGATTCCCCAAGTGGCGAAGGGCCAGGGAGTGGTCACGCAATAGAGATAATGAGGGGGAAGATGGTTAAGGTTGGAGAAGCGCTGGCACTTGTCACAGCTTTGGACAAAGTGGATGCAATCTGCCTCCATGGAGATCCAGTAGTAGCCCATTTGAAGAATGATTTGCATTAGGGCTCGGGCATTCATGTGGGGACCGCAAGCCCCATTATGGATTTTGTTCATGAGCTCATTTGCTTTTTCCTTGCTGATGTAGAGGAGGGCCGGTCCTTGGTAGCATTTCTTGTATAGCATGTCCCCAAGGATGACAAAGTGAGAGGAAAGGCATTTTAGGGCCACGATGCTCTTGGATTTGATCCCTTCTTTGAATTTGCCTTCTTCATTTATGAAAGAGGTTTCCCCATTCTTGAGGTATTGGTAGATTTAGTTGTACCATGGCTCATTGATTGGCTTGGGCTCTGGCTAGATTTCACAGCAGTAGGCAAGAATTTGCTTGCTTCCTACTTTGAATAGCTTTACCGCCTTCTCCTCGGGGATTTGTACGAGTGAAGCCAAGGTGGCTAGGGCATCTGCAAACCAATTTCGGTCTCTTGGCAAGTAGTGGAAGGTGACCTCTTTGAATTGCACGATGAGCTCTTCCATGTAGACATGGTATTTATGCAAGCCCGGGTCTATTGTTTTCCATTTGTTGGAAACTTGATTGATGATCAAGGCTGAGTCCCCGTAGACCTCTAACTCTTGGACATTCCTTTCGAGGGCGGCCTCTAGTCCGGCGGCACATGCTTCTTATTCGGCGGTATTGTTGGTTACCTCGAAGTTTAGCTTTATGGCAATTGGAGTGTGCTCATCTTTTGGGTCGACCAAGAGAATTCCAATCCCATTTCCTCTTTTGTTGGCTGCTCTGGAAAAGCTGCCATCGATTCTCGCCTTATAGTGCGAAGATTCCTTCATCTGGAAATTGCAGTTCGGGACCCTTGGCTTCATCGGTTGGGAAGTCGGCCAATAGTTCGGCCATTACCCGTCCCTTGATCGACTTATGGTTTACGTATTTAATGTTGAACTCCGCTTGGAAAAAAGACCATTTGGCTAGTCTCATTGACAGTGATGGTTTGTTGAAGAGGTACTTGACCGGATCCATTTCGGAGACTAGGTGCACTATGTGTGATTGCATGTAGTGTCGCAATTTCTCGACGACCCATACTAGAGCTGCACAGGTTTTCTCTAGGGATGAGTAGTTGAGCTCGCTGCCTTGGAACTTTCCGCTGATGAAGTAGATGGCATTCTCGACCCTTGACTCTTTCTTTTCTTGGCATAGTATGGCTCCAACTCCAGTGTCGGTCATAGTTAGGTATAGCAAGAGTGGCTTCTCCTCGTGGGAAGGCGTCTTGGCATTCCGGGTTCCACTCGATATCTGCATTCATTTTTATTAGTCAAAAGATTGGCTCACACATGGAGGTCAACTGATTGACGAAGCGGCTGATGTACTGCATGCGGCCCATGAAGCTTTTCACTTCTGTTTGGGTTTGCGGTGGTCTCATCTCGATTATGGCTTTGATCTTTCGGGGATCAACTTCGATGCCTCGTTCTGTGACCATGTATCCCAAGACTTTGCCTCGGATTACTCCAAATGTGCATTTGGCAGGGTTCAACCTCATTGAATGCCTTCGAAGGCGATCGAAGAAATTTCTCAGGTCGGTGAGGTTTTGTCCGTCTGATCCCTTTGAGTGGATGATCATGTCATCGACGTACACTTCGATGTTTTTGTGGATCATGTCGTGGAAGAGTGTGGCTGCTGCCCGTTGGTAGGTAGCCCCAGCGTTCTTTAGTCCGAACGACATTACTGTGTAGCAGTAGGTTCCCCTGGGGGTTGTGAAGGCTGTTTTCTCTTGGTCTTCTTCGGCCATCTTGATTTGATTGTAGGCAGCGAAACCGTCCACGAAGGACTTAACCTCGAAATTGGCCGTAGTGTCGACCAACATGTCTATGTTTGGTAGTGGAAAGTCATCCTTGGGACTTGCTTTGTTGAGATCTCGGAAGTCCACGCAGCAGCGTACTTTTCCATTGGCCTTGGTGACCGTGACTATGTTGGAGAGCCAAGTCGGGTATTCGATCACCCTTATGAAGCCGACGCGAAGCATCTTCTCGATCTCTTCCTTGACTTGTAAGGACCATTCTGGCTTGATTCGGCGTAGCTTCTGCTTGATGGGCTTAGCCTCGGGATTCAGGGGAATCCGATGTTCCACTATGGCTGGATCTAGGCCGGGCATGTCTTGGTAGGACCAAGCGAACACGTCCACGAATTCTTTGAGCAGTGCAGTCAATGCTTCTTGCTCGGTGCCGGTGAAGAAACTTCCGATTTGCGTCTCTTTAGGCTCTTCAGCAGTCCCCAAATTCACTTTGGTTAAAACCTCCTCGGCAGCTTGGGCCCAGTTTTCCTCTCGTTTGACAACATGCTTAAAGATTTGTTTAATGTATTGTTCATTTAATGTGTCTGCGTCTTTATCAAGTGAATCGTTATTAACTGTTTGTGATTTAGTTAATTTATCATTTGTTAAAGATGCAATGAGGGGATACTCGGAAAGGTCGAAACTTTCATTTAAAGCGTAGGGGATATATTGTTGGCTATGAACTCATAATCTTCCGGTGTAAGGCCATCAGATGACTCGAGATACTCAAATTCAAAGACAACAGACTCGGAATGTGTTTCGAATCTAGACTCTAGGATGCGAGGTGTTAGACCAAGTTGCTCGAATACTGACTCGTCCCGCTTGTTTGTGGCAAGGGTGATGACAGAAAGCTTTTCGAATTTCTCTACCAAAGAAGGGGTTTTCCCGAACCAAAATTCATTGTGAATAGTGGTGGTGGTGGGTCCCAATAGAGTTGGTAAGGCGAGGAATGCTCTCCTGATGGGGTTTGGCTCGAGGCCTCTGAACCTCTCAATGTTTCATTGGAGCTTCTCCCTTTTGTCCATTGTTGCCGACCAATCTTGTTTGGCATTGATCAACTCTGTCCTCTTCTTTGTGTCTTCATTCAAATTACCGGTTTTCTTTGTGAAGTATCGGGCCATGTCGAAGTTTTAGGGACGGAGGTCGGAGGTTGCGTACGAGCCTCTTTTGCTAGCAACTGGGCATTTTCCGCGTGCAGCTTTTCTGTCCTCCGCAACATCGTTGGGATACCCTAGGCCACGGCGGGTGGTTTGTTCTTTGGCCTCGATGATCTTATGGGTACCTTGGTGGTGTTTACCCAAAATGAGCCTCAAAATGTAATTCATGCGCTTCATCATATTCATGGGAGGAGGAATCCGGTCCCAAGTTAGGGGGAGGTCTATATGGCACACTTGGGCTTTCGGGCTTTCAACCGTGAACCCCGTCAACATCATGCCTTCGTCGTCTTGCTTGATTTCCAGGACCGGGATGCCATTCGTGTTTGTTCCTTCTGTGGTCACACTATCCCCGTAAATGGTGGTGAGATCGATTCCTTGAACAAATTTCACGCATTGGTGTAGAGTGGATGCCACTCCATTTATTTGGTACAGCCAAGGCCGGCCCAAGATGGTGGTAAAGGTGATCGGGATGTCGATAACCTGGAAGTCTGTTGGCATCATCTGCTTTCTGAACCACAGGTTTAGAGTGGATACCCCCAAAATTGAGTGAGATGTTGATTCATAAGCTTTGATCATCTAAGCTGATGGCTTTAGATCGATCGGCTTGATTCCTAGAAAGTCTATCATTTTGGCAGGGAGGACATTCATGGTCGATCCTCCATCTACCAAGACCCGAGGGAGGCGACACTCGTCGAGTTGGACGATAATGTAGAGAGGCTCGTTGTAGTTAGCCCCAAATTTTGGCAGATCGAGCTCAGTGAAGGTAATGATGTTACCATAGTGAATATTGCCGATCATTTGAAATGCCTCATCTGGGGCTATAGTGATTGGAACCATGGTACGGGCCAGGCTTTCTTCCAGCTTGAGCTTGTGAGGATGGGAGGAAATGAGTAGGGACCAAAGGGATATGTTGGCTTGAGTGCGCTTGAGCTAGGTCAAGATCGGGTCTTCAGCCTCTAGGTCAAGCATTTCAGCTTCTTTGGCGTAGGGGCCTTTCTCGGTTCAAGGCTCAGTATGGCCGGCCTTTTGTCTGTCCTTGGCGGATTTACAGGGATCTGGCCGGAGCGAGTCAGCACGTTAACTTCTGTCTTTACTTCTCCTTTGCTTCTTTCTCCCAATTCTGTCATGGGAGGGCCCTGGTTAGCGTACGACCATGCATCGCATCTCATCTTGTTCATCGTTATTGCCATTGTTGGGGCTTTGACGATGGCCTTGATGTCTTCCCAAGATAAAGGTTGGGGTGTCAGGATGCCTGGACCATTGGTCATTGTGCGGAGCTCGTCCCAGCTTATCATGGAGCAGAAATGGCCATGATCTTGAGTTGAGTTAGGCTGAGGAGATTTGTTGGAATAAATGACATAGTAGTCAAACTTTCCAGATGGTTCTCCTAGGGTTCCAACTGTGGGATCACCGGCTTCATACCTCTTTTTTTTAGTTTCTATTGGGAAGAGGATTTTCTCCTTCTTGGGGGACGGTCCTCACTTATCTCATCTTGGAAATCAACATCTAGACAAGCAGGGCAGTCGCAAAAATCCCACCAAATGTGCTTGATAGTTTGTGGTGGTCTTGGAACCTCGGGGTATTGACTTGGCATGTCCTTCCCTGGCAGGCCTTGTGACTTCATGTCATAGTTACGGGGCTCGTATAGAGGAAAAGGATTAGATCCCAGGGTATATTGAGAGACTCTGGGAGCTGAGGGAGCGAGCACGTCCTCTTTTTTCACGGGAGCCCCAGCTGGCTGGGGGGTGGCCAATGTTCTGAAATGACGCATGACACCTTGCCATGGGAGAGTGACGGACTACTTTGACGACTGAATCGGGAAGGCTTTCGGACCTTGTGACTTCGACACTGACAAGACGACTCCCGGGAACTCTCAACCACTCTCGATTCGCTGGAGGGGGTGAAGGGTAAGGTTTAGACTGGAGAAGACCTTTTTTGGTTAAAGGGGGAAAGCTCATGCGTCATGCAATTTCCTCTTTATATTTTTTCTTTTAATTTACTTAAAACGTGTTTTCTCAGAATCCTGAATGGGTTGGAAAAGATTGCTCTTCTTTTTCGCAACTTATTTCTAGATCCTGGGTCAGTGGAAACCGTCACTACGGCTATAAGCCCCTCATTTTGCACCTGTATTTCGACCTCCTAGGGTGGATAGCCCCGGGCGAGGGTCCTATAGGGCAAGCGGTTTCCACCAGCTAAAAGAAAAAACGAACCTAAGGACCGAGCCTGTCACGTTCGTCTTAATGCGTCTGCCATGCGAATAGTGAATGGAGCCAGTATCTAAAGTTAAGATAAGGTCAAGAGTTCGGCATGACCTCTCTTTACCTTGCTTGCGCAAGGGATCTATGACTTTAGGTTTTGGCTTGGTCATATTGTCATGGATGATGCATTAAAGGCATGTGGGCATGGACGTATATCCGGTACGGATCATTGTCTTGGTGTAGCTTTAGAAATCAAGATCGGGTCAAGATTTTAGCATGACCTTTCATCGTCTTACTTGCACAAGAGATCTTCATTTCTGGGCTTTTGACTCAGATAATGGCCTACATGGGATATGTATCTAGGCTTTATGACACGAACTGGGTCAAAAACCAACAAAGTCTGGACAGAGTGTGACGCAAGAGTGTATGGTTGACACTGGCTAGGATTGGAAGTTTGGAATGATCCCATGCGCCCTCGAAAGGCATAGGAACACCAATCGAACTGCATCTGAGACCATCCCGGGTTTGGGGTTGTAGTGTGCAGTGTACAGGATAAGAGTGCGCGTAGTGTGCGGTCACTAAAATTCTTTTTCTGAGTAAAACAGAAAGTTTTGCAGAATGTATTTTAAAGGATGTACACAAATGTATTATGATGCATTTTTTTGTATTTTTTTTTTGAATAAGCAAAAAAGTAAAGCACATGCACACACACACAACAGTTAAAGAAAGGGTAAAAATGAAAGTTTGACCCTCATCATTGTTTTAAAAATCTTTTTTTTGTTTAAAAGTTTTTAAAACAAAATTTCCCCAGCAGAGTCGCCAATTGAAATTACCCGATCCGTGGTAGGACAGCATCTCGCGCTGCGTGGTCGTGCTGTCTTTCGTTCAGAGTTGCCACGCCATTTTGATTGTGCCTAAAACATTGAGAAATGGCTTTTTTTTAGTTTTGTTTAGTTTTGTGATGAGATTTTTGAGTTCGGAGGTCAGGTTACGCCTCGGGAAGAGATATTTGAGCTCACCCGAGTCGCCTCGTATACACGAGTCTTTCGATACCCTTCTTTCTTTAAATGTTGTGTGTGTGTGCGTGTGCTTTTAAAAATGCATTTGTATATGATGTCTACATTGCAAATGATGCTTATATTTAAACAGAAATATTTAAATTAAAGCAGTTAAATGAGATTTGGAAGGAGGCCTTACCAATGTTGGTTTGTGTCTATCTTCCTCGGGGAAATGTGTTTGATTGAGTGTGAATAGGGTTTTTGGGATGTTGGGGGTTGATTAGGACGGACCGAGAATGACCGGGATCGACCGGTGTCGCTTCGGGAGGACTTCGGAGCGCCTCGGGAGTGCTTTGGAGCACCTCGGGAAGGCTCGGGAGGCCTTGGAAAGGACCAGAAGAGGTCGGGATTGCCTCAGGATGGCTCAGGATGCCTTGGGACGGACCGGGATCACCTAGGGAAGGACCGAGATTTGATCAGAATCGCTTCGGGAGGACATCGGAGCACCTCGGGAGGGCTTTGGAGCACCTCGGGAAGGCTCGGGAGGCCTCGGGAAGGACCGAAAGAGGTCGGGACGCCTTGGGGAGTTGCCTGAAGGCTGGGGGAAGAGAGGAGAGAGTTGAGGTGTGAATGAAATGAGAGGGGGAGCCCTCTATTTATTCATCCCAAAAAATTGCAAAGTGGTCCGTACGGACCATTGTGTATTTATAATTTTTTGGTTTTCAGGGAATATTGTGGACTATTGGGTATGCATACATTAACCCTCCTAGCTTTAGCTTAGATTTAATTGATACCATAACCTCATCTCTATTTTCTGGACTTTAGGACCATATGTAATGAAGCTTAGACTTCAATTTTTTAGTATAAGTCCATTTTATAGAATATGATTATTTAGGCTTGAAGACTGGCACAAGACTCATTAGACATGATGTTTCAGTTCAAAGTAGTTTCAGACCCCACTTAAGAAACCGCACAAGCAAACCGCCTGTGAAATTCTTACCTTGAAACCACCCTTTGACAATCTCAGTGAAACCACAATAGTGAACCGCACTAGCAAACCGCAGTGCAGTTTCAATCTTAAGACCGCACTGAGAAACCTCACTGGTGAAACCGCACTTCCTAAACCACATCATCATCAGACCTCATCCAATGATTGAAGACTTGAAGATGGACCACTTATGACCGTTGGAATCCACGTCAGCAATATCAAAAGCCAACCACCAAATCTTGTCACGTGACTAAGTGTCAGACAGGATCTGCAAGGATCCTGAAAAGGTGACAAATGTCCTTCATACCTTATTTGCAGCTGAGGTCTGATCAATTTTATCTGCAACTGCTGTACCAAAGGACAAAAGTGGATTTGTGGACCAATCAGATTGCACCAGTACAGTACTTCAACATCTGTATCATAACATCTACTTTCTTGGAGCTTGAGTATAAATACCCCTAATCTTTAACATTTGAAGATTGCTTGAGAAATTGAAATTGCTGTGAGTTCATAAGAAGATTGAAGCTCTGTCCAGAAATTTGCAACCCTTTGAATCTTCATCTTATTCCTTCAAGAAATATTTCCCAGCCCAGAAATCAAGCCTTTAACACCTCAAGAATCATTGTGCTCTACATCATATAGATTCAAAGATCCTTGATCTTTTTTATCACACACACACCTCACTTTTTTAATCACATAGATTATTCACTTGAGATAAACTGGTTATAGTCTAGGATTTCATCTTCATAGAATAGATTTTAGATCTGAGTATTGATCTTTGTACTTTGTAATCTCTCTCATACATTAATATAAAATCTAACTCGTAGAAAATCCAAGACTAACCATCTTGGTAGTGGATGTAGATTATTTCCGATTGAACCACTCCAAATCTTGTGTTCTTCATTTTTGCACTTTTACTTACCGTTCATTGCTAATTATTCTGTCTTTATCTGTTTGTTCTTATTTCAGTTATCCATTATTGTGAATTGTGTTTGAAGTTAATCTTGCCAAAACCTCACTTTTTCAGTTTTATAAAACCGCACTGAAAATCGCACCAAAATCGCATTGTAAACTCTAATATTTCGCTGTGCATTTTGCAACTCTACTTGCTGTTTCTTATACACTACAAGCGGTTTTGTAAGCAAGAGGTTTAGTTTTCAAAAGAGGGCAAAAAATTTGTAACAACTATTCACCCCCCTCCAGCTGTTTTTCACCCTTGTTGCCACCTTTGGGACCAACATGGACTTTAAGGGGATTTTTCATCATTTTGGCGTGTTGAAGTAAGTGTCCGTACGGACCATTCTTACTTTGCAAAGTGGTCCGTACGGACCATTATGTCAATTGGCCATATTTTGTTATTCCTGTAAGGTCCTTGAGTTCTCTTGTATCCCTGAAAGGTCTTCCCTTGGTTTAGATGGTGGTTTTGGGCTTTTGGGACGTTACTGGTCTTCGGGATCACGAATGCGTGAGTCCTCGGTGTTTCCCGTATGCTCGGATGGAGAGCACTCCGGATTGGGGTACTTACATCCGCTTCGGCTTCATAAGCGTGATCGAATACATGATTTGGCTTTCCAACATAGTCACGGTCACCAAAGCCATTGGGAAGGTGCGCTGTTGCATGGATTTCCAAGATATCAACAAAGCAAGTCCAAAGTACGACTTTCTACTGCTGAACATAGACATGTTAGTTGAAACTACGGCCAATTTCAAGGTTAAGTCCTTCATGGACGGTTTTGCTGGCTACAATCAGATCAAGATGGCCGAAGAAGACCAAGAGAAAAAAGCCTTCACCACCCCATGGGGAACCTGCTGCTACAAAGTAATGCCGTTCGGATTAAAGAACGCTGGGGCTACCTACCAACGGGCAGCGACAACACTTTTCCACGACAGCATTTTTCCACGACATGATCCACAAAGAGATCGAGGTGTACGTCGACGACATGATCATCCACTCAAAAGGAACAGACGGACAACACCTCATCTACTTGAGGAAGTTCTTCGATCGTCTTCGGAAGCATTCAATGAGGTTGAACCCTGCTAAATGCACATTCGGAGTAATCTGAGGCAAAGTCTTAGGATACATGGTCACATAACGAGGCATCGAGGCTGATCCCAAAAAGATCAAAGCCATAATCGAAATGAGACCACCGCAAACCCAAACGGAAGTAAAAATCTTTACGGGCCGCCTACAATACATCAGCCACTTCGTGAATCAGCTGACTTTCATGTGCAAGCCAATCTTTCGGCTAATGAAAAAGAATGCGGACATCGAGTGGAACCCGGAATGTCAAGACGCCTTCAAGAAAATAAAGGCATACCTTGTGAGTCCTCCGATCCTCTGTCCTCCCCACGAAGAAATGCCACTCTTACTGTACCTGACTGTGACCGACACCGCAGTTGGAGCCATGCTAGGACAAGAAAAGAAAGAGTCAAAAATTGAGAACGCCGTCTACTTCGTGAGTGGAAAGTTCCAAGGCAGCAAGCTCAACTACTCAGCCTTAGCAAAAACCTGCGCAACTCTAGTGTGGGTAGTCGGAAAATTGAGACACTACATGCAATCGCACACAATGCACCTGGTCTCCAAGATGGATCCGGTCAAATATCTCTTCGACAAACCCTCACTGTCAATGAGACTAGCCAAATGGTCCTTCTTCCTGGTAGAGTTCGACATCAAGTACGTAAGATGGCTAAACAGTTGGCCGACTTCCCGAGCAACGAAGCCATAGGTCCCGAACCACAATTTCCGAACGAAGGAATCTTCACACTTGAAGGCGAATATCGATGGCATCTTTTCTTCGACGAAGCGACCAACAAAAGAGGTAATGGCATTGGAATGCTTTTGGTAGACCCAAAAGACGAGCATCCCCCAATCGCCATAAAGCTAAACGTTGAGGTGACCAACAATGCTGCCGAATACGAAGCATACGCTGCTGGTTTAGAGGCCGCCCTCAAAAGGAACATCCAAGAGTTAGAGGTATACAGGGACTCAGCCTTGATCATCAATCAAGTTTCCAACAAGTGGAAAATGATAGGCCCAGGTTTGCAAAAATACCATGCGTGCATGGAAGACCTTATTGCGCAATTCAAAGAGGTCACCTTTCACTACTTGCCAAGAGAACGGAATCGATTTCCAGATGCCCTAGATACCTTAGCTTCACTCATAGAGATCCCCAAAGTAAAGTTGGTAAAGCCATTCAAAGTAGGAAGGAAGGAAATTCCTGCCTACTGCTGTGTAATCGAGGCAGAGCCCAAGCAAATCAACGAGCCGTGATACAACCAAATATACCAATACCTCAAAAACAGATAAACCTCTTTCATAAATGAGGAAGGAAAATACAAAAAAGGGATCAAAGCCAAGAGCATTGTGGCCCTAAAGCGCCTTGCCTCTCATTTTGTCATCCTGGGGGATATGCTATATAAGAAGCGCTACCAAGGACCGCTCCTCCGATGTTTTAGCAATGAAAAGGCAGTCAAGCTCTTGGACGAAGTCCACAATGGGGCATGCGGTTCCCACATGAATGCTCAAGCCCTGATGCAGATCATTCTTCGAATGGGCTACTACTGGATCTCCATGGAAGTAGACTGCATCCACTTTGTCAGAAGGAGCGACAAGTGCCAGCGATTCTCCAACCTTTACCATCTTCCCCCTCATGATCTCTACTGCATGACCACTCCCTGGTCTTTCGCCACTTGAGGAATCAACGTCAATGGGATGATTACTCCGCCCAGCAGCGACGACCACGAGTTCGTCTTGGTAGCCATCGACTACTTTACAAAATGGGTTGAAGCCAAGTCCTATAAAGTGTTGAATTCCAAGAAGGTCACCCAGTTCTTCAAAGAAAACATCATATGTCGATACAGCATCCCAAACAAGGTCATATCAGACAACGGATCTCACTTCGAGGGAGACTGCGACAAACTATTGGCCGAATTCAAGATCACCCGCCATAAGTCCTCTCCTTATAGGCCGCAAACCAACGACGCAATGGAAGCATCAAACAAAACCCTCAAAAGGATCATCAGAAAAATGACAATTCGAGGATGAGATTGGCCCGAGAAGTTGCATCTGGCACTTTGGGGCTACCGAACATCAGTCAGGACTGCCACGGGAGAAACCCCATTTGCCCTGACCTATGGAATGGAAGCAGTATTGCCTATAGAGTTGGAAATCCCATCACTCTGAATGCTGTTGGAAAATGAAATCAACGAAGTGGAATGGCTCCGAAGCTGGCACGACGCATTGGCTATACTAGATGAATGCCGACTAAAGGCCATGGAACACATTCGAGCCTACAAAAGCCGAATGGCTAGGGCTTTCGACAAGAAAGTCAAATCTCGAGACATCAGTGAAGGCGATCTGGTGCTCAAGGAAAAGCCTCCCACCCGAATCAACCCCCTTGGAAAATGGGAACCAACATGGATCGGCCCGTTCATAGTTCAGAAAGTCTTCTCAGGAGGCGCCATAAAACTAACAGATCTGGATGGAAATCCCTTCGTGAACCCAGTCAACGGAAGCACGCTCCGCCAATACTTCGCCTAAAGAATATCGAGTCATTCCAAACTTCCCCCTTCACTCACAAAAGGGTCGAACTACGGAGACCTGAGCCCCTCAGTCCGGGGGGAACGTAGGCAGTCTTCATTGGTTCGGTCTAAAAAATAAACAAAAATCAAAAAATTGGATGCCATTAAGGCTCAGATAAGAAGCAAGCAAGAGATTTTGAGTCTCGACAAAGCTTTAAAAGTAAATCACAAATCATTAGAGTTAAAACACTTCTTGATGAGTTAAAGTACGGTCTACTCTCAAACTCACAACATGCTAAAAGACAACTTAATACATTTAACAATTAATGTGTCTGCAAATGACAATGAGTGGATACTTAGAGTTTCAGAAGGTCATTCCGCGCCACTCACGCTTGTCCCTTCGCCATTCTTCCCTTTATTCCCTTTCTTCCCTCGTCCCCATCGAGTCTTCCTTCGTTCCACGTGAGTTAGCCCTCTCTCCCTCATTCCGAGATCAGAGTCCTCCTTGTCGATTCAAGCAACCCAGTTGCTCTCAAATCTTTATTCGCCCGTGCCTCGGCTTGAATCTCTTCCCTGCGAGTTTGCAAAAGGGGACCTCTCTACGCCAATCGGTCAACTCTACTCTCATAATCAAACAAGGCATCCCCCGTAATATCCTGAGGGTTAGCCCAAGCTTCCGCGCTCCTAAGGTTGTAGCTGAAATGACAAACTTGCCCCATAATTGCCTCGCGCCTGCTCCCCAGAATCACTTGGGTCTGCCTGAGATGCTGCTCGTACCAATCCATATACTCGGTGGTCAGAACAACACTCTCTCGGCGTATGAGGATTACCACATGAGGAAGAGCAGAATACTTCCATATCCTCAAAAAGAAAAGGAAAATGGATGGGTCTGCCATAGAAAATGAAGCTACCTCCATAGTAGCAACATCGTTCATGCCCAGCAAAGGCTCCTGCCTCTTCCCAAACTGCCTGGAAACAAGAGATGGGATGTAGAAAGAAGACTGAGACAACCCCGGAACCCTGACAACATAGGAACCTTCCTGAAAGGCCCTCCTAGTCTCAATTCCACAATGAGGAACCCACCAACGGATGTGATGCGTGCCAAGTCGAGCCATCCACCTCTCCCAAGCAGACTGATCCATATCCAAGATAAGAGGCCGCTGAGCAAACGTCCACAGACTGAAGGATGTCGGAGACACATGCATAGCTTGAACTTTGTTGCATACTCCATGCGTGAGTCAAAATCGAAGTCAATGCCGGGTCAAGATCTTGCTAATTTTTCCTTGTCGGAATTTTGGCAGGGCTTCGCTTGAGCGAAAGATCTTTGGATTTTTGGCAAGGACTCGGTCTTGACTCTTACGCATTCCGTGCGGGTCAAGGTCAAAGTCAATGCCGGAGTCAAGGTTCTACCAATTTTTCCTTGTCGGAATTTTTGCAGAATTACGCTTGATTTCCTTTATGGACTAAGGCTTGACCTTTACGGGGATATGCAACTGGGCTATATGACACGGACTAGACCAAAAACTAACCAAAAGTCACAGTTTTTTGAAACGTGTGACACGGACTGTGCATTGGTCGACACTGGCTGCCATGGGGAGTTTGGGGTGATTCCGTGTGCGCCCGGGAGCATCGTAAGGCTGTCCGTGACTGCAACTGAACAACCACCCCGGGTTTAAAGGGACATGCGTGCAAAGTGTACAGGATATATAAGGTGCGCGTAGTGTGCGGTCTCCTAAAAAATGTTCCTTTTTGAGTTAAAACATAAATTTTTAGAAATGTGTTTTAAAGGAATAATTTTTTGGGATGGGGGAAAAATGTAACATATAAGGCACGTAAATTTTCTGGGAGCCCCAGTCAGTCTTGGAACTGAATAGCCCCAAGCTGCCAAGGCTGCCAGATTAACCTCAATTTTGTCCTGGTGGAATTGCCAATGAGGCCGCCCGGTCAGAATCCAGGGAGGATTAAGCCGTACGGCTGCATGGATCAATTTTCCAGGTTCCACTCCTTTGCAATTTCAGGTTGCTTCCCGAACATTTTAGGCACCTTTCAGCTTTTAGCAGGCTTCCTGTTCAGAGTATGCACAATTCCCAAGATGCAATATGCAATGCAATGCAAGGAAAGAAAAAGCAAGCACGATAATTGGAATCCGCGACGGGAGTCTAACCCGCTCAAAGGAAAAAAGCTTTCTTTTTATATTTTTTTTTCTTCGAAAAGGGATACCGGTACGTGGGATTGTTAGACCACCGTTTATCCCAAGCCCCGGGTTAGGAAGCGATACAGGAAGGTTAGTGGTTTCCACCTATATACCGGGTATCATTTTGGTTTTGAAAATGAAAGCTTTTCTCCTTTGGGATGTCCCCAGCGGAGTCGCCAAACTGTGAATGTGGTGCCCAAATTCTATTTTTTGTTTTTAGTTTGGATTCACGCGAGTTTGAGAACATCCGGTTTAATTTGAAAAACGGAGTCGCCACGCCATTTTGATTTCCTCAAAACTTTGAAAAAAAGGTTTTTAGGGATCGGAGGTTAAGTTACCCCTTGGGAAGAACGGATCGTCGTTCACCCAAGGTGCCTTGCCGTAGCAAGTCTCCCTGGATTCCATTTTTCGTGCTTGCTTGCGTGCTTTCTTGTGTGCATGTGTTGAAAAGAAAAGGGGGGGTGTTCCAAGTTGTCTTCCGGACGTATAAACCATTTAGTTGGTTATAGCTCGGGATTCCTTGTATTTTTATGTGTTCGGGACTTTGATCCCGTCCTCATCTTGAACTTGTGATCATCGCTATTTGACCTTGGGTCATGCATGATCGAGAGAAGGACTCTATTTTATAGTCCAAAATGGGGTTCTTTAGAAAGAAGTGTCCTTAGCCCATCAATCCTACACATTGAGACGATTGAGCTTATATTGGAGCTATCATGCTCTTCTCAAGTGATAATCGGAGATATAGGTTCAAGGTCTATCCCTTTCTAAAGAGATTGTGGCACCTTTAATGGAAGAAACGATGTAAAGATGGGATCTTTACACCGGTTCGTTCCAAAGGATACCAATGGGGACTAGGGGAATGCATGTTTTATGATAAAAATGACATTTTTAATAAAAAGATGACATTTTTGGGTGCAAAGGATGCTTATTTGATTGCAAATGATGCTTTTTATGTAAAGAAAGGATTTTTAATGCAAAGGAAGCATTTTTATGTGGAAAGATAGTATTTTATATGCAAAGGATGCATAAAGATGTTATTTTGAAAGCAAAGGATGCTACTTCGATTGTAAAGAGATGATTTTTAGTGCAAATGATGCATTTTTATGTATGAAATGGGATTTAGGTGCAAAGGATGCATCTTTTATGTAAAGACATGATTTTAAGTGCAAGGGATGCAATTTTTTATGTAAAAAAGGGATTTTTAGGTGCAAAGGATGCACCTTTAATGCAAAGATCACATTTTTATGAGCAAAGAATGCTATGTTAATGCAAAGGATGCAAAGGGAGGGGAAAATGATTCACATGTTCAAAGATATAATCTTTAACAACAAATATGCCAAGTCCCAAACAATATATAGCAATATGTAAATGCAAGGAGCAAGTATATCACATAAAGCAAGTATAATGCAAGATAAGGGAGTGAGAGGTTACCAATGGTGGTGACCTCTTCTTCTTTGGAGTTAGCCTAGTGGAGGGACCAACTTGTGGAGGCTTCAAGGAGGAGGGAGGTAGCTTCTTGGCACTCTCAGCTTCCTGATTTTCGTAGTAAAATTTGGGAGAGTTTTGGTGCTGGAAATCTTATTATTAAAATGGGTAGAGGAGGCCTCTATTTATAGGCAGTCTGGATAGAGCTAATGAAGCCGTGCGGCTAGGAGTTCCCTCCTAATGCAGTCGTGCGGCATTATCCCCTGTGAATCAGCATCTTTCTAGAATCATGCAAGGTGGCACTTCTAGAAGGGTTTTCATATTAAGGAAAACGTGCTTTTTAAATTCCAAGTAGTCCCTTCACCCCTTGAATGGTTCCGAACAGTTCCCGAATTGCTCCCGGACTTTAGGAAAGTCCGGGGAATTGCCGAGAAACTTAACCGGAAGGCATGAGCCAGATTTGGGTACTTACAACTATGTAACAAGAAAGGCAATCAAGGGTCAAGAACTATTAGACCATTTGGCATGTTTTCCTAGTAATGAGGACCGAGGACCTGAACCCAGATTCCGGACTAGGGGATTTTCGCTGTTGAGCCCGAGAATAGATGGCAACTCTTCTTCGACAGAGCTGCTAACAAAAGGGGAAATGGCATAGGAATTTTGTTTGTAGACCCAAAAGATGAGCATACGCCAATAGCCATCAAGCTGAACTTCTCCATCACAAATAATGCAGCAGAGTATGAAGCCTGTATAGCCAGTTTGGAGGCCGCCCTAGAAATAAATGTCAAGGAACTTGAGGTCTACGGAGACTCAGCCCTGATCATTAACCAGGTCTCGAACAAATGGAAGACTGTGGATCCTAACCTACAGAAGCATCATGCCTATATGGAAGAATTAACAGAGTAGTTCAGAGAAGTGACCTTTCATTATCTGCCAAGAGAAAAGAATAGATTCGCAGATGCCTTGGCTATTCTAGCCTATTGGTAGAAATTACCGAGAGAAAGGCAGTAAAAGCATTCGGAGTGGGTAGAAGGGAAACACCAGCCTTCTGTTAATAAATAGAAGTGGGACCTGAACTCGTCAAGGAACCTTGGTACAATCATGTTTACCAGTTTCTCAAAGATGGGGAATCATCATTCAGAGACAAAGAAGGCAAGCTAAAGGAAGGCATTAAATCCAAAAGTTTGCAAGCTTTGAAGCGACTGGCCTCTCATTATGTCATTCTAGGAGGCGATATGTACAAATAGCGATACCAAGGACCGCTCATGCTATGTGTCACCAAAGAAAGAGAAAGAGAGCTAATGAGCGAAGTCCATAATGGTCCCTGCGGTCTTTACATGTATGCCAGAGCATTAATGCAAGTGATCCTCAGAATGGGCTACTACTGGATCTCCATGGAAACAAACTGCATTTAGCATGTCTGAGAATGTGACAAGTGCCAGCAGTTTGCCAACCTTAATCATCTTCCGCCTCATGACCTGTAGTGCATGACGACGCCTTGGCCGTTTCCAACTCGGGGCATTGATGTAATCGAGAAGATAGCCCCAGTCGGAAGAAATGGGCATGAGTTTGTGCTAGTGGCAGTGGACTATTTTACGAAATGGGTGGAAGCAAAGTCTTATAAGGTCCTCACTTCCAAGAAGGTCGCCCAGTTTGTCAAAGAGAATATCATGTGCAGATATGGGGTGCCAAACGAGATTATCTCGGATAATGGGACTCATTTTGAAGGAGACCGCGATAGATTGCCGTCGAATTCAAGGTTACTAGTCACAAATCATCCCCCGTACATGTGCCTCGACCAATGGAGCGGTAGAAGCTGCAAATAAGACACTTGAGAGAATCATCTGAAAGATGGCCACTCGCGGTCGTGACTGGCCCGAAAAATTACATCTAGCACTCTGGGGCTACATAACTTCTGTCAGAACAGCCACGGGAGAAATCCCTTTAGCCTTGACTTACGGAATGGAAGTAGTCTTGCCTGTAGAGTTGGAGATTCCATCACTGAGAGTCCTCTTGGAAAACATCATCAATGAAGTAGAATGGTTGCGCAGCCGACATGATGAGCTCGCCCTGCTTGATGAAAGGAGGCTAAAAGCCATGGAACATACTCGAGCCTATCAGAGGCGAATGGCCAGGGCATTTGACAAAAAGGTCAAGGCCAGAGACATCAAAGAAGGAGATTTGGTACTGAAAGAGAAGGCCCCTACCAGAGACAACCCTCTAGGAAAGTGGGAACCTGTTTGGATCGGCCCGTATATGGTACAGAAGATACTATCAGGAGGAATACCCAGCTAGGCTGAAAAACCCTGGAAAGGGCGGTCTAGGCAGAAAATAGGGTTGCACCAAAAAAAACAAAAAACAAAAATCCAAAAAGTTCATTAGAATGAACTACGGAGACCAGAGCCCCTTAGCCTTTCTTGTAGAAGGGGAACGTAGGCAGCTAGAAATGCTTCAGTCTAAACAATAAATAAGACATTCAGATTTTCATGAAATGTGTCTTGAAAATTTTTAAGATAATATCTCTTGTTTTTACAAATTGAAAACTTCTTTATGAGTTCAAACACGGTCTACTCTTGACTCTCCTAACCTGCTATGAAGACAAAAATATACAATAAAACACCTACTAATGTGTTTGCAAAAGGCAATAAGTAGATGCTTGGAATAGGCCTATCAATTGTCAGCAACATCGTCCTCCTTGTTCTTCTTTCCCCGACCTCTACCTCGTCAAGTGTTCTTTCTCTTCTTCTCAATGATGTCGGTCTCCCTCATCCCTATCTCAGGCGCCCTCACTGGAGCCTCGATCAAACCTGTGTCAATAAGTGCCTTCTCTACCCTGGCACGAGTCTTTATCTCCTCCCACTGAGCCTCAGTGAGAGGGGAAACCTCTGATAGTCTCTCATATCTGACTTCCATGTCTTTGATAAAATCGCCTGACCGGTCATGGCGACTAGCCTTTGCCTCGGCCTCTCTCAAAGCCCTGCTAGATTCACTATCAACACCCAATAAGGCCTGGCGCCTCTCTCCCAAGACAATCTGAGTCACCCCCATCTCCCTCTCATACCAATCCAGGTAAGATGTGGTCAAAATGGTACTCTTCCTGTTCTTGAGAATGGCCCTGGGTGGAAAAGCAGCATATGTCCATGCTCTCGAGAAAAAGGAGAATCTATCTGGACCTCTCATGTCTAAAGGTTCCACCTCCATGGTACGAATGTCCTCCCAGTCATCCAATGGCTCCTGTAAGGCCTCAAACTATCTAGACACTAAGCGGGGAATGCAAAAGGATGACAAGGATAGCCCTGGAACCCTCACTATGTAGGACTCCTGAAATTTCCTATGAGTCTGCAACCTCCAATGAGGCACCCACCAACAAACATCCGAGGTAGACAGCCGAGCCATCATCAGCACCTAGCGACCCTGATCCTGCTATCTCGGTGCACCCCTCTGAGAAATTACCCAAGGACACTGAGTAGGCAAAGCCTCAGGTAAAGCCTCGAGCCTCTCCTGCAACCATAGAGTCAGTACAGCTGGGCTCCCTGACCGCATGAAAAGGTCCCCCTGTCCATCCTATAAATGCCATGCAACGTCTCTCCCAAAATCAGAGGGACAATATCTCTCCCAGCCCTGCAGTCTTTGACCATGTCCAAAAGGCCGCTATGGCACACTCCAAAGGATTCGTCAGTGAAAAGGAAAGATAATACGCAGAGAATGAAAGCATCCATAGACACCGTGGTCTCAGTAGTACCCGGAGACATGAATCTGCTCAATATATCAGAGATGTCGATCCTATCGGGAGCTATCATCATCCCTTCAGCTTCTTCCGGTGAAATTTGTTGAAAAGATGCCAGCTTTAGGATCACTGGTGAATCCCCGACCAAAGGAATTGAAATAGCCTCAATTTCCGGACCCCTAATCAATAATCAGAAATCCTCGAAGGTGGGAACAATCTCATTGTAGGAAAAGGAGTAAACGTGTCTCCGGACATCCCAAAATCTTGCTGCTGCTCTCAAAAGGTCCCAATCGGGTTGAAGATCCTTTAAATGCCATAATGATTTGATTTTGAAGGTTTTGTCAAAAAGTCCCTTGTGAGATTGAAAGTTATACCTCATCCAAGACTGAAGGTTGGAAAAAAATGATCCCTTTTCCCCTTTTGCAATCGGACCGGTTTCTCCATGGCAATGATTGGACTCACCTATTTTTGGCTAAAAATCTACTTTGAAATCAGTTGGGAGGTGCCAAAATTGGAAATGAAATATAAAGACCCTTCCTTGGCTTTATTTCCAAAAAATCAGTCCAGGCAGAAGACCCAGCCGTGCGGCCTTTTTTTCTCAGGTCCTAGCCGGGCGGCTTCATTCGCTGCTGCAGAAAAAAATATGCAGCAGCCAAAGCTGCTGCCCAAGTGGGATTTTCACCCCACTTTCTCAAAAAACCTGCATAAAAATCATCCCAAACACCATTCATACATTCCAAACACAATCATAACACATTTCAGCCCAATTCTTGCCCCATTTCCATGCAAAAAACATCCCCGAGGCTCAAGTAATATGACAAAATAGCAAAATAACAATAAGAAAAGAAAAAAAAATAATCTTTGCCACAATTGGCCGCCAAATAAAAAGAATAAATACAAATTGTTTGTCATGCATCATTTCTTTTTGTTTTCTCTCTCTAAGTGCGGACAGAAAAGACCCTAAGCCTCCGACTCCTCGTCGCTGCTCAGCTCGTAATATTCGGGGTCCCTCATTAAGTCCTCATCATCGCTCACGGCGGACAAGTTGACATGCACATGCTCGTACTCCGCCAGCTGCTCTAGGATGTCGGTATTTGGCCCGCGTGCTCAAGGTACGCCGCTGGTCAAAGATGAGTGGTATCTTGAGGCTGATGACGAAGAAGCCGCACTCCCGACATGCCTCCTCTTGCACTCAGTCTTCTGCGCATTCCCTGTAACCCTCGACGCACAATCCAGCTTCCTCAAAAGAGACCGAGCTAGCTGCTTCCAGCCCCTGTTCTGTCGCACCAAAGTGTCATAAGTGCGAGCAGGGACCTGCGAGAAAGAGAAAAGCTTAGAAAATCCAGAAAATGGATTCAAAATTGAAGCAAAAGCATGGAAAGAAAAGAAGAAAAAAGCAAAAGACGAAAAGGAAAAGGAATCCAGAATTACTTACAGTGCTGTCAATCGGCAGAGTAAACTCGACATCTCTCGTGTCGGGAATGGGCACCATCAGCCTCCTTGGCACACCATTCACCACATAAGATAGGTGAGGCGGAGGAACAGGTGGATCGGTCGGCTCTGCCTCTCCATACCCTTGAGCAGCAGCTATCTTCACCAGCCTCTGCGATGTCCTCAAACCCTCCTCCACAAAGGTAGCATACGGAGTAGCATGATCAAAGTAGTCCTCCACTGCCAAACTAACCCTGTACCTGTCCCTCTCTTCCTCTGACCAATTCTTGGGCTACAGCATGAAAGGAGGAGGATAGTGGGGAGTAATAGTGCCCAAAGGAGGGACATGACCATGCTGCCTAGAAAATCGATCACCCAGGTATATCACATCACAGGTCAAGCCTGTCAGCCACCTCCTCTGCCGTGTCATGGCCACGGCATCGCCCATCAGAGCCGTCGGATATCTCCCCAAGGGTAGAAAGTAACCCCCTCACAGCTATCCCCATTGATGACAGGCCTCACCATCTTATAATTAAAGGTGATTCGGGTCTTCGCATTGAACTTGTCCCGAGCCTCACCTCTCCAGCGTACCATAGCCAAGAAGGTAGCGGGGTCACTCTGCTGGTTCCACGGAAAGAACCCAATCACCTCACAAAACAAAACCTGCATATCAGAACATAAAGGTTATTCTATCTCATGATCTTTGAGGGTACAGAAAGGGAAAGAACAGGAAGAAGAATGAGAATACCGCCAAAGCAAAGGAGAAACAGTCCATAGAAGCAACCTTGTTTCGGCTGTACAAATCCAAAGAAAAATAAAGCTCCGCCAATCCGGCCTCACCCAAGAGATCTCCCCAGCCTTGGCCAGATCATCCAAAGAATCCAACAAACAAATCATTGCCAATGTCCTAGAATTAGCGAAGATTGTGACAGATAAAGTCAACCACAAGAAAGCCCTCGCGAGTTGGTGAGCAGTCACGTCATTGGCTGCAAATCCCTCCATACACCTAAGAACCTGAATCTCCACCAAATGAGTCTCCAACCCTAGCCCCTTTGGACGGATGTCAAACCCCACATAGTCCCTGAACTCCGCGTCAAAAATGTGGTCCCTCCAAGTCACAGGCCGATCGGTGAACCTCAAGCCTGTAATAGCCGTGAAATCGGCGGGAGTCACCGTAGCCTCTCCCCAGCCCAGGTAAAAGCTATGGGTGGTATCCCACCAGAACTCAGAATGAGCTAGGACCGATCCCTTTCTCTTGGTCGTCACATGAACGCCTCTGCTGATAGCCTCAACAAAGGCATGGAGACCTGTAGCCTCAACTCGCTGCTTAGGGTTGTGGCCATCCTTCTCAAAGTTAGACATCCTCGCCCACAATTTCACCGCAATCTCAGAGGGTCCCCGGGATTTGCTCTCCTGCAGGTAAGCACATCAAAGGTACGTTAGTCCTTCAACTTATCTCAGAAACATGCATATATTCACAAAATAGTGCATACATGCCAAAGAAAAGCATTCATAAGAAATTTTCTAGCATCATTTGCCTAGAATGAGTGTCTTTCATAATTTGAAACACATCACATCGAGCACATGCTCTCCAAAACACAAAAAATATCAGTATCACAAAATTCTTTGCATATAAATTTTAATCTTTCAACCAGGCATGCATGAATCATTTTCATTGTCCAAAATCTCATTCTCACATCCATGATCAGGAGTTGACCTAATTCTAGAACATGCAAGAACTCCATCCCATTTTTGGTATTATTTTTCTCACTTTATTTTCAAAAAATGAGTCATACTCATTGTTGTTGGTAAATTCAGGATCGCTACATCTTGAAAAGTTGCCAGCATGTCATCATCTTCAAACTCGAGGACAAGGTAAAATTCACTTATATAATTAAATCATTATTTAATTATTTTTGTTATATCTTTAATTACAGGTAAAAAGAACGTGAGAAAAACCTATTTCATGGACTCACTTCAACGGTTGAGAGACCAAGTGAAGACTAGGATAACAAGGCCGAGATTTTAGGAAAGTTTGTTAGGGTTTTTGTTATCTTCAGTTATCTTTCTTTATTTAAAGGCTTATGGCTGGAACACTGGGCACGGAATATTAACACACAGTTCACGAATACACTTTTGTAATCTGCCATAGCTCCAACATTTGTAACTCATCAAAATTAATACTACCATTTGGGATGAAGGTGACCATAAACACCTTCCGAGTTTTGTGTCGGCAAGATAGTTGTCTCAAGGGCTTTCCTCGTTACATGATCGAGTCATCTTAATTTCATTGTTATACCGATTATACTCCATTGCACCCTCCTCAAATTTGTTTGAATTATTTTTCATTTGATTATTTTTTACCAAAACAGTTTGGCGCCCACCGAGGGGCACTTGGTTTTTTAATCGGTTTAAGATCTTTACATTCCTATCATGTCTACCCAACCTATGACTTCCGCCGCCAGCAAAACCATTTCTATCCCTAGCAGCGTGAATCCCCAAACCAGTAGCAGGCCACCAACCGGAGGCCAAGATTCATTGCCTCCTCCTCCGCCTGTGAATTCTGGCAAGAAGCAGATGTCTCCATCTCCTGATCTCGAAATCAAGAGTATGCTCGTTCAGATGAAGAATTAGCTGGATCGCCAACAGAATAGCACCTCCTTGATAGCCGAAAGCTTGATAAAGGTGCAAAAGGAACAAGAGTTGCTCTCCAAAAGAATGGATGCTGTCTCTCCTTACCGTCCTAGAGTCCTTGATTTCAACATTGGGGAAAGCTCTCAAACCTTCAACGAATTCCTTCCAATGGCTTTATCTGTAAGGATGTCGTCATCACCAACCCTAACGTCTTCTCCCCCGCTGACGACTTCTGTGGCGATGTCGACACCATTAGCTACCAGTGCCTACAGGATGACTTTTCCAGAAGGACTCATCTTCACTAATAGAACCATCTTGACGTCCTCTGTAGATAATGCTAATCCTTTTGTTAATTTCAATACTAGTTCTGCCTTAGATAATACTGCTCGTGCTACTAACCCTTTTGCAGGTACCTACATTTCAAATCAGCTTTAGAAATTGAGGGACATGATCATGAATGTGCCAGGCGTCACCCCGCCTATCCAGCAGGTCTCCCCAACATGTTACAATCAGTCTCGCTTTACTCCAGTAATTGCGCACGTTGACATCCCGAAAGGATTTAGCGTTCCGGCCATGAAGTTGTATGATGGGAGCTCGGATCCTGAGGAGCATGTCGTCCATTACCAGGAAAAGATGGAGATCGTTCGCATCCCGCTCCAGTTTCGTGAGGCTTGTTTGTGTTGAGGGTTAGGTTTGACATTGGTGGGACCAGCATTGAAGTGGCTGATCCGTCAACCTCCTGGTTCTATTGGCTCATTTGCTTAACTTGTAAGCATGTTCAACAATCAATTCTCTTGCAGCCGACAGTTTGAGAAGCTCACCAGTGATTTTTACTGTATCACCCAGCAACCCGCCGAAGCTTTAAAAGACTATTTTAATAGATTTAATAAAGAAGTCCTGGAGATCCCCAACCTGGACATGGCGACAGTTGCAGAAGCTTTCAAAATGGACTTGAAGAAATATTCCCCTTACTATGAAGATTTGGTGATGAACCCATGCAAGAAGATGGAGGATATCCGAAACCGAGCTTTAAGGTTCATCAGGCTAGAAGAGGATAAGGTGCAGCAGTCCAAGCATCCTGACAAGGCTTCATCATATGACCATCCTGACAGGAAGATAGAGTCGTCTCACCAAAGGCAGAGCAGATCCAGACCTTACCACAGAAATGACCATAACAAAGTCAATTGTGTGGAAGATGATAGAGATGATGATGATTTTGAATCTCCTAAAATTTCTGATTATTATTTCTCTGTTGATGTTTCAGGTATCATGTGTGCAATGAGCAATCTTGGAGACAAAGCAAGGTGGCCTCGAAAGACTGACAAGCCGTCCGGCTGGAGGGATAAATCAAAGTGGTGTGCTTACCACGAGGATTTTGGACATCTTACCGAAGATTGCATCGCTTTGAGGAAGGAAATTAGTTACCTATTGTCTAAAGGACATCTTAAAGAACTCCTTGGGAACCGCAAGACCAAGATGGAGAACAAAGATCCCGTTGCAACCAGACCACCATCTCCTCCACCGGTAACAAAGGTAGTCAATGTTATCAGTGGTGGTTCTGATATTTGTGGTACTTCTTATTCTGCAGCTAAGAGATTCGCCAAGCAAGCTAAGGATGAGAAGTCCAAGAGACTCTCAAAGATGTCGCAGCTCATATCCCAAGATGTCATCTCCTTCAAAGAAAGTGACAGGGACAATGTTATGGATCCTCATCATGATGCCTTGGTCATTGCACTCCAGATTGCCAATTTCAAGGTCAGACGTATCCTAGTAGATGGAGGCAGTTCTGTAAACCTCATCATGCTAGATGCCTTGAAAGAAATGAAGATCCCCGAAGAAAGCATCGTAAAAAGAACCTCAGTGCTCGTGGGCTTCAGTGGAGAAACCAAAAGCACAGTGGGAGAGATTACACTTCCATTTTATGTCGAAGGTATCAACTCCATGGAGAGATTCTGCGTGATTGATAGAGATACAAGTTACAATGTAATTTGGGAAGACCCTGGATCCATGGAATGAAGGCAGTGCCATCCACCTATCACAATTGCGTCAAGATACTGACACCCTGGGGAGTTATTAAGGTTTACAATGATCAGCAGTCAGCTAATGAATGCTATATGACCTCCATGAAGGCGTCGACATCTCCCAAGATGGCATAGCAATTACAGAGAAAGGCCCGTGAGGTTCTAGAAGCGAAGGAGCATGACGTGAAGTAGATATTCTTAGACCCCTCAAACCCAGATCTTAAGGTGGTGATTGGTCAAGATGTTCCGGCAGAAATCGAAGAAGATCTTGTCAACCTCTTGAAAAGCAGGAATACAAGCTTCGCCTGGAAGCATGAAGACGTGACAGGCATCAGCAAAGACGTCATCACCCACAAACTCAACATTGATCCATCCTTCAGACCAATTCACCAAAAGAGACGGAAGTTTTCACAAGAAAGGAACCTAATCATTCAGGAAGAAGTAGACAGATTGCTCAAAGACAAGATGATCAGAGAAGTCGAATACCCAAGATGGTTAGCAAATGTGGTGGTGGTAGAGAAGAAGAACGGCAAGTGGAGAGTTTGTGTCGACTTCACAGACTTAAACAAAGCCTGTCCCAAAGATCCTTTCCCCTTTCCACACATTGATACTTTGGTAGATGCTACTTCTGGGCATGAAGTGTTGACTTTCTTGGATGCATCTTCAGGATTCCAGCAAATCCAGATTGAGCCATCTGACCAAGAGGACAGCGCCTTCATTACTCCCATTGTATTTATTGTTATATTGCAATGCCTTTGGGACTAAGAAATGTAGGTGCTACATATGAGAGGCTGGTCAATATGATGTTCAAAGAGTAGATTGGGGACACCATGGAAGTATACATCAACGATATGGTGATAAAGTCGAAGAAAGCTGAAGATCATGTTCGAGATATTACTCAAGCCTTTGACATCTTGGACAAATTCAACATGAAGTTAAACCCAGCGAAGTGCAATTTTGGCATGAAATCCGGTAAATTCTTGGGCTATATGGTGACGCAAAGAGGAATAGAGGCAAGTCCGGAGCAAATAAAATCTATCATCAATCTGGCGTCGCCTAAATCCGTCAAAGATGTTCAAAGATTGACAGGGAAAGTGGCAGCATTGAATCGATTCATTTCAAAATCCTCAGACAGATGCAAGCCATTCTATGACATCTTGAAGAAAAATTACAGATTTGAGTGGACTGAAAAGCATGAACAAGCCTTTCAAGATTTAATGTTGTACCTGAAAACACCTCCCCTGCTCTCAAAGCCTCAAGAGGGTGAGCCATTATGCGTTTACTTAGCTGTCTCCGAAACTGCAGTCAACGCCGTCCTGGTCCGTGATAAAGATGGTGTCCAACAACCGATATATTATGTAAGTAAAACACTTCTCGATGCAGAAACCAGGTATTCACACCTTGAAAAATTAATCTTAGCTTTAATTTCTGCTTCAATTAAGTTAAGGCATTATTTTGAAACTCATATCATTGTCATTCGTACTAACTATCCGATAAAAAGTGAAATGAGAAAACCAGAAATGTCAGGAAGGATGGCCAAATGGTCCGTTCAACTAAGCACTTATGACATCAAATATGAGCCTAGAACATCAATAAAATCCCAAGCACTTGAGACTTTGTGGCAGACTTTAGTCCAAGCATGCAATCGAAAGTAGAACTAGAAGTCCAACAGCTCCAAGATGGGGACATCCTGCGAAAGTGGACTCTATTCACAGATGGTGCTTCTAATATGAGGGGCAAAGGGCTAGGTGTTATCCTAAAGTCGCAACAAGGGGACATCGTACCCTAGGCCATTAGTTGTGATTTTAAAGCTACCAATAATGAAGCAGAATACGAAACCTTAATCGTGGGACTAACCGTGGCTCTAGACATGAAAATTAAAGCAATACAGGTATATAGTGATTCATTGTTACTTGTCAATCATTTTAATGGTTCCTATGCAGCAAAAATGCCAAGATGACAGCTTATTTGGGCATTGTGAAAATTTTGGCAAGCAAATTTCAAATCTTCTCCTTTGAACAAATACCCCGAGAGGAGAACTCTCAAGAAGATGCATTGGCCAATCTTGGATCATCCTTCAAAAGCTTATCTCAGACCAATATACCAATCATACATGTCGACATCCCTGTAGTGGAAAGGTTAGAACTTTTTTACACAGATGATGACATCCCAAATAATCAGATAGAGACATCTTGGACGACACCAATAATTAAATATCTTCAAGATGGAACCATCCCCGATGAGGAAAAGAATGCAAGAGCATTCAGGGTAAGTATTTCAAGATTCATATTGATAGATAATGTGCTGTTTAAGAAATCATTTCCAGGTCCATACTTAAGATGTCTCGAAGCTGACAAAGCCATGGAAGTTCTAAGAGAATTGCATGAAGGATCATGTGGTAACCATTCTGGGGGAAGAAGCTTATATATGAAAGCTTTAAGAATGGGTTACTACTGGCCAACAATGCGTCAAGATTCTGCCATCTTTGCCAAGAAGTGTGATTCCTGCCAGAGGCATAGTGACATCTTGCACCAGCCCGCAGAATTGCTTCATCCAATCCTTTCCCCTAGGCCATTTATGAGGTGGGGAATGGATATAGTGAAAAAATTGCCTAAAGCTCCCGGAGGAAAAGTATTCTTGCTAGAAATGACTGATTACTTCTCTAAGTTGGTTGAAGCTGAATCATACGTGCAAGTTCGTGATAAAGAAGTCATATCCTTCATTAAGAAAAATATATTTAGAAGGTTTGGCATCCCCTCTGAAATAATATGTGACAACGGCTCCCAATTCATCAGTAAAAAGACGCAGGATTTTCTCACTGGATGGGGAGTCAAGATTGTGACATCCTCACCAGTACATCCTCAAGCTAATGGCCAGACAGAATCAAGTAAAAAAATAATCATCAACAACCTAAAAAAGAGGCTAAATCAAAAGAAAGGAAGATGAACAGAAGAGCTTCCATTTGTCCTTTGGGCAGATCGAACCACACCAAAGAACGCGACAGGCCAGACCCCTTACTCCCTGGTATTTAGTGCAGAAACAGTCATCCCGGCAGAAGTCGTCGTCCCTACTGCCAGATTCAAGATGTTGACACCTGAGCAGAATGATGCCAACCTGGGTTATGATCTAGATACCATCGATGAGCTAAGGGATTTATCTAAGATCAGGATAGCAGCGTATCAATAAAAGATCGCTAGATCCTACAACATAAATGTTAGACTACGGAAGTTCCAAGTTAGTGATATAGTCCTACGAAAGGTGTTTCAGAATACAAGAGAGCCCAATGCTGGAAAGATGGCCCCCAAATGGGAAGGGCCATATTTAGTTGATGTCGAAGCAGGTAAAGGTTCACATTGGCTGTCAACTCTGGAGGGAGCAAGGATTCCCTGAAGCTGGAATGCCATTCACCTCAAGTCCTATTTTATGTAAGTTCCAATAATTATGTTACAATGCAAATAAAACCGAGGTAAGATCTTTGCCTTTTTATTTTCAAAGTACTTGTTTCCATTTTGTTTATTTTTTGAACAATTACTGACTTAAGCATAGGAGGGGCGTTAGCTAAGCCAACGCCCACCTCTAACATGTTTCTGTTTTGCAATGAAACAAGAAGCATTTGAATAAACTTCTTAACAAACTTGAGATGTTAACATCCTTCCAAGAAGTTAACGTCTTAAAATTAGGTACGACCACTTTCTTACTTTCTATTTAAAAAATATATTTTTATGAAGTTCTATTTCTTTTTTACTTCCTTTTATCAAATAAAATATGACATCAGAACAGATGTCGAAATCTCTCACTATCTTGTTATTTTGCAAGAGGTCGTCGATTCAATTCTCGTGAAAACAGCCGTTTTGAGACTGGCCATCTCACCTCCGTTAAAGGTACTTAAACCCTTCAAAGGTTTAAAGAAATTACTTTCTTTCGTCTCATTAAGGTTTAAACACCTCGCTTGGAGTGCACGATGTCAACCTTGATTGAGGTGTGTGATGGGCCCGTACATTTAATATGTACGAATTACCCATCTCCACTCGATCAATGAGTTTTGACCCTAAGAATTTATCAATATGGTTGTGGCATAATCATGCCACCTAAGAACAAAAGATTATTGACATTCACATGTCAATCAAAGTAAATGCAAAGGATTTATACATCCACTAACAAGTTGTGGACATTCACATGTCAATCAAAATAAATGCAAAGGATTTATACATCCACTCGCAAGTTGTGACTGTCTACGAAAAGGTTAGCATGCCAACCTTCTATTTTCATTTTCCAAAAATGCTTGAGCAAAAGTTTTTAGCAAAACCCAAGCAAAACTAAAGTTTTTTACCCTATGAAACATAAAAGTGTTGAACCAACCCAACACTTGAAAAAGCAAATTGTCTTGGCCCTTATGGACCAATTACAAACCAAAAATATTTAAATATTGTCCTTGGGACGCAGCCCATTTTCAAACCAAAAGTTTTTAAACCTAAAGAATCATTTTTGATTTCCTTCACGGGGTGGCTACTGTCGCAGATGTTGTCGCTAATCCTTCCTCTAGGATGTCATCATCCTTCGCAGCTGAGGATCCTTCTCCTGCTTCCTCTCCTTTACCCTCCAAAGCCTTCAAGAGTGAACGTTGCTGCTCAACATCCCACTCTGTATGCTTCCCAGCCTGGAGCTCTTGCATCATCTGAATTTTTAATGCTATCATACTCTGAGCAGCTGAGGCCAACATATTCTTCTTCACATCCTCAATTTCCTGCAATTGAGTGTCTTGAATGGAAGACATGCCCTTCATCAAACTCTCAATCTCATTTTGTAAATCCTCTATTCTCTTAGTCGAAACATCCTTCTGTTTCTTCGCGTGTAATGCCTCCAACACTAACTTCCTATTCCTTTCTTCGAGACTACTTATTTTTATTACAGCCGCATCAACACCCTGCAAAAGACAAGCTTGATGATTAAAATCTGAGATGCATTGTATATTCAAAAAATTACTTTGAAACTCTGCTTTCGAAAAACAAAAACTTACCACTGATGCTCTAGCATGTGCCTCCTGAACATCTGCCAAACCTATTTCATCAATGTTTATTACTTCCTTAGAACTGCCCTTCCTTTTCTTAACCCTGGCTCCCACAGATGGTGCCTCCATTTCTTGAAGGTCTTTCAAGGAAAATACAGCTGTGGATTTCGAAACTACCAAAAATAGAGTACACGCTATGAGATGAAAGCAAAATCCAAATGCAAAAAGGCAAATCTTTTGGATAGAATAGGATCTTACCAGTGGACATCTCAGATGGTGGTATCTCTTGTTCTTCAGAAATGGCTATTGCTTCAAGTGGCTTGAAGGATCGCTCCTCCTCTGAAAACTCCAGTAACCTCTTCACCTTATCTATGGTCTCGGCAGAGGGTAGGAAAAGCTTCGCCCAATCAATAGCTGCAAAAACAAACAGAGAAATTACAAATTCAAGTAAGTGCGGGAAATAAAGAACACTGAAGTTTTAAAGAGGGATACCTTCCTTGTTCCATCCTGTAGCCAAGAAATCTCCTTCCTCGAAGGAATCCTTCTCAACAAAGAAATATTTTGACTTCCAACCCCTATCATTTACCGTCACTCTCAAGAACAGAGGTTTCATTCCAGACCTAGTTTTTAAGAGATACCTCGTAGAGCCAAAGGTTTGGAGCTCATATACGAAGGCTAATTCTCTCAAACCTATGTCTAACCCAAATTCCCGATTCACCCTTAGGACACAAGAGAAAATCCTCCAAACCATGGGCATTAGTTGGACGAAAGCCAAATTCGTTTTTTCAAAAAACTCGGTTATCAAAGAAGGGAAGGGATACGAAAAACCTAGGGCAAAGGGATATTTGTAAAAGCAGACCCATTATAGAGACACAAAATCAGCCCTATAAAACACATCAAAAGTCCTGAAGATGGTGGAATCTGGGAAGCATCGTCGATCCTTAACAGATTCGATGAGCTCATTGTTGAAAACACAAACCTCTTTATCAGGTTTTGCCAACAAGCCCTCACAAGAGAAACCCCCATCCTCGTTCGAACTTAGAGGGTTCCTTGCAGCCTTGCCCTTTCTTGGCATAACCATGTTTTCAAAAAAGAAAAGAGAGAGGGAAGGATTTTACCTTGGAGAAAATCACCACCGTGAAGAAGATGGATGAAACGTTGAGAAAGTGAGAAGGAAAGCGAAAGGAGCTCAGTTAAAAAACCCTAGATCCTCATTATTTACGCTAATTAAGATGGATTAAACTCCTCAACTGCCACGTCTCCATCAAGTTAATTAACCGCCAAAGCTTCTAGAAGGAAGTAGAAAAACCGTCCATTTAAATTCATTAAAAGACAATTTTTGGGGACAATTGTTGTGGGTAAATTCAGGATCGCTACATCTTGAAAAGTTGCCATCATGTCATCATCTTCAAACCCGTGGACAAGGTAAAATTCACTTATATAATTAAAGCATTATTTAATTATTTTTGTTATATCTTTAATTACAGGTAAAAAGAACGTGGGAAAAACCTATTTCATGGACTCACTTCAACTGTTGAGAGACCAAGTCAAGACTAGGATAACAAGGCCGAGATTTTAGGAAAGTTTGTTAGGGTTTTTGTTATCTTCAGTTATCTTTCTTTATTTAAAGGCTTATGGTTGGAACACTAGGCACGCAATATTCACACACAATTCACGAATACACTTTTGTAATCCGCCATAGCTCCAACATTTGTAACTCATCAAAATCAATACTATCGTTTGGGATGAACGTGACCATAAACACCTTCCGTGGTTTTGTGCCGATGAGATAGTCGTCTCAAGGGCTTTCCTCGTTACATGATCGAGTCATCTTAATTTCATTGTTACACCGATTATACTCCATTGTACCCTCCTCAAATTTGTTTTGAATTATTTTTCATTTAATTGTTTTTTACCAAAACACTCATATTTCTTCAAATAAATTGCACATGCATGATTACCTATGTATCTAGATTCGTAGGTTAATAGTTAAATCCATAAAATCATCAACAAAATCAAAAAAAAAATTCCCAAAATTCAAATTTAGCCCTAATCAATCAAAAATCAACCAAAATCGATGAAATCAAGCAAATCGAAAGTGCTTACCCCTATAGATTGAGGTTTCATGGACTTGTGATCCCTTTTACCGGGATAAAACTAAGAAGTAGGTACCGCAAAGTCATACTTTTGATCGGTCCTCACAAACTCCCTCCTCCTCAATCTCGTGGCATGTGATAGATCACGGCGCGCTTGGTGAGGCATGATGTGTCCTCCTTGGTCCATCTGAGCAATAGAAACCTGAATCTTTAGAAACTTTGGCATTTTTCTCTCTCTTTTCTCTCTTCTCTCCTTGGCAAACAGCAGCAACAATGGCCATCGTCGTTCTTCTGTCAGTTTTAAATAAATTTGGTGAAACGAGGTATTATACCGTGCGGCCTCTTTTTCTCCATATCTTGCCGAGCGGCTTTATTCCCCTCAGGCTGAATTTACACTTTTGCCCCTGGAATTTCCACTTAAGCAAATAATTCACGTTATATCATAACGGAGTAACGTTGTCTCCCAAAAATCTCTATTATCTCCAAATGGAATAACGTTTTCTCTCAAACACCTCCGTTACTTTCGTTAGAATGGAATAACATTAGGTGGTCCCTCAAAATTTCCAAATCAATCAGGTGATAGCCTCCAAATTATCAAATTTTAGCTTTAGCTCCCTCTATCTCTGTCAAAAAGAGATAGCGCCGCAAGCTTTAGCTTCCATTATTTCCGTTAGAATGGAATAACGTTAGGCGACAACCTCCAAATTGTCAAAATCCCAGCTTTAGCTCCCTCTATCTTCGTCAAAAAGAGATAGCCCCATAAGCTTTAGCTTCCGTTACTTCTGTTAGAATGGAATAACGTCAATTGACAGTCTCCGAATTGTCAAATTTCAGCTTTAGCTCCCTCTATCTCTGTCAAAAAGAGATAGCGCCGCAAGCTTTAGCTTCCGTTACTTCCGTTAGAATGGAATAAGGTCAGGTGACAACCTCCGAATTGTCAAATTTCAGCTTTAGCTCCCTCTATCTCTGTCAAAAAGAGATAGCGCCGCATGCTTTAGCTTCCGTTACTTCCGTTAGAATGGAATAACGTTAGGTGACAGCCTCCGAATTATCAAATTCAAGCTTTAGCTCCCTCTATCTTCATCAAAAAGAGATAGCGCCGTAAGCTTTAGCTTCTGTTACTTCCGTTAGAATGGAATAACGTCAGGTGACTTCTCCATTAACCGTTAAAACTCCAAAGGATCCTAGACCTATTTCTAACTGTCTAGCAATGATCTCGAACTACGATCGTGGCTTGATTCCTCCCGGGGATATGTAGGTAGCCTTTTCAAAGGTCCAACCATCCGACCACATTGGTCACCCCCTTCCTTTGCCATCTCCTCAGTGGTGCGAAAACCTATTAAAAGGTCCAGCCATTCGACCTCTTAGGTCACCTCCTCTCCTTCTTAATAGCAAGGGACTAGTTTCTCTTTGCCATTCCCCATCGGATTCTGAACTACGATCATGGCTTTATTCCCCTGGGATACGTAGGTAGCCTACTTTAGGTTCAGCCAATCCGTCACATATGGCATCCTTTTCCCCAGTGGATCCAAAACTATGATTTGGCTTGATTCCTCTTCGGGATATGTAGGTAGCCTTCAAAAGGTTCAGCCACTCGACCTCCTTGGTCACCCAATCCCAATCCATCTCGGCAGTTTGCCAGATTGGATTCTCACTTTTATCGACAACCCCACTTTCTTCGTAAGTACCGTTACTGAGGGGCTTGTGTAAGTACCCAAATCTGGCTCATGCCTTCCAATTAATGTTTCCTAGCAATTCCCCAAACTTTCATAAAGTTTAGGGCAATTCGGGAACTTTTCAATACTTTTCGAGCAAGGAAGGACCTATTAGGAATTAGAATTCTGGATAGGACCTCGCTGGAAATAAGCTTCCAAACTGCCACCTTGCATGATTCCAGAAACATGCTGACGCGACAGAAGAAGACGCCGGACGGCTTCATTCGCCGCAAGATCACGTCGGGCGGCTTCATTAGAAGCACACCAAAAGCCTATAAATAGAGGCCTCCTCTATCATTTTGATATACAATTTGAGCACTGTTACTCTGCAGAAATAGAAACTAGGTTTACAGTCCCAAAAAACACACAAATCCCTCCTCTCTCATACACTAATCCTACCTTAATCTATTCCTAAATAGATATTGCCTAAGAAAACTCCATTGGAAGATAGAAAAAACCAATATTGGTAATATCTCCTTCCTTTACCTTTGATACATTCCTTTATACTTTTATTTCCATTGTTATCTCTTGTTTATCTTTATTTATGTCATAAAGTTTTGATCTTTGCAATGTAGTTCCCATATTTCCCACTCCCCTGCACAAATGATTCAAATGGAGATCCTCTCCCTAGGATGAACATGATTCCACAAGTGGCTTCTTCTAGGGATGATCTACTATATGATGATGTGATTCCCCTTTTATATTTATGTATAAAAATGCAATCTTTATCTATTATACTTAATCCCCTTCCTATTGATCTAGCTTTCCAAGGATTGTCCACCTTATGAGGTATTAAGGACATAAGAAAAGCCATAAAGATCATCCTTTTTACATTATGTCCTTAGTTTAATAATACTCCTTGTATTGTTCATATTAAAAATGCAATCTTTACATTAATGGTATTTCCCCCATGTCCCTAAAGATGGATTCTTTCTCCAAGGATTGTTTAAAAGCCTTCAAAGGAACAAAAGACATAGGATTAGTATAAAGATCCAATCTTTACATCCCATTCCCCTAGTCCCGTGATTATTGATGCATTTCATGGTGAGGATTGGTGTAAAGACTCCATCTTTGCATCAATCCCATTATAAAAATGCCCCAATCTTTGTCCCTTTAGAAATCAATGAGTTTTAGTCCCCAATTCTCCGATAATCACTTGAGACAAACATAAAATGTCCCTACGAATCATCATTAACTCAAGATGTAGGATCGATGGACAAATATTCATTCTTTTCTAAAAAGTCTCATTATTGGACTTAAAGATAACCCTTTTTTGATCACATGTGACTAAAATCCCCAATGAAAGTTAGGTTAAGTTATACCAAGGCTACTACGCCTATGTTGGTTGATTAATCTAACGGGAGGGTAGATAAGTCCCGTAATGATGATCATAAGTTCAAAGTGAGCATGGGATCAAAATCCCGAAAAACACCAAAGTCTAAGGTATCCCGAACAAAAACCTTCTAAAATGGTTCTTACGTTCGGATAACAAACTTGGCACATCCTTTTCTCAAACACACGCACAAGCACACAAACAAGCACAAATTTTGGACCTAGGAAGACTTGCTTTTGCAAGGCTCCTTGGGTGAACGCCAAACGTTCTTCCCAAGGAGTAACTTAACCTCCGAACCCTTTTCCTTTTTTTCAATGTTTTGAGGAAATCAAAATGGTCTGGCGACTCCGTTTTTCATAAAACCGGTGTCTTCAAACTGAGGTGAACGGCGACCCCTTTTTCGTAAAAGAAAGAGGAAATGGGGGAACATTCATAGAAGGCCCCGGCATCTCGCATTGTCGGGAGGTGTCACTGCGTTTGTTTGGAGGAGTTGCCATGCCGTTTTGATTTAGCCCAAAACATTGAAAAAAGGCTTGTTTAAAAACTGTTGTTGTGTGATGAGATTTTGAGTTTGGAGGTCAGGTTACGCCTTGGGAACAGAATAGCAGAGCTCACCCGAGTCGACTCGTATTCACGAGTCTTTCGATACCCCTCAAACACTATTCCCCAATGGAAGCTCTGTCCGCAGACAACTGGCACATCCCGAAGCAATCTCGATCCGTCCCGGAACACTATTCCATCCTCAAACACTATTCCCCAACGGAAGACAGACACGAACCAACATTGATAAGGCTTCCTTCCTATACTATTTCAATACATTTCAATACGCAGTGTACAATGTAGACATCCGATACAGCATGCATTTTTAAAAGCATACACACACACACACAACATTTAAAGAAATAATAAGGGGTACCGAAAGACTCGTTTTTACGAGGCGACTCGGGTGAGCTCTAATATTCTAATATTCTCTTCCCGAGGAGTAACCTGACCTTCGAACACAAAATCTCATCACACAAAAAACAGTTTTTTTTTTAAACTGATGCCCTTTTTCAATGTTTTGGGCTTAATAAAAACGGCGTGGCGACTCTACGAAGCAAAACACAGTGAGACACCTCCACCAACAACGCTGAAAAGCGGAAATGCTAGATGCCGGGGCGCGATTGCGCTGCCTCTCGGATCCGGGCAATTTCAGTTGGCGACTCCGCTGGGGAAGTTTTGTTTTAAAAACTTTTAAACAAAACAAAAGATTTTTAAAACAATGATGAGGGTCAAACTTTCATTTTACCCCTTTCTTTAACTGTTGTGTGTGTGTGTGCATGTGCTTTACTTTTTTATTTTACAAAAAAAAAAATACAAAAACAAATGCATCAATATACATATGTGTACATACATTTAAAATTCTTTAAAAACTTCTGTTTTACTCAGAAAAAGAATTTTAGAGACCGCACACTACTCGCACTGCTACCTCGGTACACCGCACGCTACTCGCACTGCTGCCTCGGTACACCGCACTCTACGTACACTTGCTGCCTCGGATACACTGCACACTACAACCCTCAACCCGGGGTGGTCTCAGTTGCAGTCCGTTTGGTCTTCCTAGGCCTCTTGGATGCGCACGGGATCATTCCAAACATCCCATCCTAACCAAGCGTCAACCCTGCACGTTTGAGTCTTGAGTCACACTGTGTCCAGACTCGGTTGGTTTTTACCCAGTCCATGTCATACAAGCCTGGATACATATCCCATGCCGGCCATTTTCTGAGTCAAGGCTCGGAACTCAAGATCCCTTGCGTAAGCAAAGCGATGAAAGGTCATGCTAAAATATTGACATGAACTTGATTTCCGAAGCTACACCCAGACGATGTTCCGTCCCGGATATACATCCATGCCTACATGACTCCACGTCATCAATCCTTTAATACGTCAGCCATGACGATATGACCTAGCCAACGCCTAACAACACAGATCCCTAGCGTAAGCAAGGTAAAGAAAGGTCATGCCGAACTCTTGACCAGATCATGACTCAGGTGTCGGCTCGGCTCACTATTCACATAGCCAACGCATTAAAACGAACATGACAGGATCGATCCTTAGGTTCGATTTTTCTTTTAGGCCGGTGGAAACTGCTTGCCCTATAGGACCCTCGCCTAGGGCTGTCCACCCCGGGATGTCGAAATACAGGTGCAAAACGAGGGGCTTATAGCCGTACAGATGGTCTCCGCTGACCCAGGATCTAGCATAGTTGCGAAAAAGAAGAGAAATCTTTTCCAACCTACCTAGGATTCTGAGAAAACACTGTTTTAAGTAAATTAAAATAACAAAAAAAATAAATAATAATAAATAAAAGCAGAAACTGCATGTCACGTGAGCTTTCCCCCCTTTTATCCAAAAGGTCTTCCCGTGTCTAAACCTTACCCGTCACCCCCTCCAGCGAACCGAGAGTGGTTGAGAGTACGCGGGAGCCACCTTTTCAGTATCGAAGTCAAAAGGTCCGATAGCCCTTCCAGTTCAGTGGTCTGAACCGTCCGCTATTCCCCCATGGCGGGATCAACAGATAACAGTGAGGGAAACAGAACCCCGACCCCGGGAAACTTCCAAACAATGGAAGAAGTTTGGCAAGATTTTAAGGCTCTCGAGCAACGCCAAGAAGAGCAGCAGGCTTAGATCGAATATGCCATGCGCCATCGTGGAGCTGTTGCGGTTCCCCAACCCGATGGGACCTTTGTCCTCATAAAAGGCGAAGAAATGCCTGTTCTGCCGGTTTCCCAAAGCTATCAGCAGGTCCCTCCTTCACAAAGTTACGGAAACCCAATAATGCAAGGCAACTCCCGCTCAAAGCTCCATTCGAGCCTCAGTCAAACAAATCCGATTTTCCAACTTCAGCACACCTATGGACCCGCTCCCTCAGATCCTAACACCTCTCAATATCCCCTGGAATTCAATCCTGTGCCTCTGTATGAGTCCCGCAGCCATAACTTGAAATCCCAATGTTTACCAGGGACGGACATCCCAAGCGGATATCCCGACATTTCAAACCTTCCACCCGCTGGACTGCCACTTGGGGCTAATGAAGCATTTCCCCAATTCCCAAACACAACCCTTAGTGGTCCGGGTAATTACGCCCCCAATTTCAATAATCCAGGATACGTGTTGGTATACACTCAACTGCCTCCCCGAGACTCCCGAATGGCAATCCCGTCAACCAATCCACCTCCAGGCAAAGGAAAAGAAGCCGCCAGAGCAGTCCACTACATCCAGAAAGGTGCCCAAGTAAACCGTGATCATGCACCCTCGAGGAATAAGAATCCCCCTCGCATACCGCAGTTCCAGCATTTCGATAACCTCGGGATGCCCTTGAGCCAAGTTCTCGAGACACTGGTAAAGACGAACATTCTCAAACCCCTTGAGAATTTCCAACCAAAGACTCGCAAGCGTAACATGGACATGAGCAAACACTGTGCCTTCCACAACTACCCCGGTCACACTACCGACAATTGCTTCGTGCTAAAACAAGTGGTCCAAGGGCTAATCGAAGAGGGAAAGTTGGAACGCCCCCGCAATCCCAACACAGTCGGAAACCCTTTCCCTAGAAATGACGGGGTAAGCATGGTGGATAAGTCCTCGGCAAATTCCCGTGATGATTTTGGACGTGAAGACGGAACCTGGGGCTTCCACAATGAAGAATTCAGAAGAAAGAATCCAAGAATGGTTATTCCCCAAAATTCCTTTCCGGAATCGGGGAACACCAGTGGGTGAATTGAACACACCACGGAGATAAGGCAGTTCGAGACAGGCCAAGCAAGTGGCAGCGTCAAAAACGGCGCTACTTTCTCAAATGCGGACCCACAGACAGCAAGAGGAAATAATTAAGAAGCTTGGGATAACCCCCCGTCTCCTAGAGTCTAGCTTCGAAAATAAAACACCCCGAGTCTGTTGTATTTAGGTTTGAGTCACTCGAGTCATCTGACGGCCTTACGCCTAAAGATTATGCGCTTGTAACAAAAACCGCGCTTCCTTATGCTTTGAATTAAAGTTTGACCTTTCTGAGTATCCCCTCATTGCCACTTTAACAAATGATAAATTATCTAATAAAAAAACAGTTAATAATGATTCACTTGGTAAAGACGCAGACACATTAATGAACAATGCATTAAACAAATCTTTAAGCATGTTGTCAAACGAGAGGAAAATCGGGCCGAAGCTGCCGAGAAGGTTCTAACCAAAATGAATTTGGGAACTGCTGAAGAGCCCACAGAGACGTAAATTGGAAAATTCTCCGTCGATACTTCGCCCAAAGAATATCGAGTCCTCTTCTCCCCTCTCTAAAAAAAACAAAAAAAATCATACAGTCAAACCTCAGAGGTTCTAGTACTTTTCTCATTCAATCAAGTCCTCCTCTGACATTGTAATTAAGTTTTCAATTTTCCATACATAAGTCTTCTTTCTTTTCTTGCTAGACTTGAGACATTATTTTGCACCCCACATTACATTTAATGAAATGGTTTTGTTCTATGTGATCACTTGCATTGCTCAACAAGTAATTCCACAAATGATTAATGCTTTGATTAATTGGTGTGAGAAAGTCAATCGATAACTCCTCATCCACCATACCATACCCCACACAAAGGCCTCCACCAAGCCATACATTTTCCAAAACATGTCCCCATCATCACCTTGACCAAGTCAATGACGGCGGCAACATCAAAGGACAACAACAGGTCACTCAGCATCAAAAGATTGACCCCATGTCGACAACAACCTAGGGGCTTGCCTTCGCCCTCGTGCGCATCCAAAAAGTTCAAGCAGGGGCTTGCCTTCGCCCTCATATTCTTCAAAAAAAAAAAGGAGCTCAAGCAGAAGCTTTAAAAAAAAAAGAGCTCAAGCAGAAGCTACAAAAAAAAGAGCTCAAGCAAAAGCTTCACAAAAAAAATGAGGTCAAAGACCCAGCGCCAACGATCAAGAAGCAGGGGAGTCACTGAAAAGACCTTCAAATACGACTTATCAATAAATCACCTCAAGGCCCGTGCCTCATCATTCAACCTTCCGAGCATTTTTGCCAAAGGCCGCACAAATATTCATGCCCTGGCCCCAAAGCCAAACACGGTTCGACCCCGAACTATGTCGACCTGAACTCCTTGTCTTAAGGGGAACGTAGGCAACCAGAAATGGTTCAGTCATAAACACATACAAATCCACAAACCCGGTCTCATCAATGACCTCTCATATACACAAACCTTCTTTCACACCAGACCAACTCGATCCTTGATACCGGTTGACTTTCTCCTCATGATTAATCAAGCATATCAAGTTTTATTGTTGAATAACCCGAACATCAACAAAGGGTTTTAAGCAAACAAGTGATCATTTTGAACAAATCAAGTTTTCAAATGTCTCGACAAGTCTTCTTTTTCTACAAAATAGGACAATAGAGCTAAGCACTGATTTTCTGTCAGCAAGGGCTCCCATACAATTTTACTAGCTTTTCACTACTCATACTCTCTCAAAAGAGTCAAACCCAAAAGCATTTCTTTTGTGCCTACATCAAAGAAGGCATTCACATAAAAGGGGACCCGTTCTCATCTTTTCAAAAAAAAATACGCCCTTGCGAGTGTACATTACAAGTCATTTCTCCCACAAAAGAGAGTCGAACTACGTAGACCTGAGCCCCTCAAGGGGAACGTAGGCAGCCTTCATTGGTTCGGTCTAAGGAATACACAAAATTCCAAAAATTGACGCCACCAAGGCTCAGGCAAGAAGCAAGCAAGAGATATTGCGTCTCGATAAAGCTTTAAAAGTAAATCACAAATCATCACAGTTGTTGTGGGCATTTTTCAACATGGCGACATCTTCAATTGATCCTGCATATCGAGATGTCATTACACTGTAAGTATTGTTTTAATATTTACTTGTTCAATATTTCCTAATATTCTTATTCTTATTTTTCAGTAATTAAGAGAGGAATGCGGAACAATCTCCAAGCACGTTCAACAGACCTTCAAACGGCTAGGGCGACTTGGTCTCACGGAGGTTGAAGTGATAAACCAAAATGCCGAGATTATAGGAACCATATTGACTCTTTCATATCTACTTGTATTTAAGGGGAAATGGAGACGGAAAAACACATTCATGCTCATACACATACACTCTACACAAAAAGCTCTTGTAATCCTCTCCATTATCTTCCAAAGTTGTATTTGTGATCATTATAGTGAAACCTTTAAGGTTGGAGACCTAACTCCCGGGGTTTTTTCCAAAGAGGTTATCACCTCCAAGGTTTTCCTCGTTAACAAATCGTGTTGTCATTATCTCTTTTTCATTCTTTTGTTCCATATAATCGAATTCCATAGTTCCCTCCTTATTGTTCAATCCACACACTAAATATAGTTAAGATTCTACTTTATTGTTTTTTCTACCAAAACAATTTGGCGCCCACCGAGGGGCCTCGTGGTTTATCGGTTATTTTAAACATTTCCTAATCAAATTCACTATGTCTGCACCCCCCAATGTGTCCACCGCCGGCAAAGGTCCCGTCGTTGTTCCCACATCAGGAGGTAGAACCAGCTTGTTACCACCACCTCCTCAGACCGGGTCTCAGCCAACTCAACCTACGAAGACTCCACAAAAGGGGGCAACGTCTTCCAATGCAGATGCTGACATCCGGAGTATCTTGACCAGGTTGAATCAAAGGTTGGACCAGCAAGATAACAATTCGAAGGTGTTGACCAATTCCATGATTAAGATGCAGAAAGACCAACAGCTCATCGCATCTCGGCTTGAGAATATATCACCGCTGCGTGCAAGGATTCTCAACCTTGACAACACCAGAGGATCTACATTTCAGAATGAATTCATTCCAATGGGTAGTCCTCCTCCGCTGACATCTTTAATGATGTCGACATCTTTGCCCGGGGACACCCCATTGACGCCATCTTCCGCAGGATTCACCCCATTCATTCCATTTATAGACAACACTACCACACGACTACTACTGACGATTCTGGTTTGCTAAATAATCTTTTCAATAATAATAATTTCAATCGTATTCCTATGGCCGACCCTTTTGCAGGAAACCCACTAGCTAAACAGATGCGTGATCTCAGAGAGCCGATAATGAACGTGCTGTGTGTAACTCCTCCAATTCAACCAGTGACCCAAAACTCACACAATCAATCCCGGTTTGTCCCAAAGAATCGCAAATGTCGACATCCCGAAGCGTTTCAGCGTACCATCTATGAAGTTGTACGACGGCACCACGGACCTGAGGAGCATGTTGCACACTATCAAGAAAAGATGGACATAATCCATATCCCGCTTCAATACCGGGAGGCTCGCTTATGCAGGGATTTGGATCCACCTTGTCTGGACCAGCTCTCAAATGGCCGATTAGGCAACCCCTAGGTTCAATTGGTTCATACGCCCAGCTCATCAACATGTTCTATAACCAATTCTCATGCAATCGACAATTTGAAAAGTTGACAAGTGATCTCTACAATGTGACCCAAAGCAGCCTAATGAGACTCTGAAGGATTATGTCCATCGGTTCAATAAGGAGGTGTTAGAAATTCCCAATCTTGACATGTCGACTACAGAAGCATTCAAAATGGGGTTGAAGAAAGATTCACAAGATTATCAAGATTTGGTAATGACTCCTTGTAAGCGGCTAGAAGAAGTCAGGAGCAGGGCATTAAGGTTCATAAGACTGGAGGAAGATGAGCTGCGAAGATCGAAGTCGTCATCCAAGATGTCGACATATGACCATCCCGACAGAAAGACCGAATCGTCCCATCGCAGGAACAACCGTCCCAATCCTTATCCGAGAATTGACACTAGCAAAATTAATTCAGCAGACTGTGAGGATGAAGATAGTGATAATGTGCCTAACATTTCTGATTATTGTTTTTCCGTTGACATTTCAGGTGTACTGCGTGCAATGGGCAAACTAGGAGACAAAGCCCAGATGGCCACAGAAAACGGACAAAACCACAGGATGGCGTGACAAATCAAAATGGTGCGCTTACCATGAAGACTTTGGACACGTTGCGAAGATCGCATCGCATTAAGAAAGGAGATCAGTTACTTGCTCTAGAAGGGACATCTTAAGGAGTTGCTGGGATCCAGAAAGAAGAAGGCTGAAAATGCAGAAGCTCCTCATGAAGCTGAAAGGCCAGTTTCTCCCCGGCATCAACAAAGGTGATCAACCTCATCAGTGGAGGCTCAGAAATATGTGGAACATCCTATTCTGCCGCAAAACGACACGCTAAGGAGTCAAAAGAGGAAAAGCCAGAGAGACAGCCCAGGATGTCGACACCTTGCCCGGATCCAATTACCTTTGATGAAAGTGATCGTGATAACTTGCTGGAACCCCATCATGACGGCCTGGTTATTTCCTTGCAGATCGTCAACTGTACAATACGACGTATTCTGGTAGATGGGGGCAGCTCCGTCAATCTTATTATGTTGGGTACCCTTAAGGAAATGAACATCCCAGAATCGGAGATTGTCAAAAAGTCTTCAGCTTCAGTGGTGAAGTCAAAGAAACGGTGGGGGAGATAAAGCTTCCAATATACTCAAAGGGCCTCAACACCATGGAACGGTTCTGCGTAATTGATTGTGCAACATCTTACAATGTCATTCTTGGAAGACCGTGGATTCACGGAATGAAGGCCGTACCCTCCACTTACCATCAGTGTGTGAAGTTTCCAACACCTTGGGGTGTCGCTAAGATTTACAGTGATCAACAGGTGGCCAAGGAATGTTACAAAACTTCAATGAAGGCATCTACATCTCCAAAACAAGCATAGCAATTACCGAGGAAAGTACGTGAAGTCCTGGAAGCTAGGGAGGATGATGTGAAAGAAGTATTGTTAGATCCTTCCAACCCGGACATCAAAGTACTTATTGGCACTGACATCCCGTCAGATATAGAAGAGAAGCTTGTGAACCTATTAAGAAGCAGAATAAAGAGTTTCGCTTGGAAACATGATGACATGACAGGCATTAGCAAAGATGTCATCACTCACAAACTTAACGTAGATCCTAGCTTTAAACCAGTGCACCAAAAACGTAGAAAGTTTGCAAAAACCAGAAATCAGATCAACAAGGAGGAGGTAGAGCGCTTACTCAAAGCCAACATGATACGGGAGGTCGATTATCCAAGATGGTTGGCGAATGTGGTTGTGGTAGAGAAGAGAAACGGGAAATGGCGAGTTTGCGTCGACTTCACCGACTTAAATAAAGCCTGCCCAAAAGATCCTTTCCCTTTTCCGCACATAGATTCATTAGTTGATGCCACCTCAGGTCACGAACTCCTCACTTTCATGGACGCGTCCTCAGGATTTCAACAAATTCAGATGGAACCATCTGACCAAGAGGACACTGCCTTCATAACCCCCACAGGTATTTATTGTTATATTGCCATGCCTTTTGGACTAAAAATGCAGGTGCAACGTATCAAAGGCTCGTCAACAAGATGTTTAAGGATCAGATTGGGGACACAATGGAGGTATACATCGACGACATGGTAGTAAAATCCAAGAAGGCCGAGGATCACATAAGCAACCTCTCTCAAGCTTTTGACATCTTGGATTGTTTCAATATGAAACTTAATCCAGCTAAATGCAACTTCGGAATGAAGGCCGGCAAGTTTCTGGGTTATATGGTTACTAAAAGAGGCATTGAAGCCGCCCTTAACAAATACGCGCTATTCTCAACCTGTCATCACCTCAATCTGTCAAGGACGTCCAAAGATTGACAGGAAAAAAGTGCCGCACTCACTAGATTCATTTCAAAATCCTCGAGATCGATGCAAACCTTTCTACGACATCTTAAGAAAGAACAAGAAGTTCCAATGGGAGGAACAACATGAAGAAGCTTTTCAGAGCTCAAAACTTACCTGTCGACACCTCCCTTATTGGCCAAACCTCGATGGAAGAACATCTTTACATCTACCTAGAAGTGTCCGAAGGCGCTGTAAGCGCAGCCTTGGTGACAGAACGAGATGGTAATGGCAACCCATCTACTATATAAGTAAGACACTCTTAGATGCTGAGACCAGGTATTCTCATTTACAAAAATTAATTTTAGCTTTGATAACCGCTTCTATTAAATTAAGGCACTATTTTGAAACACATACTATTATTGTACGCACTAACTATCCTATTAAGAATGTCATGAGAAAACCAGAGATGTCGTGTCGAATGGCGAAATGGTCTCGTACAATTAAGCACATACGACATCAAGTACGAGCCCGTAACCGCAATAAAATCCCAAGCCCCGGCTGATTTTGTGGCCGATTTCAGCCCAACCCTACAACAAGAGGTGGAATTGGAAGTACAAAGCAACTTCAAGATGATGACATCCTAAAAATATGGACTCTACACGGACGGTGCTTCCAACATGAGAGGTACAGGTCTTGGAGTTGTACTAAAATCGCCACAAGGGGACATAATACCACAATCTATCAGTTGCAGCTTCAAGGCTACCAACAATGAAGCAGAGTATGAGGCTCTAATTGCAGGTTTAACTGCAGCCCAAGACTTAGATGTCAAGCATATCCGGGTGTTCATGGATTCATTACTAATTGTTAATCGCACAACGGGTCCTACGTCGCGAAAACGCTAAGATGACAACATATTTGGAAATTGTAAAAATTATTTCGGCCAAATTCAAAACATTTTCCTTGGAACAAATCCCACGGGAAGAAAATTCTCGCAGATGCTCTGAAAACTTGGGTTCAGCCTTCAAAAGCTTCTCACAAACCAAGATCCCAATCATACATGTTGACATCCCAAAGAATTGACCATCTTGAGATGTTCGCCTGGATGCCGACATACTTGCCTCTCCCGCAAAGAACCTCTTGGACAGCTCCTATTATCAAATATCTCTTAGATGATACGATCCCAGCCGAGGAGAAAAATGCAAGAGCCTTCAGGGTAAGAGTATCTAAATATTTACTTATTGATAATCTCTTGTTTAGAAAATCCGCCGCAGTCACTACTTAAGATGTCTAGAGGCAGATAGAGCCCATCGTGTTCTCAAGGAGCTGCATGAAGGAGATTGTGGAAATCATACCGGGGCAGAAGTTTACATACTAAAGCTCTTAGAATGGGCTATTTCTGGCCTACAATGAGAAAAGATGCCGTTGACTACGCAAAAAATGTGATTCCTGTCAACGACATGGGGACATCCGCACCAGCCAGTGAACCGCTACATCCTATCCTGTCACTCATGGCCTTTTATGGTTTGGGGAATGGACATAGTAGGAAAACTTCCCATAGCACCAGGGGACGAGTATTTCTTTTGGCCATGACAGACTACTTTTCTAAATGGGTAGAGGCCGAGGCATATGTGCAAGTTCGTGACAAAGAAGTGATATCTTTTATCAAAAGGAACATATTCAAATGATTCGGAATTCCATCGAGATAATTTGTGACAACGGCTCTCAATTCATCAAGAAGAGGACCCAAGATTTCTTGACATCTTGGGGTGTTAAGATGGTGACATCTTCGCCTGTTCACCCTCAAGCCAATCGACAGGCAGAGTCTAGCAACAAAATAATAATCAATAACTTAAAAAAGAGACTAAACCAGAAGAAAGGACGTTGGGAAGAAGAGGTACCAATGGTCCTATGGGCCGACAGACGACATCTAAGAATGCTACTGGTCAAACCCCTATTCACTTGTATTTGGAACTGAATCCGTTATTCCAGCCAGAAGTCCTTGTACCAACGGCAAGATACAGCTTACCGACATCTGAACATAATAAAGACATCTTGATACATGACCTGGATACTGTGGACGAGCTAAGGGACATGGCCAAAGTTCGCATGGCAAAGATATCAGCAAAGGGTAGCCCAATCTTACAATAAAAACGTAAGGGTTAGAAGGTTTCAAGTAGGAGACTTAGTCCTACGAAAGGCATTCCAAAATACCAAGGAGCCCAATGCAGGCAAGCTCGCCCCAAAATGGGAGGGACCCTACTTAATAGATGCACAAGCCGGAAAAGGAGCATATAGCCTTGCAACCTTGGATGGCCAAATGATACCGCGAAGTTGGAACGCCATTCATCTCAAAAGGTATTACATTTAAATATGATTTCCCATGAACTCATCTTTCCAGTGTATGAATCGTCTTTTAATTCTTTACAACCTTTCTTTTCTCCTATGCATCTTTTTTATTATTTACAAGTTAAGATGTCGCTAATATACTTTGTGGAGAGACGTCAACCTTAGTTGGCGTCCGTTTTTAACGTGTTTCTATCTTATGAGGTATTGACACATTTACATGGGGACATATCGAATGCACGCAAGGAACAATGATTTCTCCTCCGTTAGAGACTGGCCATCTCTTCTCAAGTAAAGGTACACAATCCCTTCTAAGGTTTAAAGAGTTAATTACCTCTTTCTTAAGAAGTTAGGTTACCACACCTTCGCCTGGAGCGCAAGTTATCTCACTAATTGAGGTGTGGGGTGGGCCTATATGGGTAAACTCATATAGCTTACCCATTCCCACTCAGTTAGATGATTGATCTTAAGTATTATTCTTATGGTTATGGCATATTCGTGTCATCTAAGTATCTACGGTTTATGGCATATACGTGTCATCTATGTATCTACGGTTTATGACGTATACATGTCATCCTAAGTACCTATCATTTCGACATACTATCATGTCACCATATGTGCAAAACATACAAAAAATTATCCAAAAGAAACAAGCCTTGACGTGCTTGAAAACTATTAAACCATAACTAAACTAAAGCAACCATAAAGTATCCGAACTACCAACAATAACGTGCACAAGTGTTGGACCAACCCAACACATAAAAAAGATTGTCTTTAGTCCTTATGGACCCATTACAAACCAAACGAAAATAAAAATTGTCTTAAGGGATTCCACCCCAGTAACATCAAGAGCAAGTTTATTTTACCTTTTTCAGGTGGCATCTGTCGGAGGTATTGCTCTGGACTAACTTCTCCGGGTTTCTAAAAATCACCCTGTGTCGGTGTCCTCACCACTGCTCCAGCATCCTTGAAATCATCGATTGCTTTTTCCTCGTGAATTCGCCGCAAAGCCATTTTCTCTTCATTCAGTTCCAACTCACATGCTCTCCTGCCCGATATTCCTCAATCATTTGGATTCTAGTTTCAAAGACCGCTTTTGCAGCCTCATGCACCAAGTCGTCCCGAAATGCTTCCATCTCCCTTTCATGATCGATGTCAACGCTTGCGAGCCTGGACCGCCATTTTAATATCTCTTCATTCTTGTCCCTGATCTCCAATCCCCTTTCCCTTATTATGCTTGCAGCTTCCTTCAAGTCCTTCTCATATTCAAACTTACTCATGTCGTAGGTATCGCATTTTTCCCTCAATGTCCTAATTTCTTTGGACATTAATTTAGCCATCGAGACAATCTATCATCAACAAGAAGAGGTATTTTACTAAAAAATAAAAGAGGATCAAGGTGTCCACGATTCAAAAGCAACTCTTACCTGATTTTCCAACACTTCTTCATTCCAAATTTGTTTCTCTACACCGGAGATTTGTTCCACCCTTTTTCTCTTCGGAGTAATCTTATCTATCTCTGGTATGTTCTCTTCCGCTTTCATCTTACCTTTATATTTGGCCACAATATCACTTGTCGTCAAGCCGGAGAAAGTCACTGCATATAAGAATATATGTTAGCAGGATTCAATAAAATAGCCAGGTGATACGTTGATTCTGACTTACTTATTTGAGAGCGTCGTAACTATAGAGGAAAGATAAAAATTGTATGCTTTAGAATATTACTCTCCCCGTAATATAGTAGGAGACGTCTGATTTGGATAAAGAATTTGGAGAAGATTGGATAATCACAATAGTTATCCAGAATTGCGGTTATCAAAACTCTTCCTTTTTAGTCGCCTCGTATCCCTAACCGTCGCATTGATGCCAGTTAGAAGATGAACGGTTAATCAAGAGAAAAACATTTTTCCTCTTCAGTTGCCAACATAGTCAAATGTTTTTGGGGACAAATTGTTGTGGGCATTTTTCAACATGGCGACATCTTCAATTGATCCTGCATATCGAGATGTCATTACACTGTAAGTATTGTTTTAATATTTACTTGTTCAATATTTTCTAATATTCTTATTCTTATTTTTCAGTAATTAAGAGAGGAATGCGGAACAATCTCCAAGCACGTTCAACAGACCTTCAAACGGCTAGGGAGACTTGGTCTCACGGAGGTTGAAGTGATAAACCAAAATGCCGAGATTATAGGAACCATATTGACTCTTTCATATCTACTTGTATTTAAGGGGAAATGGAGACGGAAAAACACATTCATGCTCATAAGCATACACTCTACACAAAAAGCTCTTGTAATCCTCTCCATTATCTTCCAAAGTTGTATTTGTGATCATTATAGTGAAACCTTTAAGGTTGGAGACCTAACTCCCGGGGTTTTTTCCAAAGAGGTTATCACCTCCAAGGTTTTCCTCTTTAACAAATCGTGTTGTCATTATCTCTTTTTCATTCTTTTGTTCCATATAATCGAATTCCATAGTTCCCTCCTTATTGTTCAATCCACACACTAAATATAGTTAAGATTCTACTTTATTGTTTTTTCTACCAAAACAACAGTTAAAACACTTCTTGATGAGTTCAAGCACGGTCTACTCTCAAACTCACAACATGCTAAAAGACAACTTAATATATTTAACAATCAATGTGTCTTCAATGACGATGAATGGATACTCAGCGTTTCAGAAGGTCATTCCATGCTACTCGCGTTTGGCCCTTCATCACTCTTTCCTTTCTTCCCTCGTCCCCAACGAGTCTTCTTTCATTACACATGAGCGAGTTCTGTCTCCCTCATTCCGAGATCAAGAGTCCTCCTCGGCGTGTCAAACAAACCAGTCGCTCTCAGAGCATCGTTCGCCCGTGCCTCGGCTCGGATCTCCTCCCTACGAGTCTACAAAAGGGGACCTCTCCCTGCCAGTCTGTCAACTCGAGTCTCGTAGTCAAACAAAGCGTCTCCCATGACATCCTGAGCGTTAGACCAGGCTTCTGCACTCCTAAATTCGTAGCTGAAATGGCAATCTTGCCCCTGAATTGCTTCACGCCTGCTCCCGAAAACCACTTGGGTCAGCCCGATATGCTACTTATACCAATCCAGGTACTCGGTGGTCAAGATAACACTCTCCCGGCATCTAAGGAGCACCACAGGAGGGAAAGCGGAATACTTTCATACCCTCAAAAAATACAGAAAGGCATCTGGATCTGTCATGCAGAAAGAAGCTACCTCCACATTGGCATTGTTATCCCAGCCCAGCAAAGGCTCCTGCCTCATCACGAACTGCCGGGAAACAAGCAACGGAACATAGAAAGAGGACCATAACAAACCCGGAATTCTGACAACATAGGAACCTTCTTGATAGGCCCTCCTAGTCTCAATCCCCCAAAGGGAAACCCACCAACGGATCTTATGCGTACCAAGATGTGCCATCCATCTCTCCCAAGCAGATTGATCCATGTCCAAGACAAGAGATCGCCGAGCAAACGTCCACGGACTAAGAGACGCCGGAGACTCAGGCATGGCTTGAAGCCTCTCTCGCAACCATAATGCAAGCAAAGCAAGGGCTTCCCCCGCATAAATTGGTCCCTCATCACCAGACAATCTACACCCTGGAAGGTTTCTCCCGGAACCAAAGGAACGATATCCTCGCCCGCCCGACAATGGCCTGCCACATCCAACAGAGCACCATCACATATCCTGAGGTAGCTAACCCCAAAAAGAGTGGCTATCAAGCACAAAGCGAACGTGTCCCAGGAGACATCACTCCCGCCACCGCTCATGAAACTGTCAAAAGGCTGCCCAGGCTTGCTCAGAAAACCTGCCAAAGCTGCCTCAGCCTCCACTAACCACAAATGCATTCCCAGCTCATGCGACATGCACAAAAATAATAATAAGCTAGCAAAAATTCCTAGGTCAATCCCGGGAATCACAAATACGTCATTACATCTTAAAATAAAATACTTTGCTGTGCAAATACAAGTGTTTTATTACAGGTACAAAATGTCTGTTGCTCTACAAAACAAAAAAAAAACAACGGAAAGAGGGAAAGCAAAAGAGCCCTAATCCGACTCATCATCATCATCCTCCACAAGCGAGAAATCCGGCATCTCGGCGCCTCCGCCAGCCACCTCATCACCCTCAGTGAACTCAGCACCTTCCTCGACTGGATACTCCAAGACGTCCGCAGAAGTCAGAACGAAGAAGAAAAAAAAAGACGAGCCATCCCTCCTCTCCTTGTCCAGCACCTGAGGCGTCCCACGTCCTCATCATCTCAGACAGAGGCGTAACCTCGCCCTCACCACAAGTCCAGACAGAGGCGTAACCTCGCCCTCACCGCAAGTTCAGACAGAGGCGGAACCTCGCCCTCACCGCAAGTTCAGACAGAGGCGCCACCTCGCCCTCACCGCAAGTTCAGACAGAGGCGCCACCTCGCCCTCACCGCAAGTTCAGACGGAGGCGTAACCTCGCCCTCACCGCAAGTTCAGACAGAGGCGCCACCTCGCCCTCAACATTTCAACAACTCGGTCAGAGGCGCCACACGTCCTCAAATACTTCATCATCTCAGCCAGTGGTGCCACCACGTCCTCATCATCTCAGCCAGAGGCGGCACCACATCCTCACTATCTCGGTCAGTGGCGCCCCACATCCTCATTATCTCCATCAGAGGCATACCACATCCTCAACTTCCTCTTCACAAAGGCCCTTCCTCCTGCAGGTAAACACAACAAAGGTATGAAAAAAAAATCATACTTATTTCTTTAAATATTTCCTCTGTTACCTCGTAGTGAGATACGTCCCCCTGTCTCCCTGATAGATATCTCATATCTTTTAGTAAGATTACCAATCTTTTGGTAAGATTGGTCATCCTTCACATAGGGTAGATATCTTTTAGAAAGATTACCCACCTTTTCGTAAGATTAGCATATCTTTTAGTAAGATTACCCATCTTTTAGTAAGATTAGCTATCTTTTAGTAAGATTACCAATCTTTTCGTAAGATTAGCCATCTCTCAACTTAGGGTAGACACCCCCAAACAGTCTCACATAGGGTAGACATCCCCAAAAAGTCTCACTTAGGTCCAGACGCCTTAGAATAGTCTCAACTTAGGGTCATACTCCCGAACTAAGCCTCAACTTAGGTATAGACGCCTTCACACAAACATCAACTCAGGACATCACCACGTCCACTCACCACAAACCTCACTACTTCACCACACGCAGCTCAGAAGACTTTAAATCACTCAGTCTGGGAGACTGCATAAATCAGCCGAATCACTATTTCCAGCCCGAAAGGCTTTAAACCACTCGGTCCGGAAGACCGTATAAACCTCCCCCTTCACTATTTCCAGCCCGGAATGCTTTAAACCACTAGCTCCGGAAGACCGTATAAACCTCTCCCATCACTATCTCCAACCCGAAAGGCTTTAAACCACTCGGTTCGAAAGACCGTATAATCCTCCCCCAGCATTATCCGTAGCCCAGAAGGCTTTAAATTACCCGGTCTGGAAGACCGTATAAATCTCCCAAATCATTATCCGTAGCCCGGAAGGCTTTAAATTACCCGATCCGAAATACCTATCTTTTCGTGAGATTACCCATCTTCTCGTAAGATTAACCCATCTTTTAGTGAGATTACCCATCTTCTCGTAAGATTAACCCATCTTTTAGTGAGATTACCCATATTTTCGTGAGATTACCCATCTTTTCGTGAGATTACTCATCTTTTAGTGAGATTACCCATCTTCTCATAAGATTAACCCATATTTTAGTGAGATTACCCATCTTTTAGTGAGATTACCCATCTTCTCGTAAGATTAACCCATCTTTTAGTGAGATTACCCATCTTCTAGTAAGATTAACCCATCATTTAGTGAGATTACCCATCTTCTAGTGAGATTCCCATCTTTTGGTGAGATTACCCATCTTTTCATGAGATTACCCATCTTTTCGTGAGATTACCCACCTTTTCGGGAAATTACCCACCTTCTCGTAAGATCACCACTCACCCGAACTATGATCAGGCTTGATTTCCACTTGGGATACGTAGAAATTCTATCAAAGGGTCCAGCCAACCAACCTAAACGGTCACCTTAGGACACCACCACGTCCTCACAGTCGACCTTAGCAGTCACATCACCTTAGGACACCACCACGTCCTCACAGTCGACCTTAGCAGTCACATCACCTTAGGACACCACCATGTCCTCACAGTCGACCTTATCAGTCACATCACCTTAGGACACCGACACGTCCACACACTCACACGAACTATGATTGGCTTGATTCCCACTCAGGGATACGTAGGAATCCTATCAAAGGGTCCAGCCGTCCGACCAACCTGGTCATCTTCTCTCTCGACGAGAGCTAGCTTGCCATCACAATCACAAAAGCATTGAAAGTCCGTACGGACCTCTTTACATGCTAAAAAGGTCCGTACGGACCTCTTTGCACCAGACATAATCATTACAAAAATTCTCTTAAAGTCCACATTATCCTCAAATCGAGGAAAACTAAAAATTTGGATTAAGCAGGGAGGTTCGTACGGACCTTCTTGCAAATTTTCCATGGCTATAAATAGAGGGCTCCCCCTCCCTCATTTTCACTTCCTCCCTCTTCTCTTCTCTCCCTAAGCCTTCAGGATCCCTCTCTAAGACCCCTCGGGGTACTCCCGGTCCCTTTCGGTTCCCTCTGGGGCCTTTCGAGCTCCCTCGCGGTGCTCCAAAGCCCTACCGAGCGCTCTCGAGACGCTCCCGCGCTGCCTCGAGGCACTCTCGAGGTACTCTGAGGCCCCTCCTGGTACTTCGAGGCCTTGCTTGGTCTTTCTCGAGGCGTCTCGACCCTTTTCGAGCCAAACCGACGATTCTGAGGAACGCCGAACCTCTGCCCGAATCCAACCGACGATTCCAATGCACGCCGAACCTCTGCTCGAATCCAACCGACGATTCCGACGCACGCCAAACCTCTGCCCGAATCCAGTCAAAGATCCCTGCGATCCAAACGCATGCCGAAACTCTGCCCGAGTGCACACTTGACAATCCCGAGGCACGCCGAAGCTCTGTCCGCAGACAACCGGCACATCCCGAAGCAATCCCGGTCCGTCCCGAAACACTATTCCATCCTCAAACACTATTCCCCAGCGGAAGACAGACACGAACCAATATTGGTAAGGCTTCCTTCCTATACTATTTCAATACATTTCAATACGCAGTGTACAATGTAGACATCCGATATATCATGCATTTTTAAAAGCATACACACACACACACAACATTTAAAGAAATAATAAGGGGTACCGAAAGACTCGTTATTACGAGGCGACTCGGGTGAGCTCTAATATTCTAATATTCTCTTCCCGAGGAGTAACCTGACCTCCGAACTCAAAATCTCATCACACAAAAAACAATTTTTTTTTTAAACTGATGCCCTTTTTCAATGTTTTGGGCTTAATAAAAACGGCGTGGCGACTCTACAAAGCAAAAAACAGCTAGACACCTCTACCAACAATGCTGCAAAGCGGAAATGCCAGATGCCGGGGCGCGATTGCACTGCCTCTTGGATTCGGGCAATTTCACTATTGCAATGCGTAAGTCTGTTAGAATTTTAATTGCCATAGCCGTGTATTATGACTACGAGATATGGCAAATGGATGTCAAAACAGCTTTCCTAAATGGAAAGTTACTCGAGGATGTGTATATGACACAACCCGAAGGTTTTGTCGATCCAAGAAATTCTAACAAAGTGTGCAAGTTGCAAAGATCCATATATGGGTTGAAGCAAGCTTCTAGGAGTTGGAATCTTCGTTTTGATGAAAAGATCAAAGAGTTTGGCTTTGTTAAGAATGAAGATGATCCTTGTGTATACATGAAATTCAGTGGGAGCATAGTATTATTTCTATTATTGTATGTCAATGATATCTTACTCATTGGAAACGATATTCCTGCACTACAGAAAGTCAAGTCTTGGTTAGGGAAATGTTTCTCAATGAAAGATATGGGTGAAGCCGCTTACATCCTTGGCATCAAGATCTATAGAGATAGATCTAAAAGGATAATTGGTTTGAGTCAAAGTACCTACATTGACAAGGTTCTTAGAAGATTCAAGATGGAAAATTCTAAGAGAGGTAACTTGCCAATGGGTCATGGTGTTACTCTTAGCAAGACTCAGTGTCCTAAGACAACTAGTGAGCGAAAGAGGATGAATGAGGTTCCATACGCTTCGGCTATTGGATCTATCATATATGCCATGATTTGTACTAGACCCGACGTCTCGTATGCTCTAAGCATGACGAGTCGATACCAATCTGATCCTGGTGAAAACCATTGGATGGCAGTTAAGATGATCCTTAAGTACTTAAGAAGGACTAAGGATGCGTTCTTGGTCTTTGGAGGGATGGAAGATGATCTTGTTGTAAGAGGTTACACAGATGCAAGCTTCCAAACCGACAAAGATAATTTCCGATCGCAGTCGGGATTTATGTTTACCCTAACGGAGGTGAGATATGTTGGAAGAGTTCCAAGCAGAGTACAATAGCCGATTCTACAACTGAGGCCGAATATATAGCGGCATCCGATGCAGCTAAGGAGGCAGTTTGGATCAAGAAGTTCATTAGTGATCTGGAAGTTGTTCAAAGTATCACTAATCCAGTGGAACTTTATTGTGACAATAATGGTGCCATTGCACAAGAAAAGGAACCAAGGTCACATCAGCAATCCAAACATATACTTAGACGTTTCCATCTCATTCGAGAGTTAATTGATGGGGAGACGTTAAGATATGTAAACTATCAACCGATGATAACATTGGGGGTCCGCTTACAAACCCCCTCCCACAAGCAAAGCATCATGGTCATGTGTGGTCCATGGGTATATGATACTGTAAGTACCCAAATCTGGCTCATGCCTTCCAATCTAAGTTTCCTAGCAATTTCCCAAACATTAATGAAGTTTAGGGGCAATTCGGGAACTTTTCATTAATTTCTGAGCAAGAAAGGACCTGCTTGGAATTACAAAGCTGGATAGGACCTCGCTGGAAAGAAGCTTCCAAGTCTGCCACCTTGCTTGTTCTAGAAACTGGCTGTGTCGGCAGAAGAAGAAGTCACGCGACCTCTTTTAGCGCAGGATTCGGCCACGCGGCCTTATCCGGAGCCTGGATCAGGCCTATAAATAGAGACCTTCTCTATCTCATTTGACACACAAAATTTTCATAGCAAAGTTATTCTGCATAAATACCTACTCGAAATTCTCTCTCCTAAGACATAACAAACATGTCTCTCTCCTAAATTAATCCAAACCTAATCTATCCTAATAGATCTAGTCCAAAAAAACACTCCTAAGAAGATAGAGAAGCACCAATATTGGTAATCTCTCCTTCATTCCACCTCTAATCCATTCTTATATTCTCTCATTCTCTTGCTAATTGTTAATTATCTTCTATTATGCTATCAAGTTTCATTCTTTATTCATTCAAGATGTAGGTCTATACTTCCCTTCCCTAAACACAAATGACTCATGAGGATCCTCTCCCTAGGATGAAAAAGACCCTTTAATGGCTTGTTTTAGGAATGATCTACCAAAAGAGGATGTGACCCCTTTTATATTTATGTCTAAAAATGCTATCTTTGTTTACTAAATGGTTCCCCTTTGTTCCTAGATGTAGCTTTTTCCTAGTATTGTCCACCTAAAAAAGGTATTAAGGACATAGGAAAAGTAATAAAAGCTTGATCTTTTTGTCTATTTACATCTTAGATTTATAATCTCCTTGTCCCTTTTAGCAACTCAAATGGGGAAATCAATGTAAAAACTCAATCTTTACTTTGATTCCACCACATTGATATTACAATTTCTTTATTCCTCCAATGTCCCCAAGGTTGAAATTTTTCTCCTATGATTGTCTAAAGACTATACAAGGCTTCAAAGGCATAGGATGAACCATAAAGATCCAACCTTTATGTCTTATTTCCATAGACCCGTGGCTCGTGAGCATTCTTGGAGCAAATATTTGTGTAAAGACTCAATCTCTACACCAATCTAACCATAAAATGCCATAAATCTTGTTCCCTTGTAGAGATCAATGATTCTTGGTCCAAGATCTCCTATGACCACTTGAGATAAATATACCAAAATGTCCCTATGAATCGCCAATATCTCAAGATGTAGGATTGACGGCCAAAGATTCATTCTTCTTCTAATACCTCATTCTTGGACTTAAATTTGACACTTTGATCACATTTGACTAAAATCCCCAATGAAAATTAGATTAAAATATACCAAGGCTCCTATGCCTAGATTGGTTGATTAATCTAATGGGAGGGTAGATAGGTCCTATAATCATGATCACTAGCTAAAAAATGGGTATGGGATCAAAATCCCGAAAATATTAAAGTTCAAGTCATCCTAGACCTAGAACCTTCTAAAAAAGGTTCCTAGCTTAGGAAAAGGCTTGGCATATTCCTTTAATTATGTAAAAATTCTTCTTTCTCTTTCAAAAATCACACACGTACACACTTGCACAAACTTTGGACCCTTCGAAAGACTTGCTTTTGCAAGGCCCCTTTGGTGAACGCCAAACGTTCTTCCCAAGGGGTAATTTAACCTCCGGAACTAGTATCTTTTTCCTTTTTTTGAAAGTTTTGAGGATTATCAAAATGGCGTGGCGACTCCGTTTTTCATTAATTTGGTGTTTTCCAACGATGAGGTGACTCGGCCCTCGAAATGATTCGCAAACTACCCATGCGGTATGGCATGCACAATCGTGGGGTAATTCACATTTGACGAATATGCTGGGGACTGATTAAATGCTTTCCAAACTTCTTCTCTCATAAAAAGCTTTGGAACATTTATGAGGGTTAGCCTTCCCTTCCGGGTCCAATTTTTGTGCTTGTGTGAATCTTTTTGAAGCTGAAAATTGCCCAGAATCTCTGGCTAAATATTCTGGAATTGCAACAGTTTGGAACCTGGAAAATTGCTGGATCAAGCCGTGCGGCCTGATCTGCCTTGGACCAAGCCGCGCTGCTTTATTAGCCAGTTTCTTCTGGCATTAATCTGGAAACTATGGCAACTTTTGGACTATTCTGTCCAGAATCTAGACTGGTTTTGCAGACCAGAGAATTACGTGCATTTCCCAGTCCTAAAACATTCATTTAAGACACATATTGAAAATCTCTATTTTAACTCAAAAAAGAATTTTTAGTGACCGCACACAATGCATACTATATACTCCTTTACACTTTTGCACACTACATCCTCAACCCGGGATGGTTGTTCAGTTGCAGTAACGAAAGGTGTTATGATGCCCCCGGGCGCGCACCGAACCATTCCAACCTCCCATTGGCTTAACCCGTGTCGACCACTACACTAGTCTGTGTCACACTTTTTAAACCGTGACTTTAGGGTTGGTTTTTGTCTAGACCGTGTCATATAGCCTTGTCGTATATCCCCGTAAAAGTCAAACCCGAGCCCATGCTAAATTCAAGATTCCTCGCGCAAGCGAAGCCATGCCAAAATTTCATTAGGCAAAATTTGCAAAATCTCAACCCCCGACATTGACTTTGACTAGCACGAAGTATGCAAAAATGCTCAAGGTGATGCCGTGTTATTCGACTTTTAACGTCATACCTATGCCTATTATTTTCCTTAGACAATGCCGAAGTCAACGTCTCTGGCGCAAGCGAAGCTATGCCGAAATTCCGTTATGGCTAAAGACTTGACTTTGACGGCGTTGACATTGACTATAATCAGCATCGCTCGTGTGTTAAAATTCCTATGATCCACTAGACCCTAGGACCGTTCTGCTCTTTTCGGTCAGTGAGATTCGATTGCCCTATGGAAACCTTGTTCGAGGTTACAGGTTGAGGGGTCCATAGACGTAGTGACAGAACCCACTGATCCAGGATCTAGAGTAGTTGCGAAAAAGAAGGACAACCTTTTCCAACCAAATATGGCTAATCAAAAGACACTATTTTAAATAAACTTGAAGATTCTTAACTGGATGTTACTTGAGCCTTCAGCCTAAATACCTACCCCGAGTCTAAACCTTGCCTATCCCTTTTCCGCAGCGAGAAAGAAGTAGGTGAGAATACCGGATCAGCTGCTTTTCAGTGTAGAAATCTCATGCTCAAACAGTTCATCAAAATCATCAGTTTCGTCTACTCAGTGGTTTAGAATGGCAAATATGACAGAAAACATTGGTGGTACGGGTAATCCGATGTCTAGAGAGGAAGAGTTAACCCTCGCCTTGGAAAATAGCCACAAGGTTCATGAAGAACAACAAGCCTTGCTCATCAATGCTCTCCGCCATCATGGGGTTCAGATAGTAGTTGAAGCAAACGGTTCCTTGGTCATGGTTGAAGATGAGACTCCAGAAACAGTGACTTTAACCCCTCCATCCTACTACCAATGCCCTCCTCCTTCGATATATGATCCCCCCACCAAGGACTACTGCCTTTCAGTTCATCCTATTATCTCAGGCCATCAGGGCTCCATCACCCTCAACTCCTCAGAACACACCAAGCTTTGTTCACTATCATCTGCGACTGAATGCTACAGCCACCCCGGTCTCTCAGTCTCAGCAGTATCCCCCAGGATTCACTCCTCCTCCTCAGTACGGACCATCCCAGATGACTTCAAAGCCTTAGAACCATTCCAATGATCTCCTCAACACTTGCCCTGCAACAGCAGATCTCCCGTCTCCAGCCTTGACAACAGGTCCCCACGAGGCCCCTTACTCCTTTTACCCTATTAAATATGGATCCAATCCCTATGCCTCTGGCCCGTCTTATGGAAAATAGGGACAAGGTCAAGTGTACACCTATTTCCCTCAAACAGATCCTCAAGTTGTGGTGCCATCAACCAGTGTGCCACCTACTGTACTATCGCTCAAAACTGACAACTCTACCCCGGAACCAAGTAATTCGAGAATGTCAGCTGACCCTAACATGGCCTAGCTCATGGAGCAGGTCAAATCCATGCAAGAGAAGTTTGGTGAACTAAGCACTAAGAAAGCAGCCTATCAGATCACAGATCCGAGCAAGATTGTTCCTCTTCCTCCGAAGTTCCGGATGCCTGAGATTGAGAAGTTCAATGGCACAGACTGCCCCTAAACTCACATCGAGAGCTACCTTCTGGCTATGAGAGCCAAAGACGTTACTTATCAGCAGATGGCTGATCATTTCCAAGTGTCATTAAAGGGTTCAGATCTCAGATGGTTCTTGCATGTAAAGCCAGAGGCCCGAGCTACCTGGGACCAGATTAAGGAAATGTTTATGGAAAAGTACAAGGCTAATTTGAACTGGGAAACTAGCAGCAATGATTTGCAGGGGACTTTGCAGTGCCGAGATGAGCTGGTAAGTGAGTTTTTCAAGAGATGGAATTGGAAGCTTAGTGAGATGATGACTCCATTGAATGAAGAATAACAAATGGAAATCTTCCAGTCCTGCTTGAAGCCCCAGTTAAGGGTCCAGATTGGCAACTACTATTATCCCGATCTCCGAGTAATGGTGAATGCCGGCACCAAATTTGAAAATGCCTTCAATATGGCACCAGTAACAGGAACTAGCAACTCCTACCAATACAGGGCCTCAACCTCAAACACTCCAACCAGTGCCGTGAAGGGAAAAGAAACAGTGGGGGCGGTCAATTACATTCAGAATGAAAAAGTCGGACAAAGCTCAGGTCAAACCGCTGCAAAGCCAAGGCCTCGCCTCTACACCGCTAAAGACTTTGGGATGCCTTTGGAAAAAGTCATTAATGGCTTGGTAGCCGAGGAGCTTATGAGACCTCTGGAGAATTGGAAGCCCAAGAACCCTAACATTCGGTTGGATGAGTCTAAGCATTGTTAGTTCCACATATACCATGGGCACACCACCAACGATTGCACTTATTTGAAGCACCTAATCTCCCGTTTAATTGAGGAAGGCAAGCTTGAACCACCTCGGGGCCCCAATACAGTAAAAAACCCTCTTCCAGCCAATGACCGAGTGAATGTGATTGAGTTTGGAAATCCAGGGCAGGCGAATGCAGTCGGGTTTGGGAATCCCAAGATTATAGACATCCTAGAGTTTAACGTCCCTTACGCTGAATTGCATGGTAAATGGAAGGATCTAATTAATGCCTCAGCCATGGAAGGGCAGTTTGGCCCTATAGAGGGGATCAATTTCATTAATGTCATTGAAGCAAGATCTCTTTTCGGCAATACCGAGCCAGTTACCATAGTCAAGATTACAGAGGAGAGACCTACTTATGAAGATTATGAGGCTGAAGTGAACCAATCTATGACGGTGGAAGTTTCCCCAGAACCCTTCATCACCCATGGTGAGCATAACATGTTTTTGATGGCCCTTACTGCTCAGGAGGATCAGTCCCAGTCACCGATATGGAGAAATATGAAAAGGGTAATGAATGACCAAGGAGACTCCGATGGCGGAGAAAGTTGTCTATCAGATATCGAAAGTGTGACTGGGCTCAGTAGCTCAGAAATGCAGGTGAATGTGATTGAATTTGAAGAGGAAGCCGCACCAGCTCAACCAAAGCCACACATTTGGTATGATGTCTGTGATTGCGACGATTGTCTGGAGGATGCATACCAGGATTGGATCAATGAGGAATCTCCCTCAAGGAGGAGAAGAAAGAAGAAATCCTCCCAACAAAAGTTGAAGGAAAGATATGAGGCAGGAGATACCAGCGTGGGGATGCTAGGAGAATCCTCTGGTAAATTTGATTATTATGTCAGCTACTCGAGAGAGCCCGCCAAAGCCTCAGCTAATCAGAGCGAGGTCCGTCCCGGCAACTCCCGCCCGATCGATGTTTTAGAGGCAGAAAGCTTCGAGTTCATAGCTATCGTCAAGTTCAATGAAAAGTTGAAAGATTTGGAAGATGAATGCATGGTCCCCATAGAATACATGGCCAGGCAGGGCAGAATCAAATTCTCACCTGAGGAGGATTTCATCAGTGTAATCCAAGCCAATCCCCCTGTCGGCTACACAGATAAGGTGGTGGTGTCAAAAATTAGCAAAGAGAAAATGACTTACCAGCAATGCATAGACAAAATGAATCAGACCCTTCAGTCTATGAGCCCGATTGTTACAGAGGAGCTTACCGAAAGACTGCATCAGGCCTCCCTTGATCCACTTACCATCTTTCCAAGGCATCGACCCACAAATGACCCCAGTAAGGCTTTTGATGAGTTCGAGCTCTCCAACTTTGTGAACCCCTGCGAATTTGCTTCTCCCTGGGACAACGACATTGAAGAGTCCATTGGAAATGAGAATGGGAATGGGCTGATTTTCAGTGATGATGACAGTTCGGTAGAGGGCATGGATATAGAGCCAATGGAAATGAAACCTGAAGAATCAGATGGGGTAGAAAGCCACAGGCCTGAGAATGAGGATGAGATAACCTCGAAATGTGACTGCAACTTTTGCAAGAGCTTGGAGGAGAAAATGGACGAAAGTTCAGATGAGGAAGAATATGAGTTTAGCATTTTAGAATTCAATACCCCTTACAAAGACCTAGTTGGTGAATGGAGAGATTTGATTGAAGCCTTAGTCGAGCAGGGAAACTGGGCTCCCCTTATCGACCTAGAGTATGTAAATGTCATTGAAACTGTGCCTCTGTCGGAAAGGGTGGACGCTATTGCAGTATTAAGGGTCACCACTGAGCCACTGTCCAAAGAAGAATGTATGGAAGCCCTAGAAAGGGTCATGAAGCTTGAAGCGACCCCGGTCCCATTTCTATCCTATGATAATAGTGACATTTTCCTGGTAGTCCCATAGCCAGAGGAAAATCCCAGAACGCCTCTTATATGGCGCCAAGTATCTCAGCCATCCTTTGTCACAATTGGCCACCAGGGTGAGGATGAAGACTCTGAAGGAAGTTACTGTAGTGAATTTGAGGAAGATACAGTTGAAATGCCAGAGGGAACAGTAGAAGAATGGCTCACTCAAAGGCAAATTAGCCCCGAAAACCCATCCAAAGACTATGACCTGGAGCCCGTCAAGAGGTTTGACCCCGAGGAACTCCTTATTGATGTTGGAGTTGCCCACTTTAGGAAGTGTGTGGCTAATGTCAAAGAAGCTGTCAAGAGGTTGACTCCAAAAGAAAGGAAAGATATGCTTGACAGTGATGAGGAATGTGACCCTACATTGCTAAAAAAGTTGCTAGGGCAAAATGATGAAGCCAATGGCAAGCCTCCAAGTCCCGGGAATGATGGCTTCTGTTGTATGTTGACTCTAAAAAGCCTGAATGAAACTGTCCAAGCCTTGAGTGAGGAAGAGGAATTTGAAATCAGTAAGTTGCTAAATCAGTGGGGGACCCAGAAGCCGGAAAGATCCAGAAAGCCTGTAGCCTGGGATCAGATCCGTGAAGCGGCTTATACCTCTAGTAATAATGTGAACCAAATCAGCTAGCAGGGTTGATCGTATGCCAGTAAAAGCCCACCTCTAACCCTGAAAGAACTGAAAGAATCTTCCAAGAGAGCCTATGACTCAGGAAAGTCAAATGTCTATGTAATGACTTGTTCCAAGTAGATGAATGTAGAACCACCCAGGGTTGACAAGAGAAATACCAGCTCCGAACCAAGGGCAGATAAGAGGCCTTATAAGCCAAAAACAGAAAATGTGGAATCTAAAAAAGGAAGATCTAGTGCTGACTCAGCTGAAGTGCACCCAAACAAATATCTCCCCTTGGTCCCTGTTAACCTCTTCCTACCCCCACAAACTAAAGTTAGAAGAAAGCTTGTCCAAGACCATGGTACCTATAGATGTCACCCCAAATGAGGTCATCCAAATGATCGGAAACATTCACTATAGAAACATCATCACTTTTATTGACCTGGATTTATCAAAATATGGGGCTAACCACACTGAGCCGCTCTACATCACTGTACATTTGAAGGAGCACTGACTTTCGAGGGTGTTAGTCGATGGGGGGTCTGCAATGAACGTCCTGCTAGCAAAAATGATGGACCTACTAGATATGAAGCCAACAGACTTAAAGCCATCCAGTCAGACTATTAAGGCCTATGATTCCACCGCTCTATCAGATTTGGGGTTTGCAACTTTAAATCTGTGGTTTGGAAAGAAGGTCATGGCTGTTGACTTCCAAGTAATTGATATCCCCATTTCATTTACTGCTCTACTAGGATGACCCTGGATCCACCAGATAAATGGGGTGGCCTCTACCCTGCACTAGTGTGTCAAATTCCAGTCCAATGATGGAACTATCACTACTATCTATGGAGACAGTATGACTATGGAAAGGACCAGTACTGGGGGTATTCCGATATTGGAAATCAAGCATGATAATGAAGGGCTTACCTTAACTAGCTTCTCCCTGGCCACCTCTAAAGTGCAAGTTTGTTGTGCAGACCTCACTGCTACCTCAAACAAAATATCTCCTGCCATGCGAATGATGAGAAAGATGAATTATCTTTCGAGGCTTGGACTGGGTAAAAGGCTTCAGGGTCATCATACTGTCATTGATGCAAAGGAACAAACCACCCGACATGGCCTGGGCTACAAACCAACTCCTCAGGATGACAGGGAAGCTAAGGTAACAGTTCAGGAAAGACGAAAAGTTGGTACTAATGAAGGGGTTCATCTCTGTCCTTATAGCCTATCTCTGGCCAAGTACTTCACCAAGGGCGAGACTCATTATGATGAGAATGACAGTCAACAGTCCGTGAGGAAATATCTCTTAAAAAGCCTTGAAAAGGCCCGTGGAAAGCCAGCCAATCCTATCAGGAGGATGTTTCTCGACCTGCCGAGTATTCCTGGGGCTACCACCACTGTTCAGAACGAGCATGTCTTCAAAGGGAACCCAGACCGCCTTAAAGAGCCAGCACTCTTCCCAGCAGGGGTAATGGATTTCTCCACCTTCGAGCTAGCTCTCCCTAAGATCAGCCAGGTAGAAATTGCCAACAGTGAGGATAGTGGGCCGACATTGCAGAAGTTGTTTGATGAAGAAATATAGATTCTCGACCTGATCGACTTCAGCTCAGATGACAAGACAGTTGCCGTAATTGGGAACGGCAGTGAAGAACCTTTTGATCCCCGCACTCTGGTGACTAAGACAGAGATGCCGCAGAAGAACTGGGAGACATTTTTAGGCCCGATAGCTGTTGGGTTTTGGGGTTACAAATGCAACGGAAGAACTTTATACAACAACAAAACCCTAGCCCTTAAATCTATCTAGCATGAAGAGAATATAAACATGAAATAGAATTTACATACCTTAATGCGATTTGTTTGTTCAAAGCGGATCTCAAAATTCAACCTTTGAATTTTAATGACGAATCTTCAAACTTCTCCTTGATCTTCAATGTGATTAATTAACCCAAGCTCAAGGTGATAACATAACCACACTCTAAAGGTAATCCACACGCGAACGAACCAAGAACTCTTCTTGTTGGATTGCTAGATGATCCTTCAATTATTGAATCAATATTCAATAATCAATGGCTGAATATGGAATTAATTTGGGTGTTTTTAATCATTGATTCTCAATCAAAATCAATGATTTTGTGTTTCTAAAACCCCAAAAATCCTATGTCTATTGGCTGGGCAAAATGTCTTATTTATACTTGGTAAGTAACCCTAACAATTAGGGAAAAGACTCCTTTTCCAAAGCCAAAACAGACTCTCAGCGCTGCTATTCACGGTCGTACAGTTTTCTAAAGCACGCCCGTGCAACTTTTGCACGGCCTCTCCCAAAACCAACGCACGGCCGCTCCAGCTAGCAACTCTTGCACGGGCGCTCCAAATTATAGCGCACGGCCGTGCAACAGCCTCAGATCCCAAATTCCAATTTTTAGCCTAAATCAAATTCGTTCTTTGTGTGTGACCCAGTAGGAATTATATTTATATTGGTAGTGAGTCGAAACATCGACCTTACAAGACGTAAGTGGTTTCTAGCAAACCATTATATCCACCCAATTAATATATCATCAAAGCTTGACTCCCCGATTGATCAAATGTCACAATCCCTTTGTCCACGATGTCAAATTGAACACGAGTCATGGTCCATGTCAACTCATATGTTCAATGCTTTCTTGATTCCGAATATGTTGATAATCCAAGTGCATTGATCTCTATCAAATCTCTTGAGTGTGGCCACACATTTCATCAACATCATTCATCGTGGGGCCCAAGCAAACATCTCTCTCAACGAGAGGGACAAATCCCATCTTGACTTATCATTCTTCCCTACAAGAATTCAATTGTGCCAAAATAGCCCTTATTGCTATCCGATTAAAGATAGTGTTAGACTACATCAAACAAAATGTTCATCACGTGGTAGACAATGATAATCTCAGGTACAAAGGATACCAATGACACGACTATCATGAGATTTAATCATGACAATAGACCATGTCATAAATCTCATAAGTAGGTCAAGTCCAATACTTGTTCTCTAGCAAGTATCCATAAGTGTATTGTGCATCACATGCATATAATCATCTCCATGATTATCCACTACCAACTTATACTAGTTATTCACAATAACTAGGGATGCAGTTCAATATAATAAACATGTAAACATATAATGAAACAAATAAACTTTCTCTATTATAAATGATAAAGACGATTACATAGCGGTTTAAATTATAAGTCAAACATAACTAAATGCCTAGGGCATTACACCAACAATCTCCCACTTGCACTAGGCTCCATCTATGTATCGTATACCCATGGACCTCACATGACCATCATGCTTTGCTTGTGCGAGGGGCTTTGTAAGAGGATCCCCAATGTTATCATCGGTTGATACTTTACATATCATAACGTCTCCCCTATCAACGAATTCTCGAATGAGATGGAAACATCTAAGTATATGTTAGGATCGCTGATGTGACCTTGGTTCCTTTGCTTGCGCAATGGAACCATTATTGTCACAATAAAGTACCACCAAATTAGTGATACTTGGAACAACTTCCAAGTCACTAATGAACTTCTTGATCCAAACTGCCTCCTTAGGTGCATCGGATGCCGTTATATATTTGGCCTCGGTTGTAGAATCGGCTATGGTACTCTACTTTGAACTCTTCCAACAATTTTCACCTCCATTAAGCATAAACACAAATCCCAACTGCAATCAGAAATCATCTTTATCGATTTGGAAGCTAGCATCTGTGTAACCTCTTACAACAAGATATTCTTCCATCCCTCTAAATACCAAGAAGACATCCTTAGTCCTTCTTAAGTACATAAGGATCGTCTTGACTGCCATCCAATGGTTCTCACCAGGATTAGATTGGTATCGACTCGTCATGTTCAGGGCATATGAGACATCGGGTCTAGTACAAATCATAGCGTACATGATAGATTCAATAGCCAAAGCGTATGGAACCTCATTCATCCTCTTTTGCTCATCAGTTGTCTTAGGACACTGATTCTTGCTAAGAGTAACACCATGACCCATTGGCAAGTTGCCTCTCTTAGAATTTTCCATCTGAATCTTCTAAGAACCTTGTCAATGCAGGTACTTTGGCTCAAACCAATTAACCTTTTAGATCTATCTCTATAGATCTTGATGCCAAGGATGTAGGCGGCTTCACCCATATATTTCATTGAGAAACACTTCCCTAACCAAGACTTGATAGTCTGAAGTGCAGGAATGTCGTTTCCAATGAGTAAGATATCGTCGACATACAATAAGAGAAATAGTACTATGCTCCAACTGAATTTCATGTATACACAAGATTCATCTTCGTTCTTGACAAAACCAAACTCTTTAATCTTTTCGTCAAAATGAAGATTCCAACTCCTAGAAGCTTGCTTCAACCCATATATGGATCTCTGCAACTTGCACACTTTGTTAGAATTTCTTAGATCGACAAAACCTTCGGGTTGTGTCATTTACACATCCTCAAGTAACTTCCCATTTAGGAAAGCCATTTTTACATCCATTTGCCATATCTCGTAGTCATAATATGCGGCTATGGCAATTAAAATTCTAACAGACTTAAGCATTGCAACAGGCGAAAAGGTTTCATCATAGTCTACACCATGAATCTGCCTATATCCCTTAGCTACAAGCCTAGCCTTGTAAGTATGCACCTTCCCATACATGTCAATCTTCTTCTTGAAGACCCACTTGTACCCTATGGTTTTTACACCTTTGGGTGGCTCAATCAAGTTCCAAACTTGATTATCTGACATGGATTGAAATTCGGATTCCATGGCCTCCAACCATTTATCCGAATCAGGAGTGGACATCACCTCTTGATAGGAAGTAGGTTCGTCATTCAAAATGACTTCCACTTCATTACTTTCCTACACGAGACAACCATATCTCTCGGGTGTGGATCATAACCTATCCGATCTACGATGGACTTGTGGATCTTGATCGGTTCCACAACTTCTTGTGGACTTGGTTCCGTCTCTACTATCGGTTCCATGTTATTTTTGGGTTCTTGAACTTTATCAAGATCAACTTTAATCCCACTAGTTCCTTTATTGAGAAACTGTTTCTCAAGAAAGGTACCATATTGAGCAATAAAAACTTTGTTCTCATTGCGGTTGTAAAAGTAATACCCTTTGGTTTCCTTTGGATAACCAATGAAAATAACCTTGTCATATTTAGGTGCTAAATTATTAGAGATAAGTCTCTTCGCAAAAGCTTCACAACCCCAAATCTTCATGAAAGTCAAACTAGGTTTTCTTCCATGCTACATCTCATGTGGGGTCTTAGGAGCTGATTAGGGACTCGATTCAGTGTGAAAGCAGCAGTCTCTAATGCATGTCCTCGAAAGGATATAGGAAGGTCAACTTGACTCATCATCGAACGAACCATATCTAATAAGGTTCTATTCCTTCTCTCGGAAACACCATTCCATTGTGGCATTCCGGGTGGAGTAATCTCTGAAACAATTCCACAGTTTTTGAGATGATTGTCAAACTCTTAGCTCAAATATTCTCCACCATGATCGGAACAAAGTGCTTTAATAGTTTTGCCAAGTTGATTTTGTACTTCATTTTGAAATGTTCTAAACATCTCAAACGATTCACTTTTGGACTTCATCAGATAGACATAGCCATAACTAGATAAGTCATCGGTGAAAGTAATGAAATACCAAAATCCTCCCATAGCAATGCTGCTCATTGGTCCGCATACATCGGTATGTATTAATCCCAATAAGTCACTAGCCCTTTCACTACTCTTAGTGTAGGGTGGTTTGGTCATTTTGTACAATAAACAATATTTGCGTATCTCATATGATTCATAATCATGTGAGTCTAACATACCATCCTTATGGAGTTTAGAGATGCGTTTCTCGTTTATATGACCAAGCCGGCAATGCCACATGAACGTGTTGTTCAAGTCATTCGGTTTAGACTTCTTGTCCACATGATAAAAATTTTCAACATTATTTTATTTCTCATCAACATCAAGAACATAAAGGTCATTAAATGAATTTGCAATACCATAAAGCATATCATTTAAATAAATATAAAACTTCTTATTCGCAATAAGAAAATTATACCCTTCATTATCCAAACAAGAAACGGAAATAATATTCCTACTCAAATCCGGAACATAGTAACAATTGTTCAAAACAAATTCATTTAAACAAATGTGAGATCCGCATCTGGTATCTAATACCATGAACTAGAAATAGAAAGGAAAATATATATCATATAGATTCCTGAATCATAAGCAATCGTATTACCCTTCTTCGCCTTTAGGCCTTCCTTATAAGCTTTGCAGCTTCGCTTCCAATGACCAACCTCTTGGCAATGGTAGCAAACCGCATCCTTTTGAAACACTTTGGGAGCCTCTCCAGCAACGGCAACTTTTGCCTTAGGTTTAGCAACACTTGCTTTACCTTTGTCATCTTTCTTGAACCCTTTACCTTTGTTAACCATTAACACATTTGTTGTTCCGGGCTTCTTGATATTCTTCTCTACGGTCTTAAGCATCGCATGAAATTTCGAGAGATTCTTATCCATGCCAGTCATATGATAGTGCATAATGAAATTTCCATAACTTTCAGGCAATGAATTTAATATCAAATCCGTGGCGAGTTCCAAACTCATCGGATTTCCAAGCCTTTCGAGACGCTCAATGTGACCCTTCATCTTAAGGACATGAGCACCAAACGACTGCCCCTCTTGCATCTTGCATGCAGTTAGGGCTTTAACCACATCATACCTCTCTTGTCTAGCTTGCACTTGAAACATTTCCTTTAAGGGCTCGGCTAGATCAAAAGCAGCTTCTATGTTCTCAAGGTCCTTTTGAAGGGCCTTAGACATGGTGGCAAGCATAAGGCATGCAACATCTATAGAATCATCAGTATGTTTCTTATGTGCATCCTTATTTGCCCTAGAAGAATTGGCAGCAGGTGGAGGTGGAACGGGTTCGTCAAGAACGTACATTTTCTTCTCTTGCCTTAGAAAAATTCTTAGGCTTCTGATCTAATCAGAATAGTTTGTACCGTTCTCTTTGAGCTTGTTCTTCTCAAGGACGGATCGCAAAGTGATGGGGGTGATTATTGTGAGTTGCCATTACTACAATAAAATATGCAAACAAAGAAACACAAAAGTATCAACACATTTATCATCTAAGAGCAAATAATGTATTTAATAAATACTCCCACTAAATTATACACCTTCAAATACAAACATGTATCATATAATCATAGTAGGCTAAGATCCATATTTCACTTGATTTTGGTTTAACCGAGTCAATGCCCGAAATCAAGCTATTTAGGTACAAACATCAATCATATCATATATGACTCTTAGATCTTTTATGAGATTTCTAGACATCATATATCAACACATGTATTAATCTCATTTATGCCTTAAGTCAAATCTCATTAGAAAGCACCAATTAAGTCAAACCTTTTTTAAACGTATGAGACATGGAACGATGAACCTAACTAAGTCAAAACTACATCAACCATTATCTCATCTTGATCACAAATTAAGATATAATGATGCACCCAACTGAGTCAAAACTACATCAAAATACCCTAAAATATCACAAGCGTTCTAATCAAGGGATGGCATAAAACTTAAATATTTAAGAAGGTTTTACATGGTAACAAACATCGCATGGGTATAACTTGAAACTTATGTGTACATAATCATGAACATAGGGCTTCACAAAATTACAAACACTTTGATTCAATTTTGAGAAATTACCAATTTAATTTAATCATATTAAACAAATCATTAACCTATGTAAAGATTAATCATATTAACCAATTATAAATCATGACCATGGCATATCACATATGATTATTTTCATAAAATAATACACATAAAATCATGAATCTATTACATATAGCATGGATAGCAATTAATCAAATTAAATCTAGCATGCTAATTTCAATCCTAATCATGGCAAGATACGGCTCTAATACCACTATTTGGTTTTGGGGTTACAAACACAGCGGAAGAACTTTATACAACAACAAAACCCTAGCCCTTAAATCCGTCTAGCATGAAGAGATTAGAAACATGAAATAGAATTTACATACCTTAATGCGATTTGTTTATTCAAAGTGGATCTCAAAATTCAACCTTTGAATTTTAATGACGAATCTTCAAACTTCTCCTTGATCTTCAATGTGATGAATTAATCCAAGCTCAAGGTGATAACTGTGAATGTGGGGGCCCAAATATTTTTTTGTGTTTTATTTGGATTCACTCGAGTTTGAAAACATCCGATTTAATTTGAAAAAACGGAGTCGCCACGCCATTTTGATTTCCTCAAAACTTTGAAAAAAAAGGAATTAGGTTCCGGAGGTTATGTTACCCCTTGGGAAGAACGTTTGGCGTTCACCCAAGGTGCCTTGCCGAAGCAAGTCTCCCAAGATTCCATTTTTTTTTTGCTTGCTTGCGTGCTTTCTTGTGTGCATGTGTTGAAAAGTGGGGGGGGGGTGTTCCAAGTTGTCTTCCGGACGTATAAACCATTTAGTTGGTTATCGCTTGGGATTCCTTGGATTTTTATGTGTTCGGGACTTTGATCCCGTCCTCATCTTGGACTTGCGATCATCACTATTTGACCTTGGGTTATGTGTGATCGAGAGAAGGACTCTCTTTTATGATCCAAGAGTGAGGTTCTTTAGAAAGGAATATCCTTAGCCCATCAATCCTACACCTTGAGACGATTGAGCTTGTGTAGGGACTACTATGCTCGTCTCAAGTGATAATCGGAGATATAGGGTTCAAGGCTTATTCATTTCTAAAGGGATTATGGCACCTTTAATGGAAGAAACGACGTAAAGATGGGATCTTTACATCGGTCCGTTCCAAGGACGCATCAAATACTAAAGGGGACTAGGGGAAGGGTATAAAGATTGGATCTTTATGCTCTTCCTATGCTTTTCGTGCCTTAGGAAGGTCACTAAGCAATCCTAGGAAAGAGAGATCCAACCATGAGTGACATGAAGGATGCATTCTAAACTAAAAATTACATTTTTAATGAAAAAGATGACATTTTGCATGCAAAGGATGGTACTTGGTTGCAAAGGATGCTTCTTTGATATAAAGAAATAACATTTCAAGTGCAAAGGATGCAACTTCATGTATGAAAATGGCATATTATGTGCAAAGGATGCATAAAGATGTCATTTTGAGAGCAAATGATGCTACTTTAATGCAAAGATATCATTTTTAATGCAAAGGATGCAACTTTATATGTAAAGATGATGTTTAAGTGCAAGGGATGCTACTTTTCACATCACCATGTGAGAAATCCACCCTAAAACAAGCCTTTTATGAGGTCTTATTTGTTCATCCTTTGGTTGGATCCTCCATGGATCCTATGTGATGAGGGGAAAAGGGATATATGATTCACATAATTAAAGATAGTATCTTTAATGACAATGTACCAAATACCAAGCAATATATAGCAATATGTAAATGTAAGGAGCAAGTATATCACATAAAACAAGTATAATGCAAGGTAAAGGGTAAAAGAGGTTACCAATGGTGGTGTCCTCTTGCTCTTTGAAGTTTTCCTAGGAAATGGACCAACTTTGGGAGGTTTTGGTGAGGAGGGAGGTGATTTTTATCACTCTCAGCTCTCTGGAATCTCGTGGAGTTATTTTGGCAGAGTAAGGTTATTAAAAATCCCCCCGTAAAATGAGTAGAGGAGGTCTCTATTTATAGGCACTCTGGCAACAGCTAATGAAGCCGTGCGGATTGGAGTTCTAGCCTAATGCAGCCGTGCGGCATTATCCATTATGACTCAGCATCTTTCTAGAATCATGCAAGGTGGCCTTTCTAGAAGGGTTTTTATGCCAAAGGAAAACGTGGTTTTTTAATTCCAAGTAATTCCTTCACCCCTTGGAAGGTTCGGAACAGTTCTCGAATTGCTCCTGAACTTTAGGAAAGTCAGGGGAATTGCCGGGAAACTTAACCGGAAGGCATGAGCCAGATTTGGGTACTTACAGAAGCCCCTCGGCAACGTCACTTGCAGGGCGAGTGGGGTTGTCGATAGAAAAGGATCCGATCTGGCGAATGCCGAGATGGATTGGGTGACCAAGGTGGTCGAGTGGCTGAACCTTTGGAAGGCTACCTACATATCCCGAGTGGGAATCAAGCCATAATCATAGTTCAGAATCCACTGGGGAAAGGGGGTGTCATATGTGACGAATTGGTTGAACCTAAAGTAGGCTACCTACGTATCCCGGAGGAATCAAGCCAAGCCGTAGTTTGGAAAAGATCCGCTGGGGAATGGTGAAGAGAAACTGGGCTCTTGCTGGGGAAATAGAAGGGAAAGTGACCTAGGAGGTCAAGTGACTGATCCTACTAGGGATATGCTAGACGAAGGAAGTGACCGATGTGGTTGGATATCTGGACCTCTATGGGGGGCTTCTTCACCACTGAGGAGTGATGAATGAAAGGTGACCAATGTGGTCTGACGACTGGACCTTTTATGGAAGGCTCATGCACTACTGAGGAGTGATGAATGAAAGGTGACCAATGTGGTCGGATGGCTAGACCTTTATGAAAGGCTACCTATGTATCCCGGAGGAATCAAGCCTTGGTCGTAGTTCAAGTCTCGCTAGATAGTTAGGAACAGTGTCTAGGATCCTTGAGGTTTTGAATATTAATGGAGGAGTCACCTAATTGACAATTAATGGAGGTTGTCACCTGATTGACTATAAATGGAGGTTGTCACCTGATTTGACAATTAATGGAGGTTGTCACCTGATTTGACAATTAATAGAGGTTGTCACCTGATTGACAATTAGTGGAGGTTGTCACCTGATTAAACTAAAGCTTACGTCACTATCGAGGAGATAGAGGTAGCTAATGTTTGAAAACTTGAGCATACTTCACTATCCGTGATAGAGGTAGCCAAAGTTTGAAGAACTTGAGCGTACTTCACTATCCGTGATAGAGGTAGCCAAAGTTTGAAGAACTTGAGCGTATTTCTCTATCCGTGATAGATGTAGCTAAATTTTGAAGAACTTGAGCGTACTTCTCAATCTGTGATAGAGGTAGCTTAAGTTTGGAGAACTTGAGCGTACTTCTCAATCTGTGATAGAGGTATCTAAAGTTTGGAGAACTTGAGCGTACTTCTCAATCTGTGATAGAGGTAGCTAAAGTTTGGAGAACTTGAGCGTACTTCTCAATCCGTGATAGAGGTAGCTAAAGTTTGAAGAACATGAGCGTACTTCTCAATCTGTGATAGAGGTAGCTAAAGTTTGGAGAACTTGAGCGTACTTCTCAATCCGTGATAGAGGTAGCTAAAGTTTGAAGAACTTGAGCGTACTTCTCAATCTGTGAGATAGAGGTAGCTTAAGTTTGAAGAACTTGAGCGTACTTCTCAATCTGTGAGATAGAGGTAGCTAAAGTTTGAAGAACTTGAGCGTACTTCACTATCTGTGAGATAGAGGTAGCTAAAGTTTGAAGAACTTGAGCGTACTTCTCAATCTGTGAGATAGAAGTAGCTAAAGTTTGGAGAACTTGAGCGTACTTCTCAATCTATGAGATAGAGGTAGCTTAAGTTTGAAGAACTTGAGCATACTTCTCAATCTGTGAGATAGAGGTAGCTAAAGTTTGAAGAACTTGAGCGTACTTAACCATCTACGAGACAGAGGTAGCTAAAGTTTGGAGAACTTGAGCGTACTTCACCATCTGTGAGATAGAGGTAGCTAAAGTTCGGAAAAACTTGAGCGTACTTCTCAATCTCTTTCGAATCAGAGATAGAGGTAGCTGAAGTTTGGAAAAACTTGAGCGTACTTCTCAATCTGTGAGATAGAGGTAGCTTAAGTTCGGAAAAACTTGAGCATACTTCTCAATCTGTGAGATAGAGGTAGCTTAAGCTTGGAAAAATTTGAGCGTACTTCTCAATCTGTGAGATAGAGGTAGCTTAAGTTCGAAAAAACTTGAGCGTACTTATCAATCCCTTTCGAATCAGAGATAGAGGTAGCTGAAGTTGAATCTTGACAACTCGGGGGATGTTTCCTTATTTTATTTAATTCTAACAGAGATATAGGAGATTTTTTTTAGAAATTTATACAATTTGGGAAATTTATACGGTCTTCCGGACCATGTAATCTAAAGCCTTCCGGGCTAAGGACAATGATTTGAAAAATTTATACGGTCTTTTGGACCGGGTGATTTATAGCCTTTCGGGCTACGGATGATGATTTGGGAAAATCGTTATTCCATTTGGAGATAACGAGAAATTTCCCGGATGAGACGTAATCCCATTTGGTGATAACGGAGATCGCGAGAGATAGCGAAATGTTATTCCTTCATTCGGGAATAACGGAGATCGCGAGAAAGGTCGAAATATTATTCCTTCATTCGGGAATAACGGAGATAGAAAGAGATAGCGAAATGTTATTCCTTCATTCGGGAATAACGGAGATCGCGAGAGGGGTCAAAATGTCATTCCTTCATTCGGGAATAACGGAGATCGAAAGAGATAGCGAAATGTTATTCCTTCATTTGGGAATAACGGAGATCGCGAGAAGGGTCAAAATGTCATTCCTTCCTTCGGGAATAACGGAGATCGAAAAAGATAGCGAAATGTTATTCCTTCATTCGGGAATAACGGAAATCGCGCGAGAGGTCAAAATGTTATTCCTTCCTTTGGGAATAACGGAGATCGAAAAAGATAGCGAAATGTTATTCCTTGATTCGGGAATAACGGAGATCGCGCGAGAGGTCGAAATGTTATTCCTTCCTTCGGGAATAACGGAGATCGAAAAAGGTCGAAATGTTATTACTTCTGGCAATAATTGAGATTTTTAATAAGAAACGTTATCCCATTTGGCGATAACGGAAGGTTTCCTGGAGGAGACGTTATCCCATTTGGCGATAACGGAGAATTTCCCGGAGGAAACGTTATCCCATTTGGCAATAACGGAGGGTTTCCCGGAGGAAACGTTATCCCATTTGGCAATAACGGAGGGTTTCCCGGAGGAAACATTATTCCATTTGGTGATAACGGAGGATTTTTAGGAGACAACATTATATCCATTTGGATATAACGGGAAAACTTGGGAGAAATCGTTAATCCATTTGGAGATAATGAGAATATTTTGGGCAAAAGTATTTCCTATTTTGATTTGGTAATCATTTAAGGTTATTTTTCTTTGTGCATGTCACATGAGCCACGGGCTGACCCTTTTGCGGAAAGGCAATGTGAGAGGAGTTTTATGAATGAATGTGTTTGGATGCATGTGTTTGGATGTATGTGTTTGGGAACTGTTTGAGACAGGTTTCGAGCAGGTGGGGTCGTATCCCTTGGGTGCGGACTGAACTGTTGTTGTTGCTGAGATGTTATCAACGTGGACTAGAATTCCTTCTTGGGCTGAGACTGGGTTTAAACCTCGGATCTTGATTAATGTTCCTTTCTCACACTCTGACACTTGAAGCTGATGCTGACAGACTTTTAGAACCAAAGACTAAAGCAGATGTCGAAGTGACCAAACCTCTCTTCTAGGGGTTGATGTGACTTATCGAAGCCCCGGTTTGAGGAAAAATTCTGCAAAGCCCCACGTCTTATTAAAGCAAGGAAAGATCCTTTTATCAGCAAAGCCCCGGCTTGAAGAGGTGACTTGGTAGAGTTCCGACTCATGACCTAGCAAAAGTCCCAATCTGATTGGTACTGCAAAAGTGATCCTGAGGTTGATCTGACCAAAACTGAATCCATCTAGGGACCTAGTGAAGAACCCGATGCGGACCCCAAAAATGGCTAAGGAAGCCCCAGTTTAAAGGAATGGCTTGACAAAGCCCCAACCTTGAAGAGTTTCAAGGCAGCCCTAATGCGAATTGTAGCAGGAGAGGGAAAACCTATCCTTTCGTACTTACTTTCTTGTTTCCTTTAGTCACTCAGTCAACCTTAAGAAGATGTGGACGAAGAGGATTTCAGAAATTTATACATGCAGGGGCATATTTTTCGAAATGTGGGAATAGATCCCGATTTTGTGTTATTTTGATGGCCTTATTCGATATAGGCACAAAAACTCACTTTGGGTTTGACTCTTTTGAGAGAGTATAAGCGTAGAAAGGTTTGTAAAAAGTGTATGGAAGCCCCTGCTGACAGAAAATCAGTGTTTAGCACTTTTTTTCCTAAGATGTAGAAAGAGAAGACTTGTCAAGACATCTAAAAACTTGTTTTATTTGCAATGATCACAAGATTGCTTAAAACCCTTTATTAATGCTCAGGTTATTCAACCACTAATCTCGATATGAAGAAACATTTTGATTAATCAGGAGGAGAAAGTCAACCGATGTCGCGAATCAAGGTGGGCTGGGTGTGAAAGAAAGGTGTGTGTATAGAGAGGTCTTTGATGAGACCGGGTTTTCTGGAATTCAAATATACTTATGGAAGAGGCCATTGATGAGACCGGATTTTCTGGAATTTGAATATGCTTATTGGAAAGGCCATTGGTGAGACCGGATTTTCTGGGATTTGAATATGTTTGTGGGAGAGGTCACTGATGAGACCGAATTTTCGGGGATTTGAATATGCTTATGACCGGACCATTTCTGGTTGCCTACGTTCCCCTCATTGTGAGGAGCTCAGGTCGCCATAGTTCGGCTTCGGCTGAACTGTGTTTGATTTTGGAAAATGGGATTTGTGGTTCTTTTAGTGGAAAGGCTCGGATGAGAAGGTTGGATGATGAGGAATGGGCCTCGGAATGATTCCTTGACCAAGTCATTTTTGGACGGCTGTCTCAATTGCTTTCTGATTTTCGTCTTTCATTGGGGGAGAAAGGATTTGCATATGCCTAAAGGATTATGAAATGCTTCTGCCTTTGCTTCGACCGCCCCATTGTTATTGACAACATCTATTCTTCGAGCTTTGATTTTGCCTGTCCGTCAAGCTTTTGATTGGTGATGCTAAATCCTTGGCCTCATTTTTTTTATCACGTGCAACCCTGTTTTTTGCCTAGACCGTCCCTTTCAGGGTTTTTAGCCTAGCTGGGTATTACTCTTTTCGCACTATTTTTTTTTTCACGTGCAACCCTGTTTTTTGCCTAGACAACCCCTTACAAGGTTTTTAGCCTAACTGGGTATTACTCTTTTCGCACTTTTTTTTTAAGCACATGATGGCCAAGGCGAGCCCCTGCTTGAACTTTCTTGATACCCTTGAGGTCTAAGGCAAGCTCCTAGATTGTTGTCGACATGGGGTCACTCTTTCGAAGCTGAGTGCCCTTTTGTTATCCCTTGACGTTGCCGCCGTCGTTGACTTGGTCAAGGTGATGGTGAGGACATGATTTGGGAGGCGTATGGCTTGATGAAGGCTTTTGTGAGATAAGGAAAGTGTATGGTTTGATGGAGGCCTTTTGTGGGGTAAGAAAAGTGTATGGGGAAGGCATTAGTTGACTTTCTCACACCGATTAATCAGAACGTGAATTATTTCGAGAAATTATTTGTTGAGCAATGCAAGTGATCATATAAAATAAAACCATTTCATTGAATGTAATGTAGGTGTGCAAATAATGTCTTAAGTCTAGCAAGAAAAGAAGAAGACTCTTTTATAGAAGATTGAAGATTAATTACAATGTCCGAGGAGGACTTGATTGAAAGAGGAAAGTACTATAACCTATGAAGGTTGACTGAGAGAATATATTCTTTTAATCTTAAGGACTGGTAAACCCTAGCCTAGCTACTCTTCACTGGTTAGACTGCCAGGACACTCGAGCTTTCTATTTTCTGTTGACTTCTGGATTCCATTACCGCAGACCGAGGCAGTGATCAGTTATGTGCCCATGATACTGGTGGAAGTGGAGGGACATGAAGCCATGGAGAAGCTGGAGCAAGTACAAGGTGTCCAAAGAAACGGGCCGGAAAAGTCACGGGGGTGAACTTTGTTGAATGAGCGTATTGATGGAAGGAAGTGAACCTGGGAGGACTTTGAGGGATATTGGGATCTGTTTGGGAGGATTTAGCGCTGCGCTGGATGTTTTGAGTGAAAGGGGTAGTACCGGCTGATTGTGTCTTCGGACCTTTCTCAAACTTAGAACAAGTTGTCCTGTCAACTTCTCTCACTTCGGGCGCTTGGATTTTACACGGCTGAATCACTTCTTTGCCTGGTTCAACATCTTGGGTCAAGGGAGTGCTAGTACTTATCATGAGATCAAGCTTCTCCTGTATTAGTTTCACTTGCTCTGTCAATATTGCCACATGGGGGTCAATGGGGACTCTTGAGTTACTGGAACTCGCAACAAGACTCTTATCAGTAGAGGGAACCACAGCCGCAGACTGGTGAAACTGACGGGTGAATTCACTAAGTCCAATAGGTGACAACTGAAAACTTGAGGCATCCAAATTTTCTTTTAGCCACTCATGATTGCATTCAGGTGGGTATAGGGGTACCAGAACATAGCCACATGGCTCAAACTGATTAGGTGAAGCAGGAGCATGAACTGGCAGGTACCGCTGAAACTGAGGAACAGGTGTGATGAAGCCCAATCCGTTCTGGGGAGCTGAGGGCGATGGAGCCCTGATGGCCTGGGATGTTGGAAAGGACTGAAGAGGAGTAGTCCTTGGTAAGGGATCATATGTGGATGGAGGAAGGTATTGGAGGTAGTATGGAGGGTATTGGTTATATGATGGAGGGTTTGAGATCACTGTTTCTGGAGTCTCATCTTCGACCATGACCAGGGAACCATTTGCCTCAACTGTTACTTGGACTCCATGATGGCGGAGAGCATTGATGAGCATGGTCAGCTGCTCTTCATGGGCATTTTCCAAAGCTAGGGATAACTCTTCCTCTCTAGTCACCGGATTACCCATACCATTACCGTTTTCTATAATATCTGCCATTCTAAACCCCTGAGTAAACAAAACTGATGATCTTTCTGGACTGTCTAAATCCTGAGGTTTCCGCACTGAAAAGCCACTGACCCGGTATTTTCACCCACTTCTTTCTTGCTACGGAAAAGTGATAGGCAAGGTTTAGACTTGGGGGTAGGCAATATTTAGACTTAGGGGTAGGCAAGGTTTAGACTCGGAGGTAAGTAAGGTTTAGACTCGGAGGTAAGTGAAGTTTAGACTCGGAGGTAAGTGTTTAGGTTGAAGGCTCAAGTAACATGCACTTATTGCTTAAATTTTACTTAAAACACGTTTTCTACTAATCCTAACTGGTCGGGAAAGATTGGACCTTGAAAGGTCGAGATCGGAAACTGGAGATCGGATCGAGGAGGTCACGATTAGGAATTTGACCGCGAAATGTCGAGATAAAATAAATCGGAGATTGGACCGAGGAGGTCGCGATTAGGAATTTGACCGCGAAAGGTCGGGATAAAAAAAAAATTGGAGATCGGACCGAGGAGGTCGCGAGTAGGGATTTGCAAAAATAGGACCATGCAATTATGATTCCATTAATCGTTCAAGTTTTCTTAAAAACATGTCTTTTATTAATTTCTATTTGGTTGGAAAAGGGGTTTTGCCCTTCTTTTTCGCAACTACTCTAGATCCTGGATCAGTGGGTTCCGTCACTACGTCTATAAGCCCCTCGTATTCCACCTGTATTTCGACCTCCCTGGGTGGACAGCCCCGGGCGAGGGTCCTATAGGGCACACGGATCCCACCAACTAAGAGAGAAGAACGCTCCTAACGGGTCTAGCAGGTCATAAGAACTTTTAACGCACGAGTGATGCGAATTATAGTCAAGGCAATGTCGGGAAAGTCTCGTCTTTCAGCCTTAACGGAATTTCGGCAGAGTTTCGCTTGCGCGATTGACGTTTTGACTTTTCGGCAATGTCCGAGAAGATAATAAGCATGGGTCGTGCGGTAAAAGCCGGATGACACAGTGTCACATTTAACTTCGCTGCATACGCTGTGCATGAGTCAAAGTCAAAGTCAATGCCGGGTCAAGATCTTGCCAATTTTTCCTTGTCGGAATTTCGGCAGTGCTCCGCTTGCGCGAAAAGATCTTTGGATTTTTTGCACGGACTTGGTCTCGACTCTTACGCATCCCGTGCGGGTCAAGGTCAAAGTCAATGCCGGAGTCAAGATCTTGCCAAATTTTCCTTGTCGGAATTTCGGCAGAGCTCCGCTTGCGCGAAAGATCTTGACTTCCGTTATGGACTAAGGTTTGACCTTTACGGGGATATGCAACTGGGCTATATGACACGGACTAGACCAAAAACCAACCAAAAGTCACGGTTTTTTGAAACGTGTGACACGGACTGTGCATTGGTCGACACTGGCTGCCATGGGGAGTTTGGGGTGATTCCGTGCGCGCCTGGGAGCATCGTAAGGCTGTCCGTGACAACAACTGAACAACCACCCCGAGTTTGAAGGACGTGCATGCAAAGTGTATAGGATATATAAGGTACGCGTAGTGTGCGGTCTCCTAAAAATGTTCCTTTTCGAGTTAAAACAGAGATTTTCAGAAATGTGTTTTAAAAGGAATGATTTTTCGGGACGGGGGAAAATGCAACAGATAAGGCACGTAAATTTTCTGAAGCCTGGTCAGCTTTGGAACTGAATAGCCCCAAGCTGCCTAAGCTGCCAGATTAACCTCAAATTTGTCCTGGTGGAATTGCCTATGAGGCCGCCCGGCTGGAATCCGAAGCGGATTAAGCCGCACGGCTGCATGGTTCAATTTTCCAGGTTCCAATCCTTTTCAGTTTCAGGTTGCTCCCCGAACATTTTAAGCACCTTTCATCTCCAGAAGGCTTCATGTTCAGTTTCCAGAGTATGCAAAATTCCCAAGAAACAAGATGCAATGCAATGCAAAGAAAGAAAAAGCAAGCACGACAAATGGAATCCGTGACGGGAGGCTAACCCGCTCAAAGGAAAAAGCTTTCTCTTTTTTATTTTTATTTTTTCTAAAAGAGATACCGGTACGTGGGATTGTTAGACCACCGTTTATCCCATGCCTCGGGTTAGGAAGCGATACATGAAGGTTAGTGGTTTCCACCTATATACCGGGTATCGTTTTTTTATTTTGAAAATGAAAGCTTTCTCCTTTGGTTTTTCCCCAGCGGAGTCGCCAAACTGTGAATGTGGGGGCCCAAATATTTTTTGTGTTTTATTTGGATTCACTCGAGTTTGAAAACATCCGGTTTAATTTAAAAAAAACGGAGTCGCCACGCCATTTTGATTTCCTCAAAACTTTGAAAAAAAGGAATTAGGGTCCGGAGGTTATGTTACCCCTTGGGAAGAACGTTTGGCGTTCACCCAAGGTGCCTTGTCGAAGCAAGTCTCCCAAGATTCCATTTTTTTAGTGCTTGCTTGCGTGCTTTCTTGTGCGCATGTGTTGAAAAGAGGGGGGGGGGTGTTCCAAGTTGTCTTCCGGACGTATAAACCATTTAGTTTGTTATCGCTCGGGATTCCTTGGATTTTTATGTGTTCGGGACTTTGATCCCGTCCTCATCTTGGACTTGTGATCATCACTATTTGACCTTGGGTCATGTGTGATCGAGAGAAGGACTCTCTTTTATGGTCCAAGAGTGAGGTTCTTTAGAAAGGAATATCCTTAGCCCATCAATCCTACACCTTGAGATGATTGAGCTTGTGTAGGGACTACTATGCTCGTCTCAAGTGATAATCGGAGATATAGGGTTCAAGGGTTATTAATTTCTAAAGGGATTATGGCACCTTTAATGGAAGAAACGACGTAAAGATGGGATCTTTACATCGGTCCGTTCCAAGGACGCATCAAATACTAAAGGGGACTAGGGGAAGGGTATAAAGATTGGATCTTTATGCTCTTCCTATGCTTTTCGTGCCTTAGAAAGGTCACTAAGCAATCCTAGGAAAGAGAGATCCAACCATGAGTGACATGAAGGATGCATTCTAAACTAAAAATGACATTTTTAATGAAAAAGATGACATTTTGCATGCAAAGGATGCTACTTGGTTGCAAAGGATGCTTCTTTGATATAAAGAAATGACATTTCAAGTGCAAAGGATGCAACTTCATGTATGAAAATGGCATATTATGTGCAAAGGATGCATAAAGATGTCATTTTGAGAGCAAAGGATGCTACTTTAATGCAAAGATATCATTTTTGATGCAAAGGATGCAACTTTATATATAAAGATGATGTTTAAGTGCAAGGGATGCTACTTTTCACATCACAATGTGAGAGATCCACCCTAGAACAAGCCTTTTATGAGGTCTTATTTGTTCATCCTTGGGTTGGATCCTCCATGGATCCTATGTGATGAGGGGAAAGGGATATATGATTCACATAATTAAAGATAGTATCTTTAATGACAATGTACCAAATACCAAGCAATATATAGCAATATGTAAATGCAAGGAGCAAGTCTATCACATAAAACAAGTATAATGCAAGGTAAAGGGTAAAAGAGGTTACTAATGGTGGTGTCCTCTTGCTCTTTGAAGTTTTCCTAGGAAATGGACCAACTTTGGGAGGTTTTGGTGAGGAGGGAGGTGGTTTTTATCACTCTCAGCTCTCTAGAATCTCGTGGAGTTATTTTGGCAGAGTAAGGTTACTGAAAATCCCCCCCCCCTAAAATGAGTAGAGGAGGTCTCTATTTATAGGCACTCTGGCAACAGCTAATGAAGCCGTTAGGTTTGGAGTTCTAAAATAATGCAGTCGTGCGGCATTATCCATTATGACTCAGCATCGTTCTAGAATCATGCAAGGTGGCCTTTCTAGAAGGGTTTTTATGCCAAAGGAAAATGTGGTTTTTTAATTCCAAGTAATTCCTTCACCCCTCGCAAGGTTCGGAACAGTTCTCGAATTGCTCCTGAACTTTAGGAAAGTCCGGGGAATTGCTGGGAATCTTAACCGGAAGGCATGAGCCAGATTTAGGTACTTACAATAACGTAACCACCCTCTAATGGTAATCCACACGCGAACGAACCAAGAACTCTTCTTGTTGGATTGCTAGATGATCCTCCGATTATTGAATCAATATTCAATAATCAATGGCTGAATATGGAATTAATTTGGGTGTTTTTGATCTTTGATTCTCAATCAAAATCAATGATTTTGTGTTTCTAAAAGCCCCTGAAAATCGTGTGTCTATTGGCTGGGAAAAGGTCTTATTTATACTTTGTAAGTAACCCTAACAATTAGGGAAAAGACTCCTTTTCCAAAGCCAAAAGGGACTCTCAGCGCCGCTATGCACGGCCGTGCAGTTTTCTAAAGCACGCCCGTGCAACTTTTGCACGGCCACTCCAAAAACCAACGCACGACCACTCCAGCCATCAACTCTTGACGGGCGCTAAAAATTATAGCGCACGGCCGTGCAACAGCCTCAGATCCCAAATTCCAATTTTTAGCCTAAATCAAATTCGTTCTTTGTGTGTGACCCAGTAGGAATTATATTTATGTTGGTAGTGAGTCGAAACATCGACCTCACAAGACATAAGTGATTTCTAGCAAACCATTATATCCACCCAATTAATATAACATCAAAGCTTGATTCCTCGATAGATCAATGTCACAATCCCTTTGTCCACGATGTCCAGTTGAACATGAGTCATGGTCCATGTCAACTCATATGTTCAATGCTTTCTCGATTCCGTATATGTTGATAATCCAAGTGCATTTGATCTCTATCAAATCTCTTGAGTGTGGCCACATATTTCATCAACATCATTCATCGAGGGGCCCAAGCAAACATCTCTCTCAACGCGAGGGACAAATCCCATCTTGACTTATCATTCTTCCCTACAAGAATCCAATCGTGCCAGCATAGCCCTTATTGCTATCCGATTAAAGATAGTGTTAGACTACATCAAACACAATGTTCATCATGTGGAAGACCATGATAATCTCAGGTACGAAGGATACCAATGACACGACTATCATGAGATTTAATCATGACAACAGATCATGTCATAAATCTCATAAGTAGGTCAAGTCCAATATTTGTTCTCTAGCAAGTATCCATAAGTGTAAAGTTCATCACATGCATATAATCATCTCCATGATTATCCACTACCAACTTATACTAGTTATTCACAATAACCAGGGACACAGTTCAATATAATAAACATGTAAACATATAATGAACCAAATAAACTTTCTCTATAATAAATTATAAAGATGATTACATAGCGGTTTAAGTTATAAGTAAAACATAACTAAACACCTAGGGCATTACACCAACAATAGCCAGCCGATAGCAAATGATTACAGAGCTTGGATTGGTCCCCCGTCCCTCTATGTCTAGTCCTGTCAAACACCCTGTCATTCATACTATAGAGTCAGAAGTCTTTGAGTTCGAGTCATCTGACGGCCTTACGCCTGAAGATTATGAATGTCTCGTCAATGTGATCTTTCCATTCGCTTTAAATGAAATGATAGATCTTTCTGAGTATCCTTTTATTGCCAACTTAACGAATGATAAATTAACTAATAATCTAACAACAGTTAATAATGATTCATTTGAACAAGATGTAGACACACTAAGTGAACAATACATTAAAGAAATCTTTAAGCAGGTTATTGATAAGGAGGAAAACCGTGCCCAAGCTTCTGAGGAGGTTTTGACTAGTGTTAACCTGGGTACTATCAAAGAACCTAAAGAGACTCAGATCGGGAACTTCTTCTGGGGGGCCAAACGGGACAGACTGATTGATCTTCTCAAAGAGTATGTGGATGTGTTTGTCTGGTCTTACAAGGACATGTCGGGGCTGGACAACTCAATTGTAGAACACATGATTCCTTTGACACCTGATGCTAAGCCTGTGAAACAAAAACTGAGGAAAATCAAGCCATAATGGTCTCTACAAGTCAAAGAGGAAATTGAAAAGATGCTTCGTGTCGGATTCATAAGAGTCATTGAATATCTGACCTGGCTGTCGAACATTGTGACTGTGACCAAAGCAAATGGGAAGGTGCGCTGTTGTGTGGATTTTTGGGACCTAAACAAAGCCAGTCCCAAAGATGACTACCCGTTGCCAAACATAGATATTTTGGTGGATGCCACAACCAACTACGAAGTTAAGTCATTCGTTGATGGTTTTGCTGGCTACAATCAAATCAAGATGGCGAAGAGGACCAGGAGAAAACAGCTTTCACTACGCCTTGGGGGACATATTGTTACACGGTGATGCCTTTTGGGTTAAAGAATGCCGGGGCTAATTATCAGACGGTAGAAACTGCTCTTTTTCATGACATGATCCACAAGGAGAATGAGGTCTATGTCGATGATATGATTATCCATTTCAAAGGCACAGATAGACAGCACTTTGTTGTTCTACGGAAGCTCTTTGAGCGGTTAAGGAAGCATTCCATGAGGCTGAACCCAGCAAAAGTGCACCTTCGGAGCGATGAGGGGAAAGGTACTTGGGTATATGGTCACAGAACGAGGAATTGAAGCCGACCCCCAAAAAATCATGCCATTATGGACATGAAGCCACCTCGATCCCAGACAGAAGTCAAGAGCTTCACGGGCATCGCAAAGATATCACCGTTTTGTTAATCAGCTGACAATCATATGTGAGCCCATCTTCAAGCTTATAAAGAAGAATGCAGATACATAATGGAATGAAGAATGCTAGGATGCCTTTGGCAAGATTAAGGAATACCTAGTGAATCCCCCGATACTATGCCCCCCGCATGGGCAGAAACCCCTCCTGCTCTATCTCACAGTCACCGACACGGCAGTTGGGGCTATGCTGGCCCAAGAAAAGAAAAATTCTCGGGTAGAGAATGCCATTTACTTTGTGAGCCGAAAGCTGCAAGGGAGTGAACTCAATTACTCAGCATGTGAAAAGACATGTGCAGGACTGGTCTGGGTAGTTGGGAAACTGAAACACTACATGCAGGCTCACTTGGTGAACTTGGTCTCAAAAATGGACCTCATCAAGTATCTCTTCGACAAACCTTCCCTCTCAACGTGCTTGGTAAAATGGTCATTCTTCCTGGCAGAATTTGACATCAACTATGTAACGAGAAAGGCAATTAAGGGTCAAGCACTCTTGGATCATCTGGAAAATTTCCCTAGTAATGAGGACCGAGCCCTGAACCCCAGTTCCCAGACGAAGGAATTTTTGCTTTTGAACTCGAGAATCGATGGCAACTATTCTTCGACGGAGCTACTAACAAAAGGGGAAATGGCATAGGGATATTGTTTGTGGAACCAAAAGATGAGCACACGTCGATAGCCATCAAGCTGAACTTCTCTGTCACAAACAATGTAGCGGAGTATGAAGCCTGTATAGCCGATTTAGAGGCCGCCCTTGAAAGAAATGTCAAGGAATTTGAGGTCTACCGGGACTCAGCCCTGATCATTAACCAAGTCTCAAACAAATGGAAGAATGTGGATCCTCACCTGCAGAAGTACCAAGCCTATATGAAATAATTGACAGAGCAGTTCAAAGAAGTGACCTTCCATTATCTGCCAAGGGACAGGAATAGATCTGCAGATGCCTTGGCTATTCTAGCCTCATTGGTAGAAATCCCCGAGGGAAAGGCAGTAAAACCATTCAGAGTGGGTAGAAGAGAAACACCAGCCTTCTATTGTGAAATAGAAATGGGACTTGAGCTTGTCAAGGAACCTTGGTACAATCAGGTTTATCAGTTTCTCAAAAATGGAGAAGCGTCATTCAGGGATGAAGAAGGTAATCTGAAAGAAGGCATCAAAGCCAAAAGCTTGCAGGCTTTGAAATGATTGGCCTCTCACTATGTCATTCTGGGAGACGATCTATACAAAAAAGGGTACCAAGGACCACTCCTGCAGTGTGTCTCCAAAGAAAGTGCAAAAGAGCTAATGAGCGAAGTCCATAATGGTCCCTGCGGTCTTCACATGAATGCCAGAGCATTAATGCAAGTTATCCTCAGAATGGGCTACTACTGGATCTCCATGGAAATAGATAGTATTCAGCATATCTGAGAGTGTGACAAGTTCCAGCGGTTTGCCAACCTTAATCATCTCCCACCTCATAACTTGTACTGCATGACAATACCTTGGCCGTTCACAATATGGGGTATTGATGTAATCGGGAAGATAGCCCCAGCTAGAAGCAATAGGCATGAATTTTTGTTAGTGGTAGTGGATTATTTCATGAAATGGGTGGAAGCAAAGTCCTATAAAGTCCTCACATCCAAGAAGGTTGCTCAGTTTATCAAAGGGAACATCATGTGCAGATATGGAGTACCAAACGAGATTGTCTCAGATAACAGGACACATTTTGAAGGACATTACGATAGATTGCTGTCAGAATTCAAGGTCACTCGCCACAGATCATCCCCGTATAGGCCTCAGACCAATGGAGTAGTAGAAGCTGCAAACAAGACACTTGAGAGAATCATTCGAAAGATGGCCACTCGCGTTCGTGTTGGCCCGAGAAACTACATATAGCACTCTGAGGCTACAGAACTTCTGTCAGAAAAGTCATGGGAGAAACCCCTTTTGCTTTGACTTATGGAATGGAAGCAGTACTGCCTATAGAGTTGGAAATTCAATCATTAAGAGTTCTCTTGGAAAATGGTATCAATGAAGTAGAATGGTTGCGCAGCCGGCACGATGAGCTCGCCCAGCTTAATGAAAGGAGACTAAAAGCAATGGAACATCCTTGAGCCTATCAGAGGCGAATGGCTAGGGCATTCGACAAAAAGGTCAAAGCCAGGGACATGAAGGAAGGGGACTTGGTACAGAAAGAGAAGCCCCCTACTAGAGACCACCCTCTAGGAAAATGGGAACCCGTGTGGATTGGCCCGTATGTGGTACAAAAGATACTATCAGGAGGAGCAATGAAACTTGCAGACCTGGATGTGAAATTACCCGGATCGCGCGCGAAAAGCGCGGCAGGTGGTCCTTTCGCGAGCTTGGGACCTCGCTTCGGGAGAAAGAGATGAGTCGCCACACGGTTTTGTATTTTGAGCCTAAACGTCGAGAATGGCATTGAAAATGTGACGTTTTGTATCATGAGCTCAAACTTTAGAAATGGCTTTGAAAATATGTCGCTTTGTATTATGAGCCCAAACTTTAGAAATGGCTTTGAAAATGTGACGTTTTGTATTATGAGCCCAAACTTTAGAAATGGCTTTGAAAATGTGACATTTTGTATTATGAGCCCAAACTTTAGAAATGGCTTTTAGGACCAGAGATTATTTGGTTCGGAGGTTACGTTACGTTTCGGGAAGAGTATGTTGAGATCACCCGAAACGCCTCGTATGACGAGTCTTTCTACCTTTCTCGAAATTGTGTGCGTGTGTTGCATTTTTTAAAAGGGGGGCTTGAATGACAAGCTTAATCTTGGTTTGAATGTCAAATGTTGAATTATGAAAAAAGCGAGCATTTGGATGACAAACGTCGATTTTGATGGTTTTGAGGAATAGGGTATGAGGGACGTGTTTAAATCTTTAATTTGAGTGTCAAACGTTGATTTTGAGGAAAAGAGAGTTTGAATGTCAAACATCGATTTTTGAGTTAAAATTGAGCATTTGGATGCCAAACGTCACTTTTGCGCATTTTGAAAAGGAGTTCGAATGACGAATTCCGGTTTTAAACCGGGCATTACATTGTTACCAATTTTATGAAAAAAGGCGTTAAATGACATGCGATCGATGAGTCGTTTTGCGACTCGGACTTTGATAAATAAATACTATCACAAGCCAAATGGCTTGGACTTGTAAATAACAGTATTTAAAGTACGGTATCAACAGAATCAAACGATCTGGACAGTAAAGGTGCGATTGACGAGCCAAACAGCTCGGAGTTATAAAGGTACATAATTTAAATGACGGTATCAACGGATCGAATGATCTGGATTTTGTAAATGACTATCACGAACCAAACGGTTTGGACTGTAAAGATGCGAATCCACGGATCAAACGATCCGGACTGTAAATAACGTAAACGTAAAAAATGGGGCTGGAACGCCGTTTTAACCCGAAATTACTTCTCTTACGGGAGAGAAGATGATTTTGGGGTAAAACGTATCAAACCCCGTAGACGGCGTTACGTCTACATTTCAAGAACTTTGATAGGAACGATTATGGCGTTTGATGCTTAAATCGAGGCGAAACAAGCTTTTAGAGAGAGAGAGAATTTTACCTATGGCTAGGGGTTGACTCTGTGACTCGGTTGACGTATACATGATACGGTTTGATGTTTGAAAGGGTGTTTTGAGTTTGTTTGGTTCGTGTTTGGTCAAAAAACGAGGTTTTCACGCAAATCGAGACAAAACGGGGCTCGGGAGGGGGGAGATCAGTTTATGCCGTGGGGTTTTGTGAAGAGTGTTTATAATTTTTCCTCCCTTAAATGTTTTGACAGCCCTTGTATTTATAGGGTGAAAATGAAGAACAGTCCGGACGGACTCTTATTCATTTTGGAGAGGTTTTTTGGTATTTTGGAAAGTTGGAGGACTTGTTGGCAATTCTGGTTTTTCAAGCAAAACAGTCCGGCCGGACCTTTACTCAATTTCAGGGGCATTTTGGTCTTTTCACCTTGGAATTTGATTGATGTTGATTTGTGGGCTTTGGCATGCGTGTCATGTGACCCTGTGACTCACCTAGGCTAGGATTTTTGTCCCGTTATTCCCGGTTTCGTCCGTTTTTTAAATAACTGTCCGAAAAATGTCCGAAACGCCCTCGGAAAGTCCCAAAAAGTGCGTTTTTCAAGGAAAGCTGTACTCTTACATGTGATAAGATGTGTTGAGTATGCTTTGACGTCGGGATGCACGGGGCAGTCTCGGGATGTCTCATTGGCTTGAGAACGGGGAGCTTAACGGGTTCCGGTTAACCTGGAAAGGGCCAATTAATAGATTGCGATTAACTTGTAACGGATTTTGATGATCCGGATTTGGGTACTTACGGTATCCCCTCGGAGACGTCACTTTCGAAGGAAGTGGGGTCGTTGAAAAAGATAAGGATCCAAATCAGGGGGATGCCTTACTTGAAGAGACCTGAGAGGTCAGCTGGCTTGACACTTAGCGGAAGGATTCCTACGTATCCCGAGAGGGAATCAAGCCGATCGGAGTTCGTAGGTGCAAGGGCTGCTCGTGGGGGCCTTGACCTAAGTGAGTCTATTTAGAGGCATCTTAACTTCAGTGAGACTGTTGGGAGGCGTCTGAACCTAAGTGAGACTGTTGGGAGGTGTCTAAACCTAAGTGAGACTGTTGGGAGGCGTCTGAACATATGTGAGACTGTTGGGAGGTGTCTGAACCTAAGTGAGACTGTTGGGAGGCGTCTAAACCTAAGTGAGGCTGTTGGGAGGCGTCTAAACCTAAGTGAGATTGTTGGGAGGCGTCTGAACCTAATTGAGACTGTTCCGTGTTTGACGGAAAGGCTTATTTGAAAAGTCGTTGTGCGGGCTTACGCTGACTGGCCGCTCATCTCTTGCTTGCTGGGGATATGGTGTTCGGGCTTACGATGATGGCCAAAGAGGGATTTGTTGTGTGGGCTTACCTTGATGGCCGCTGAGATCGGGTGGTTGGGCTTATGATTGACGGCCGGAGAGATAAATGTTCATTGGATGGAGTAAAAGGATACTCGGGCTTACTATGGTAGCCGAAGGGCGATCGAAGAAGAAGGGCGGTCAGCCTTGCAGTTGCAGCACCACCTACTCCACCAAAAGTAGTTGAGGTAGAGGTGCGGTTTGCTGCATAAGACAATTCCTCTGTATCATCACTATCAGAATCGTTTCCTTTCATCTGAGAGTTTTTCCCAAACTGTTTCTTTGGGTAGACATAATGGAAGTTAAGTGGAGCCTTTTGTTCCTGTCCTTTACCCTTAGAAACAGCATGCTTCCCCTTAGGAATTTCTTTAGTTAGTTTAAAATTTCCTCATCCTTTTCTCAATAGTATGTACAATTCTCCTTTTCACCAGTTTGGAATCCCAGGCCTTCTTTAATTACACTTGCCATTTGGGAATCTATAATTTGATCCATGGTGACTTGTGACTTTGTCCACCCATCAATGATCTTTTGGAGATCGAGTTTCTTGGCAACTAGGTCATCATTCCTAAGTTGAAGTGCAGCAACCTTAGTTTCTAGGATGCGGTTTTGATCAAATAAGAGGAGACATACTTTTGATTTGGTCCTTAAGATTTGGAAATTTCGCACTCATCACGCTTTCTCCGTCTTGTACCGAGAAATTTCATCAAGTGGTAATCCTAGAGCTTTCTTAACATTAGAGAATTTTTGGATCATCATTTCTGCTTCCTTGAACATCCTTTCATGTTCCATGAGAGAAATTTCTTCCACCACCTTTTTCAAAATTTTCTTCTTTGAAATTACTTTTGAAAGTGGAGCATTTGTAGGAGAAAAAATAGGACGTGAATACGAACAATTTCCTATCTTAATGCTAGGAGTAAGTTTGACATCACCATCCAATTTAAAATTTGGAATTTTGGTAGAAACCTATTCATCCTCCATATCTAGCAACTCAATTGACTCAGTATCTGACTCATCGGAAGCATCTGCAACTAAGCAGAGATTAACCTCTTCGGTTTCTTCATCACTTCCATCATCAGAGTCTGTTTCAATCCATGTTGCTAGTTCCATGGAATTCTCTTCCTCCTCAGCAACAATTCCCTTGCGACGAGAAAATTTCGCAGGAGAGGTTTTCCTTTTCATGTATTCGTATTTAGGCTGTGGACACTCAGATGCAAAGTGACCTGGTTTTCTATAGTTGTAGCAAACTAGATCACTTTTTTTCTTTGTACTTGCAGCCTTTGAAAACCTTGCAGGAGGATTGCCTTTAGAAAAAGTTTTTGTGAAAGGCTTTGAGGATTTTCTGAAATTTTGAAATCTTTTCACAAACATGGAAAAATCATCATCATCCATCTCAATGAGTGATGAGGTTGACATGGAAGGATCAGTGATTTGATTGGATGTGGTTGGTTTCTCCTCATGTTCCACGACGGACATGGAAAGCGATTTGGTTTTCCTTCAATCTCTTCAATATGATTTAATTTAAGCTCATAGACCCTAAGGTTTGCATACAAGTTACTTAATGACCATTGAATTCTTCTAGAGAGGTAGCTTTATTTACCCATCTAGAATCTAAAGCAGCAAGGAAAGTCATATAGATTTCCTTATCAGTTAAAATAGTGCCAAGAGATCTACAAGCATTAACTACCTCAACATAGCAGTCGTAGGTCTGACGCAAGGTTTCGTTGGATTTCATGTTGAAGTTGTTGTAGGATCTTTCAACAGCATATAATTTGTTTTCCTTACATTCGTCATCATCTTCGAGGTAGCTCTCTATGGCATCCCACATCTGCTTTGCGGTTTTGAGATACATCACTTTTTGAAGGGTTGAAATGGGGAGGGTTCCATAAATGATGTGGCTAGCCTTGCTGTCCAAGGCAACTAATCTCTTCTCTTCATCTGAACACTCGCCTTTTGGCTTTTTAACTTCTGGAGTTTCTGCACTGGTGGCTGGATCTGTGTTGGCCTTCATGGGAACGAACGGGCCTTTGATCACGCATTCCACCAGCATTTCGTCAATAGTCTCCAAATGAATAAGCATTCGGCACTTCCAGATGTCGAAGTGGTCTTCGTCCAAAATTGGAATGTTTGAATAGTTAACAATTGTTATTGTCTTTGAGTTTGCCATATTGAATCGGCACACAGGCTATTAAGCTTGAAAAATAGTGGTTTTATAAATGTGTTAAGCTCTGATACCACTTGTTGGTCCCAAAGGTGGCAACAAGGGTGAAAAACAGCTAGAGGGGGGGTGAATAGCTGTTACAAATTTTTTGCCCTCTTTTAAGACTAAACCTCTAAGCTTACAAAACCTCTTTGTATGTACCCAAATCCGAATCGTCAAAATCCGTCAGAAAGTTAACCGAACTCCGTTAACTGGCCCGCTCCAAGTTAACCGGAACTCGTTAAGCTCCCCGTTGCCATGCCAACGAGACGTCCCGGGACTGCCCCGTGAATCCCGACGTTGAAAAGTACTTGACACGCGTCATCGCACTTAAAAGTACGGCTTTCCCTGAAAAACGCACTTTCCGGCACTTTCCAGGGGCATTTCGGACATTTTCCAGACTGTTATTTAAAAAACGGACAAAACCGGGACCCGGGAACGAACTCCCACGCATTTGGTGACTCACAGGGACACTTGGCACGCATGACACCTCCCTCTAGTCACCCTTCAATCAAATTCAAAGCAAAAAGACTAAAATACCCCTGGTATACAGTCTCAGTCCGGCCGGACACCCTTTGCAGACTTTTAGAAATTGCCAGCAAGTCCCTCAAATTCCCAAAGTTTCACAAAACCTCCTGGATTTCAGTCTAAGTCCGAACGGACTCCTATTGAAAATTAACCTATAAATAGAAGTTGCTGTCAAAGCCAAAAACACAACATTTTTACTCTCCATTTTCACAAACCCCACGGCCCAAACCATTTTCACCCCTTCCCGAGCTCCCGTTTCGTCTCGATTCGCGTGAAACTTCCGTATTTCGATCAAATATGCCCCTCACCACTCCGAAACACCGTTCCAAACTACTTTCCGTATCCCGTATACACCCGCGAGCCAAAGGAGTCGACCCTAGCCATAGGTATAACTCCCTCTCTCTAATCTCTCGTTTCATCTCGGTTTACGCGCCAGTCACTACAACCGCTTCGAACAACGTCTTTGAAATGTAGACGCCTCCGTCTAACGGTTTCCGATATGTTTTAGCCCCTCAATCCTCTTCTCTTCCTGTAAGAGAAGTAATCACAGGTTAAAACGGCATTCTGACCCCGTTCCGTTTACTTTTTATGTCAATTACCATTCCGGATCGATCGATCCGTTAATTGTCATTTACTTTTATGTTATTTACAATTCCTGACCGTTTGATCCATTGAACGTCATTTACAATTCCAAGCCGTTTTGGCTCGTCGATCGTCATTTACAATTCCGAGTCGTTTGGCTCGTCGATCGTCATTTACAACTCCGGATCGTTCGATTCCGTCGATACTGCATTTAAATACAGTCATTTACAAGTTCGACCTGTTTGGATCGTGATAGTATTTACTTTTCAATGTCCGAGTCACAACCCGATTCGTTGATTGCATGTCATTTAATACACTTTTTCCCGTAAAAATCGTTAACAATGTAATGCCCGGTTCAAAATCGGAGTTCGTCCTTCGAACTCTCTTTCAAAACGCGCGAAATGACGTTTGGCATCCAAACGCTCATCTTCAAACCAAAAGCCGACTTTTGACATTCAAAAACATTTAATACGCTTTTTCCCGTAAAAATCGTTAACAATGTAATAACCGGTTCAAAATCGGAGTTTGTCCTTCGAACTCTCTTTCAAAAAGCTCAAAATCGACGTTTGCCACGCAAACGCTCATTTCAAACTCAAAATCGACATTTGCCACACAAACGCTCATTTTCGTCTAAAAAATGAGGTTTGTCATTCAAACGCTCGCCTTTTCAAACAAAGTCACCTAATCAACGTTTGACATTCAAACCAAGATTAAGCTTGCCATTCAAGCCCCCATTTCAAAACACACACATACACACACACGATTTTCGAGAAAGGTAGAAAGACTCGTCATACGAGGCATTTCGGGTGATCTCGTAATACTCTTCCCGAAACGTAACGTGACCTCCGAACCTAACAATCTCTGGTACTCAAAAAGATTTTTACTCGATTTTGCTACCAATAAAAATAATCCCCTGTTTTCAAAGCTTTTTCCTAAGTTTTTGCTGCCAATAAAAACGACACCATTTTCACTAAAGCCGTTTCTCAACGTTTGGGCTCAAAATACAAAACCGCGTGGCGACTCCTCATTTTCCTTCCCATGAAGCGAGGTCTCAGACACCAACCCTCCGCGAAAGACAACCGCTTTTCGCATCCGCACGAAATCCCGGGTAATTTCAGTTGGCGACCCCGCCGGGGACTTGGATACTTTTTTCAAAACTACCCTTGTTTTCTAAAAAGTCTTCCGTGGGTCAAACTTTCGTTTACCCTTCCTCGTTTTTGTGTGTGTGTGTTACTTTAAACCTCGAACGGTTTTTTCAAAGGCATTACATTGTCAACTTTTCAAAATCATACCATGTTTGTGCATCCCCATTCATGTTTGATTTTCATTGCTGTCTTTTGAACTGTGCATCATAATGCTTTAAGACACATTCTGAAAAATCTCTGTTTTACTCAGAAAAAGAATTTTAGTGACCGCAAACTACTCGCACTTGCTGCCTCGGTACACCGCACTTCACGTGCATTTGCTGCCTCGGTACACAGCACACTATGACCCGTAACCCGGGATGGCCTTATCAGTTGCACCTCGGTTGGTCTGCTAGACACCTTTCGAGGGCGCACGGGGTCGTCCCAAACAGCCCATCTTAGCTCGTGTAAGCCATGCACTCTTTATGTCACACTTTGTCCAAGACCCCGGTTGGTTCTTGGCTTAGCTCGTGTCATAAAGCCTAAGTGTATGTTTTTTACGCCAGGTTCCGCCACGAGTCAAGCTCGAGAGGTTGAGACCGAAGGTCGTTCCCGACCCGAAGTCTTTAGCTTTTCAGCCTTGACTTTGACGCGGAGCTCTGCCGAAAAATATACCCGAAGGTTCAATGTGACGCCGTGTCACCAAACCTCACCGTATGTACCGTGCCAGCCACAACTTGGCCAACGCCAAAAGCTAAGGTCCCTCGCACAAGCGAGTCAGGAGAGGTCATGCCGAAATTTTGGCACGATCCCCGCCTTAACTTAAGGATGTTGACTTCGACTGTGGCCCATGCGTCACATACGTTGGAAGTTTGCGTGATCAGCTAGCCTTAAGTTCACTTTTTCCTTTGTCGGTGGAACTCGCTTGCCTTATAGGACCTCGCTCGGGATAGTCCATCCCGAGAAAGATGATCTACAAATGGAAACGAGGGACTTATAAGCGTAGTGACGAGATCCACTGATTAGAGCTCTAGGATTAGTTGCGAAAAAGAAGACTCGCTCTTTTCCAACCGATTAGGACTCTAAGAAAACGCGTTTTAAGTAAACATTAATCGGCAACTGCACATTGCACAAGCCCGAAAACTTGACCCAAATCCCCCTTTTCTGAAGCCTAAACCCTGCCTTTCGTTCCCTGCAGCGAGCAGAAAGTTGTTCAGATTTCCGGCCGCCGGCCGCCGCGTAATCACTGCTACGGCATAGCCGTCGTACGCTTCTTCGGTTCCTCGCCTCTCTTAGCGAATTTCCGACATGTCTAGCTCACCGAGAAATCGTGACGGGAAGGACCCCGCCACCGATAACAGTATATGACTTTGGAAGAAGCCATCCGGGCTTGTGAGGTTCACAAGAGGCGTAAAGAAGATCGCCAGAATTTCGTGGTACAGCCTTCCGAATGAGCGAGGTATAGCAGCCTATCCCCGCCGACGGGTACTTTTGTCCCGGGTCGAGGATGACGATTCCCGAAACCAGCTCTCCTCAAACCTTCAACCAGGTTCCTCTCCCGCCAACTTACGGGATTCCTTCGAACCAAGGAAGCAAATCGACCTAGGCTTCACGTTGCCACCTCCCGTGGCAACCCCGCCATATTTGGCCAAGCCTGCTACTCCCATCACTCAATACCACCAGCGCACCGCTGGACCATCTCAGACAGATGCCAATATCCTTCAATACCCTCCTGGGTTCATCTCATTGCCTATACACGAATCCCAAAACACCGGGGACAAACCCCGATACAGTTTAGAAAAGGCCCCCATATATCCGCATATATCAAGCCTTCCACCTCCAATCACTACCGCTCACGTGGTAGCACCCGGCGCCGAGCCTCATAGTCCACCACTGGACCCTACCTTAGCCCGGATGGTCGAAAAGATGAAAGACCTGAAAGCCACCATGAGCAGCTCAAAGCAGTAAATGCTCAAATCCACAGATCCGGGAATGGTCACGCCTCTCCCTGCCAAGTTCAGAATGGCGGAGATGGACCGATTCGACGGAACCGAATGTCCTCAAACGCATGTCGATACCTACGTTCTCGACATGAGAGCGAAAGGAGCAACCCTCCAAAGAAATGGCCGACCACTTCCAAAGATACGCTCAAAAGTTCGCCGTTACGATGGTTTCGAGGGTCAAGCTCGCGGATCGCCACACCTGGGATCGATCGCAACATCTTCCCGGAACGGTACCGATCCAACTTAGAGTGGGAAACGAGTCGCGAGGACTTAATCACCACCGAGCGTAAAGCGGATGAAAGCGTCGGAGAATTCTACAAGAGGTGGAGTTGGAAACTCTCCGAGATCATGGAGCCACTCTCCAAGGATGAACAGATGCGGATCTTCAAGTCCCGCTTAAGACCGTCCATCGAACTCTCATGAGTCATCATTTCTTCCTGCATCTCCGGCCATGGTCAATGCCGGCTCACAGCTCGAGAAGGATCTCAAGGAAAAGTTGGCTACCGCACAACCATACGTATACCGACGGCAGCTGCATTCAATCCCGCACCGGCCCCTAAGCAAAGGGAAAGATACGTCCGTCAACTACATCCATCGTGGACAACAATGGGCAAATGTAAACCCAGCCCCGCAAAGCAACAACTCCACTTCGGCGCCCGCCGTGCACTTCGACAAGTTGGATATGCCACCGAGCAAGATGTCGGAAGGGTTAATCAAGGAAGGTCTCCTTAAACCCGTTGCAAATTACAAACCCAAGAATCCCGTAGTCAACGCCGACAAGAGCAAGTACGCGCCTTCCACGCATCACGGCCATACCACCGACAACCGCGTGGGGTTACGATACGAAATTCGTAACTTGATAGAGGAAGGAAAGTTGGAGCGCCCCGTGGCCCAACACGCCGGAAACCCTTTTCCGAACAACAACAACAGGTGAATTCCATTGAGTGGGTGCCCAAGAAGATTGCCGCAGAGCGCTCCCTCCGCCTCTTCCAGCCCGAGTCCTCATCAAGTGTCCACATCGCCTACGATGTTTGTGATCGCTCCGCCTCGCTCGGGAGTACGAGTCCCAAGACATTGGTCCTGAGCAATCCTCCGAGAAAACAAGAAGAAGTCCTCTCAACAAAGAATCGAGAGAAAGATACGAAGCCGGAGACACCAAAGTGTGGGTACACTCTGAGAGCCATCCGGAAGTTCGAATACTACGTACTCTACTCCAGCCAGCCCCTCCCTTCCTCCAGTGCCATGCAGCCTTTAGAGCGCAGGGGTGGGAAAGCCGAAAAGTCCCGCCGACACCCGTAGTTCAGACCTTGGGACACCGGAATACCTCGATCTTGGTAATCTCACTACCAAATAAGCCTAACCCCCGCGGGATCGCCTAAGATTCAACTTGTCCAGCCTTTCCGAGCCCGGACCGGCAAAGGAAGATCAAAGTCAGCTTGGCACTCGCACTCGATCAACGTGCTAACCAAGGGCGGCAACCGTCACAAACGGCCTCAACACAACCCTGAGGCTCCAAAGAAAGGCTTTACCTCGCAAGAGGAAGACAGGAAATGGATGGCTTGATGACTCTCCTTCTCCTGGATAGAGACCAGCATCTACGATTCCCGACCGTATGGCGTATGATCACGTTCCGTGACGAAGACCTACCGAGAGATGCCTCGGGGCACAATGAAGCTCGTACATCACTCTCAAGCTCAACACCATAACACTCCCTGAGTATTGGTAGACAACGGGTCATCCGTTAACGTTCTCCCTCTCGCATGATGCGAGCCCTCCGTATCAACGAAAGCCATCTCGATTCCGTCTACTGGACTATCAAGGCCTACGACAAAGACGTCTCGCCCCATCCCGGGACGGTGACTCGGGAACTCGGTTCGAAACCCAAATGGTGCCAAAGAAATTCCACGTGATGGACATTCCATCCGAATTCACGGCTCGTTGGGACGCCCTCGTCGCATCACATGAAAGCCATAGCTTCCACTCTCCATTAGTGCGTTAAGTTCATTAACCGGCAGGGAGATCTTGAAGTCATCAGTAGGGGACAGCTTCCTCATAGGAAACGAAGCCGAGACAAGAGCCAAGCGTGCCCGCAATGTGCACCGGCTACCTCCTTCAAATCGACTGTGGGACTATCGGGCAAATCTCATCGTAATCCTCGTAGTCCGGGAGATGCTAACTATGTAAACGTACTCGAGAAAGTGCAGACTCTTGAAGGCTTCCGATACATCAAGTTCAACCGCCGTTTCCAACATTTGGAGGCAGATTGGAAAGAAACACCGAGCATCGCCATGATGCGGGCACATAAACCCCGTCTCCAATCGGAGATTCGTCGCATTCTTCAAGCCAACTCTCTGGCCCCGCCAGGCGAAGAGATTTTCGTGATAAAGGTCAACAAGCACCGTCACACTCGTGATGAATGGATGGAAGTCGTATGGGATGTCCTCCATGAGGAACTACCCGTTGCACCCCTCTTCTCCAGTGAAGGGCATGATGTTTTTCTAGCAGCTCCAGCAACGCACCCGACGCAATACGTCCCTACGTTTGGGTTGAGCCATCGACGACGACGAATCGTGACTCTCCGGAGTCGAGGACGCGGCAGCACTCCGCGGTCAGACCTCTCGCATTCACATGCTCAGTTTCGAGGACGGCACCCGTTCCGATCATGTCACCTATGACCAAGGCTCCAACACTATGGAGATTTTCAAGCTCAACGTCCAGTACAGGCAGCTATCCGACAATTGGAAGTTACTGGTTGACACGATGAAGAATCCTCTCGATCAAGTGATCGACGACGACTTCGTCAACATCATCTATTCCGTATATCCCGATGATACCAAGGATCCGGTCCTTATTGTCGATTCCCGCAACGCCAAAGTTACCCTCGACGATCGCCCGCTCATGGTAAACGAGGCCTGGCTAGCCGAGCTCGAGCTCACCATCACTTCCGAGTACTCCCCAGCTGGCAACCGGCCCGTGCCGTCGCCAAGCTTAAAGCCACAAGCGCCGTCCAAGGCCAAGGGCAAACAGCGAAGGAGACCAAGCTCCTCACCCCGCTACAAGTCGATCAACCTCGGGAACGCTTCCGCAGCCACCCCGAAAACATCTCGTGAAGGTCTTCCCGCAAGACAGAGCCGCCTTCCAACGCGGGAAATGACCACCTCAAGATCAACATGCTCCAGTTTGATTATGCTCCTGGCCGTCACGGCCGCGGATTCTGTACATCCCGCCAGCATCGCTAGCTCTGATAGACTTGGCGATCGAGCGAGATCACGAGACTGTCAACATTGCAGAATTCAACACTCCCGTGTGTTCAATCAAGCAGATATGGGCGAATTTCTTGGTAACCGAGATCAAGGAAGGCCGCATGGAATGTCCCAGTCCGACTTCCTTCGTCAACATCATCCAAGTGTTTCCGCCATTCGGAGATTTGGATGTGATCACAGTTCTGGACACTAGCCAGACGGTGCGTACCTACGGAGACTGTTTAGCTCTCGCAAGGAAGGCCCTCATGGAACTAGCCGCTCAAGAAAACCGTCTCTGGGACGAAAACCAAGCTCAAAAGACCGACAGGGACCGAGCCCTTAAAGTGTCACAAGCAGCTTCAGACAGAAAGCTAGAGGCCACTCTAGACCAGTTCGACCTCAGGGGTTTTGCTCACGGCAACTTCATCGACTACCGTCTGTTCTCATCCAACCCCCTCTGCCAGGCGAGGGTGGTCAACGGTCCCGATGACCTAGGAGATGGAATGGCACGGCAGAACAAATCTCAGCGCTTACCTCCCCGAGGAAAGCAAGTTCTCTGTGAAGACGACGACGAAGACGATGAAACCATTCTCTTCCAAGCCGGGCATGAGGTCAACAAAACCGGAATCCCAAGGGTCCTGGGAGGATGGAGACGGATCATTTCCGCACTCAAACTTAAAGGCCAACTTAGGGAGGAAGGTCTATTCAAAAACAAGAGGAAGATGGAAATTCGTCTCGAGCAACTACTCAGGAAATTCCACAGATCGCGGCATTTGTTTACGTAAACGATCAACCTGGGACAGCAACCAGTCACATGGGCAGATGTTCGGGAAGCCGTGTACTCACCTTCCGACATACCCGCCACTCAGATAAAACAGAAGGGAAATCTCTCCCAATGGAGGTTTACCTAGACTCGCCGCACGCAGCTTCAAAGAAGCACCGGCCATTCTCACATGGGAAGAAACGCAGGCACTAACTCTCGACGCAGCTCACCGCAAGAAAGTTGATCTGGGCCAAGAGCGGAGGAAAATTAGCAAACCATGAATATCGCCAGACCCAACTCCAGAATGCCCTGAGTATGCTCAGCAAGAAGGAAAGGAACGCGATATACCGTGAAGAGATCAAGGAGACTGTTCGCTTGAGCCAGGAACTCTCCAAACTCCCCCGGAGGGTCAGCAACGCACAGTTCAGTTCAGGCAACCACTGTTGCGCACTGACGTTCGAACAGCTGCGGCAATCCGTAAACTACCTCCCCGCGGAGGCACCCAAGCCAATATCCTGGGACAGAATCCGTCAAGCTGCCACCTCCCGGGAATACATCTACTGTCAATGAGTTGAGGGAAGACATATGGCCCTACGCTACGAGGAATCCTCCTCTAACTATGGCTCAACTCGTGAGCGGCCTGCTCGTAAGGAACCAAACCTCGATGTCGACGTTCTAACCCGATCGGGTCAAATCCATGCATTACCACCTAAGGCCACTAAAAAGCCTGCGGAGCCGTAACCGCAACCCGCGCCCGAAGACACAAGTTCCGTGAAAGAGGACCCGATCCTCACTCGCCTAAGTGCAGACCCAGCATGAACATTTCCCTTTGGTCCTGCTCACATCCTCTTATCCTCACAAGCTCAAGCTAGAGGAAAGCCCTAGCCCGTATCATGGTCCCCGTGGACGCAACCCTGCACGAAGTCATTCGATGATCGACAACATCCACTACGGCAACATTATCACCTTCACGATTTGGACCTTCCAAAATTTGGGGCCGATCACAATGAGCCACTCTACATCACAGCCCACTGGACGAGCGCCGCTTCCCGCGTGTTGGTAGACGGAGGTTTCGGAATGAATGTCTTGCCCGCCAAGATGATGGACCTGCTTGACATCAAGCCTACAGATCCGAAGCCTTCACCCACACTGCCAAGGCCTATGACTCTACTTCCGTACAGCTTCTCGGGGTTGCTACTCTTAATATTTGGTTCGGCAAGCGGATGATTCCCACCGAATTCCAAGTGTTGGACATTCCAATCACCTTCAAAGCCATCCCTGGGCGTCCCCGGGCTGCATCAAATCAATGGCGTGGCATCCACCCTTCATCGTGCCTCAAGTTCATGCAAGGCAACGAGCTAACCACAGTCTACGGCGACAGCGTAACCACCGAGGGGACCAGCACCAACGACATTCCAGTTGTTAGAAATCAAGCATAATGACGACATGGCATTAACTGGATTCACTGAGACCTCCAAGATCCAAATATGCAACGTGGACCTTCCACTGTCTCACGACAAGATTCCTCCCGCCATGAAGCTGATGAAACTCATGAAATTCATCCTCTGACTGGGACTCGGCAAAAGGTTACAAGGCCAACACCAAGTCATCGAAGTCAAGGACCACACCACGGTCCAGGGGCTTGGCATGTGCCAACACCACCGACATCAAGGAAAGCAAAAGGCTCGCCCGCACCAAGGCGACGGCCCGCAAAAGGGGAACCTCCGACGGCACACCCAACCTCCGACCTTACAGCTTTCAACCTCGCTCATTACTTCACCAAGGGAACCAACAGCAGAACCGAGGGGACCGACAGGGAACCGACCAGAATCGAGGGGACCGACACGGAACCGACAAACAGAATCCGAGGGGACCGACAAGGAACCGGATGAAGATGAGAAAGAAGCAGTGGATAGTCGCACCGAGACTACAAAAAGAATGGAACAGCCTAGCACGGGACCTCAAGCGTTTCAGAGGACTCAAAGATAATCCGATAAGGGGAGCGTTCCTCGACATCACGGCTCTACTGGACCAACCGCCACCACAGTCCAAAGACGAGTACACATTCAAGGAAATCCCGAGACTTGGAGGAGCAAACAGGTACTCTCCATGGGAAGCAGATGTTCGGATCAGCCGCCGAGGCCACATTCGAGACAAGTAACTCCAAAGCGTAAGGAACCAGAATTCATAGAAGACGCTCTCGGTGGACCGGCTCTACGTAGTCTTTTTGAAGAAGTCATGGAGGTGCCGAACCCGATTGACTGGGCTCCGAAACAAAGATGATTGCCATGATTGGGATAGCGTAAGCCAAGCCTCTCGATCCCCGCACCCTCATCAAGCATCCAAGAATGCCACCGAAGAATTGGGTAACTTTCACCGGACCAAGGGCAAGCCGTGCGAACGGAAGACAAGCCGGGCCCGCACCCACATCTCCCTAAACCCGGTCTCAAACCCTCTCGAGCCGCCTTTGTAAAAGTCCAATCCTTCCGAGTCGTCCAACGGCCTTACGCCGGAAGACTATGATAATGTAGCCAACCATGTGTTTCCGTTCTTGTTCAATGAAAAGTATGACCTTTCGAGTATCCTCTCATTGCCACTTTAACAACCGATAAGTTAACAAACAACTTAAAAGACGTTAATAACTCAATTGATAAAGAAGCGCACATTAAACGAACAATACATTAGAGAAGTTCTCGAGCGTGTAGTTGACCAAGAGGACAACCGGGCCCAAGCCGCCGAAGAGGTTATGACCAAAGTGAACCCGGGGTCCGCGCAAGAGCCTAAAGAGACACAGTGGGCGGTTTCTTCGCCGATGCGTAAAAGAAGCCCCGATAGACTCCTCCTCCGGGAGTATGTTGACGTGTTCGCCCGGTCATACCAGACATGCCAGACTCGATCCTCGATCGTGGAGCACATAATTCCCTGGATCCCGAATCCAAGCCTCGCCAAACGTAAGCCGCGCAAGATCAAGCCAGAGTGGTCCTTGCAAGTTAAAGAAGAGATTGAGAAAATGCTCCGAGTTGGTTTCATCAGAGTGATTGAGTACCCGACTTGGCTCTCCAACATTGTGACGGTCACCAAGGCCAATGGAAAGGTCAGATGCTGTGTGGATTTCCGGGATCTCAACAAGGCCAGCCCTAAAGATGATTTCCCGCTGCCTAACATCGACATGCTATTCGACACCACGGAAAATTTTGAAGTAAAATCCTTCGTGGACGGGTTCGCTGGATACAACCAGATCAAGATGTCCGAGGAGGATCAAGCCAAGACTGGTTTCACCACTCCGTGGGGGACATACTGCTACACGGTCATGCCGTTCGGTCTGAAGAACGCTGGGGCTACTTACCGGCCGGGCCGCAATGCCCTCTTCTATGACATGATTCAAAAGGAAATCGAAGTATATGTCGACGACATGATCATCCACTCCAGAGGATCAGACATGCAGCACATGACAGATCTGAGAAAGTTCTTCAAATGACTCAGAAAACACTCCATGAGATTGAACCCTGCGAAGTGCACCTTCGGCGTCAAGCGCGGCAAGGTACTTGGGTGTACATGGTTACAGAAAGGGGTATCGAAGCCGATCCCAAGAAAATCAAGGCCATCATCGACATGAAGCCGCCTCAAACTTTGACAGAAGTAAAGAGCTTTATGGGAAGACTTCAGTACATCAGTCGCTTTCATCAACCAGTTGACATCTCTCTGCGAGCCAATGTTCAAACTGATGAAGAAGAATGCCGACATCAAATGGGACTCCGAGTGCCAAACAGCTTTTGAGAAGATCAAGACCTACTTGGTGAATCCCCCAATTCTGTGCCCGCCACATGAAGACAAGCCACTACTCCTATACCTCGACGCAATGACACCGCCAATCGGAGCAATGCTGGCACAAGAACAGAAATGTTCCGAGGTTGAGCATGCAATCTACTTCATAAGCCGGAAGCTTCAAGGAAGTGAACTCAGCTACTCAGCATTAGAGAAAACTTGTACCGCCTTAGTATGGGTAGTGGGGAAACTGAAACACTACATGCAATCACATTCAGTGCTCCTGGTCTCCAAAATGGACCCCGTCCGATATCTCTTTGACAAGCCATCCCTGTCAATGCGACTAGCCAAGTGGTCATTCTTCCTGGCTGAGTTCGACATCAAGTACATGGTCAGAAAATCAACAAAGGAAAGAGTCATGGCAGATCAGCTGGCAGACTTCCCGAGTAGTGAACCTAAGGGTCCTGATTCGCAATTTCCGGACGACGGAATCTTTTCACTCGCAGCGCAAACCGCTGGCAACTCTTCTTTGATGGGGCATCCAACAAGAAGGGGAATGGTATTGGAATGCTCCTTTTCGATCCCAAGGACGAGCACACTCCCATAGCCATCAAGTTGAATTTTGAAATAACCATCAATGCAGCGGAATATGAAGCCTGTGCAGCAGGTCTGGAAGCCGCCTCGAGCGCAACATTTCGTAACCGGATATGTACGGAGACTCAAGATTGATCATCAATCAAGTGTTCAACAAATGGAAGACAGAGATTCTCGGCCTCCGTAAGTATCCACGCGCGTACTGGGAGGAGCTCATTGCTCGCCCAAGGACATCTCTTTTCATTATTTGCCAAGAGACAGGAACCGCTTCGCAGACGCCCTGGCAACCCTCACCTCTCTTATCGAAATTCCTGATGGAAAAGCAGTAAAACCCCTCGGAATAGGCAGACGGGAAACACCCGCCTATTGCTGTGAGATCGAAATAAAAAAGAAACGATCGACGAACCCTGGTACAATCAAATTTACCAGTATCTCCAAAGCGGAGAAGCTTCCTTCACAAATGAAGATGGAAAATACAAAGTAGGGATCAAAGCCAAAAACATGATGGCATTAAAACGCCTGGCATCCCATTTCGTCATCCTGGGGGTATGTTGTACAAGAAGCGCCACCAAGGACCACTCCTTCCGTGTGTAAACAAAGAAAATGCCAGCGAGCTAATGAACGAAGTTCACAACGGAACCTGCGGTCCGCACATGAACGCCCGAGCATTGACACAGATCATTCTCCGTATGGGATACTATTGGATATCGATGGAAACAGACTGCATCCAGTTCGTCCGAAGCTGCAACAAATGTCAACGGTTCTCCAACCTCAATCACATCCCTCCTCACGAACTCTATTGCATGACTACACCATGGCCTTTTGCCACATGGGGAATCGACGTCATCGGCAAGATCACTCCACCAGGGAGCAATGGTCACGAGTTCATTTTAGTCGCAGTCGACTACTTCACCAAATGGGTAGAAGCCAGATCGTACAAGGTACTGAATTCTAAGAAGGTGGCCGAATTCATCCGAGAGAACATCATGTGCCGATACTGAGTGCCCAACGAGATCATATCCGACAATGGGACCCACTTCGAAGGAGATTGTGACCAACTTCTGACCGAATTCAGAGTCACACGTCACAAATCTTCTCCTTACAGACCACAAACCAATGGTGCAGTAGAGGCGGCCAGCAACAAGACTCTTGCCATGATAATCAGGAAGATGACCACCAGAGGTCGGGACTGGCCCGAAAAGCTACATTTAGCCCTCTGGGGATACCGAACATCAGTCAAAACCGCCACAGGGGAGACTCCGTTCGCACTTACCTACGGAATGGAAGCAATGTTACCCGTGGAATTGGAAATTCCATCCCTCCGAGTCCTCTTGGAAAATGGGATCAATGAAGTCGAATGGCTACAAAGCCGTCACGACGAACTTGCTCTACTCGACGAGCGCAGATTGAAAGCCATGGAGCATACTATAGCCTACCAGAGCAGAATGGCCCGATCATTCGACAAGAAAGTCAAGATCCGAGACATCAGAGAAGGCGACTTGGTGCTAAAGGAAAAGCCTCCTACGCAGACCAATCCCCTCGGAAAGTGGGAGCCTACCTGGATAGGACCATTCGGGGTACAAAGAATCTTCTCCGGAGGAGCCATGAAGTTAGCAGACTTGGATGGGAAGCCTTTCGTTAACCCCGTGAACGGAAGCAAGCTCCGCAGATACTTCGTTTGAGGAAGAGTACGAGTCAACTCTCCTTCCCCATACACCACCCCTCGGTAAAATTAAAGTGCTAAAAGAGTAATACCCAACTGGATACATTCTCACTAATGATCCAGGTAAAAAACAGGGTCGCACTTCTTTTGTCTTTGTTTTTCTCAAATTCACCTAAAGTGTCAAACTACGGTGAGCTGAGCCCCTTAGTCCAATTGTAAAAGGGGAACGTAGGCAGCCATCATGGGTTCGGTCTAAAAAACAAAAAAAAAATACAATAAGCATCAATTCCTTGTGTTTCGAAAAACTCTTTTCAATTAACCTACAAATTCATTATGGTTAAAACAATCTTTGATGAGTTCAAGCACGATCAACTCTTGACTAGCTACACGCTAGCAAAACTACAATAAAACATTAATCAGTTAATGTGTCTGCAATGACAATAGGTGTATACTCTGGACAGCAAGGTCTACCTAGTTTCCCGTACTTGGTCCTTCATCCTTCTTCCCCTTCCCTTTCCCGCGGCGAGTGTTCTTCACCTTCACAGGGAATATTCCGGTAGTCCTTCTACCTGGCTCAGGGACCCTTCCCGACGCCTCCGTCAAACCGATAGCTATTAATGCAGCCCTCTCCCTGGCTCTGTCTCGAGCTGCCTCGCTTCGAGCCATCATGACCGTGCTTTGATTGGCCTCCCGATCAGCATTGGCCTCATAGTCAGCCATGTCGTTCCCAGTACGATTCCCAGGGTTAGCTCCCGCTTCAGTCCTCCTCAAGGTCGAGCTGTCAAGGTGGCCAGCACCCAACAACTCATCCCGTCTCCACAAAATAGAAATTTGTGTCTCCCCTATACACTCTTCATACCAGTTCAGATACTGCGTCGACAGAATAGTGCCCCCTCTCCGGTGAAAGAGAACCCTGGCAGGAAAGGACGTGTATTGCCACCACCGTGTGAGCAGCAATAGCGTTGAAGGATCTTCCATCAGCAGAGATCCCACCTCGAAGGTAGCAGCATGACTCAAGCCCGTCAATGGCACCTGCTCCAGCCCGTACTGTCTCAGAACCAACGATGGAATGTAGAAAGACGTCTGAGACAGCCCCGACACTCTGACAACCAAGTGACCCTCCTGAGCGGTCCGAAAAGTCTGTAACTTCCAGTGGGGAACCCACCATCGCAAGTGATGCGTACGGAGTCTGGCCATCCAGAGCTCCAGCTCGGCCTGATTGCCCCCTATCACCAGAGGACGTCTAGAGAAGGACCAAGTGTCTCAAGACATTGGCACCTCGGGCATCATCTGCAGTCTCTCCCTTAACCACATGGTAAGCATAGCGGGACTACCTCCCCACATGTATCGGCTACCGGTCGCCATCCGACCTATGCCAGGAACGTCTCGCCCAAGACCAACGACACGATGTCTCCCCCGCTCCGGCACTGCCTCACCAAGTCCAGTACACTGTGATGGCACACACCTAGGGAAGTGAACGTGAACAGAGTGGCGATCGCGCACAGAGCAAACGCGTCCCACGCAAAGACGCTCCCCTCAGCTCCGGCAAATCTATCGGGCAGTCCCGAAATGTCAACATAATCGCATTCGCATCAATCCCGTATGCTTCTCCAGTAGAGATATCAAGCAAAGACACTAGCTTCTCGCGGTGGCCATGCCACCAGCATACGGAAGAACTAGCTATTCCGTCTCAGGTCCTCCCAGAATGGCCCGGAAATCTTTGAACATAGGAGTGATTTCGTTGTACGAAAAGTTGTACACATTCCTCCGTACATCCTAGAAACGAGCCGCTGCTCTCAAGAGATCCCAATCTGGCATAAGCTCCTTCAAAGCCCAAACAGATTTCATTCCGTAACAGCCTTCGAAAAACCCTTTGTTATTGCCTCGTGTGGTTCCGTACCCACGACCGAAAATTTTCCAGTATCGCTCTTGCATCCGAGACGATATCTTAGGAAAGGAGCCATGACGGAAAATGAAGAAAACCTTAAGAAGTGGAAGGAAATTCAGCTAACAGATCGTAGGTGAACACGTTAGCTTCTTAACAAATTGCAAAGCCGAAACGCAATTTAAAAGACTCGGAAATTCACTCTCGGGCCGCCGAACTCCCTTTGCGCTTGACTGGTCAACTCTGCGGCTACCGCTTCCTAAATTGGAAGCAATTCCAAACAACTCCCTGTTCATGCCTTATGAATCTGCGTGCTGCCCCTAGTTTCATTCAACCAAAGCCAATATCCCTTTCGCCCCGGGCTCGTGCAACAGTGCAATTAATTAAATATCAGTGCATATAGGCTTAATTTTTGACCCGTTCAATTTTTTATGCATGTTTCATATTATTTATTTTTGATTAACCTACTTCCTTATTTGCCGAAAATAACAGAAGGTGATCACAGAATAAATGTGCGAAGAATGTGTTCCGCCCACGGGCGCCTTTTTCAAATACGGTTCAAGTCAAATCGTTCCCGACGATACATACATTTTGTCTAAAAAAGGGCGAAAAGGAGGACTACTCCGAGTCCCGCTCGTCATCCAAGCACTCGACGCATCGTCCCGCTCCGTGCCCGAATCCGTCTCAAACAGATAATCCCCGAATTCCTCCAGGCGGGAATATGCAAAAGGCCTCCTCGGCGTATGCGAACTCGAGGACTCTCCCCTCTCGTGCCCCGAGTGCGAAGAGGGATGAGCTCTAAACCCAGCCATTCCGCCTGTGAACTGGCCAAATCCCTGTACAAAGTCCTCCCCACCAGCCGTGGGAGCAGGCGAACCTCTCGGCCTAGACGGCCTCTGTTCACGGACATCCACGCTCCTCCGGGAACTGCACCGCATGAACGCCACGAGCCTCCTAGCGTAGGCAGCCCACCCGTCCACCAGTCTCATAGCCTCATTGTACGTACGGCCAGACACCTGCGAACCAGGAAAGTCATCAAAAGGACAAGCAGAAAGTACAGATGCAACATTTGCAGAATGATACTATCAAATGCAGAAAATCAAAAAAGTGCTCACCAAAGCATTGGGGTCAACCCTGTACCGTGATCTTGGCTCATCCGGGAGCGGGATCACCAGCCACCTGCGCGAACTGTCCAGCCCCTTGTACGCCAACCTAGCGCGTGGGAGCGGGAGATCTCGGGGATGTCTAGGGCCCTCGCCCTCCCTGTGCTGCACCTGTGGGCTCCTTAACCTCATCCTCAAGAAAGTCTCATAGTCGGCCCCCACTATGATGTACTCGATATAGAACACGCCCTGTCTATACCTCTCCAACTCCTCCATCGGCATCAACAGAGGATGCTGCATGTGCATATGAGGATCCACCGGCACCATCGGAAGTGACCCCGGGCCATGCTGACGGGTCACCCTCTCCCCCAGATACATAACATCGCAATGAAGTCCCACCAGGAGCTTCCGCCACCGCGTAACCTCGCTAGCAACCTGAACCACGCCCATGTGGAACCGACTCCACCAGGTCAGCTGGATCCTCTCAGAGAACTCCCGGTTCAGGGCCTAGGACACCTCCTCGTACGACAGTCGAGTGCCCACCCTCGACGAGACCGCCTTCTTCGCCCTCTTCTGCCAAACCAGCATGGCAGGGAACAGGGGTCTATACGCCTCCCTAATGTCCCACTGCTGCAGACTGAACACCTCATAGCACTTATGAATCCAGCCAATCCGGAGTCAAGCACCAGCTGCCGTGGACTCCTCTCTCCCTCTCGAGCATCGTCCAAGAATACCTCCCACAATGCTCTCACTGCCTCAAAGGCTCCCCGACTCTTCTGATTGTGGACGTCAACTATCCCTCGCCCCTGCAGGTGAACAAAGCAAGGATACGTTAAGTACAACGTAATGCAACCAGAATGCGCCATGTCAAAAGGATGCAATGCAGATACGGTTCTCATTCATTTCCTAACATATATTTCCATCCTTTAAAAAACTCCGTCGAATCCGGAACTTTCAAAGCACTTCGAAAACTTCTTCGAAACCGAAACTTTCAAAACACTCCGAAAACTCCGTCGAAATCGAAACTTTCAAAACACTCCGAAAACTCCGTCGAAACCGGAACTTTCAAAACCCTTCGAAAACTCCGTCGAATCCGGAACTTTCAAAACATTTCGAAAACTTCGTCGAATCCGGAACTTTCAAAGCGTTCGTCTCCAGACATTAAATTCCCAGTTAGTTTTCACTAACGCCCATCCCCCGAGGATAAATCCCCAGTTAGTTTTCACTAACGCTCGTCTCCAGACGTTAAATTCCCAGTCGACGTTTGACATTCAAACGCTCGCGTTCGTCTCCAGACGTTAAATTCTCAGTTAGTTTTCACTAACGCTCGTCTCCAGACGTTAAATTCTCAGTTAGTTTTCACTAACGCTCGTCTCCAGACGTTAAATTCTCAGTTAGTTTTCACTAACGTTTCGTCTCCAGAAGTTAAATTCCTAGTTAGTTTTCACTAACTTTCGTCTCCAGACGTTAAATTCTCAGTTAGTTTTCACTAACGCTCATCTCCAGACGTTAAATTCTCAGTTAGTTTTCACTAACGCTCGTCTCCAGACGTTAAATTCTCTGTTAGTTTTCACTAACGCTCGTCTCCAGACCTTAAATTCAATCCCCAGTTGAGGTTTGACATTCAAACGCTCAACCATGTCTTCGGACATTCCAGTTACATTTCCGTCTCCAGACGTTAAATTCAATCCTCAGTTGACGCTTGACATTCAAACGCTCAACCATGTCTCCGGACATTCCAGTTACATTTCCGTCTCCAGACGTTAAATTCAATCCCCAGTTGAAGTTTGACATTCAAACGCTCAACCATGTCTCCGGACATTCCAGTTACATTTCCGTCTCCAGACGTTAAATTCAATCCCCAGTTGACGCTTGACATTCAAACGCTCGACATTCAAACGCTCCATGTCGAGTTACATTTCCGTCTCCAGACGTTAAATTCAATCCTCAGTTGACGCTTGACATTCAAACGCTCAACCATGTCTCCGGACATTCCAGTTACATTTCCGTCTCCAGACGTTAAATTTAATCCCCAGTTGACGTTTGACATTCAAACGCTCAACCATGTCTCCGGACATCCCAGTTAAATTTCCGTCTCCAGACGTTAAATTCAATCCTCAGTTGATGTTTGACATTCAAACGCTCAACCATGTCTCCGGACATTCCAGTTACAATTCCGTCTCCAGACGTTAAAACCCCAGTTGACGCTTGACTTTCAAACGCTCAACCTTGTCTCCGGACATTCAAGTTACATTTCCGTCTCCCGACGTTAAAATTTCTAGTGGTTTTCACCATCGTTCACTTCCCCGGCCGCCAGTCGTAAGCCCGATCGTCCCACCTCAGCGGCCATCAAGGTAAGCCCGCACAACAATCCCTTTTCGGCCATCAAGGTAAGCCCGAACGCTCATCCCCAGCAGGATTCTAAAGAAGAAACGTCGATCCTTCCGAGTTGTTAATAACGCCAGTTTAACACAACCGTTCCCATCATTTGCCGCCCTATTCCCAGAAGGATAAACCTGGCCGTCGTCGTAAGCCCAGCATCCAAGGCACGAACGCCTTCGTCTCAGGATAAACGTATCCTCGCAACTCTGGTTTGAGGCGCCACACGCCCTCGTCAGTATCAGCAACTCCGGTTTGAGGCTTCACACGCCCTCGTATGATCCAACAACTCCGGTTTGAGGCGCCACACGCCCTCTTATGATCCACCATCCCGGTCTGAGGCGCCACACGCCCTCAAAGGTTTCAGAAGTCCCAGGTTCAGACGCCTCACAATAGTCTCCATTCAGGTTCCGGTACCTCGCAATGGTCTCATTCAGGTTTAGACGCCTCCCAACAGTCTCGCTCAGGTCAAGGTCCCCACGCGCGGCTCCTTACACCTTCGAACTACGATCGGCTTGATTCCCGTTCGGGATACGTAGGAATCCTTTCGCTAAGGGTCCAGCCAGCTGACCGCCCAGGTCTCTTCCAAAGTAAGGCATCCCGATTTGGATCCTTATCTTTTTTCAACGACCCCACCTCCTTCGGAGGAGACGTCGCTGAGGGGCTAAATGTAAGTACCCAAATCCGGATCGTCAAAATTCGTCAGTAAGTTAACCGAAATCCGTTAGCTGGCCCGCTCCAGGTTAACCGGAACTCGTTAAACTCCCCGTTGCCATGCCAACGAGACGTCCCGGGACTGCCCCGTGCATCCCGACGTCGAAACGTACTTAACACACGTCATCGCACGTAAAAGTACGGCTTTCCCTGAAAAACGCACTTTTCGGCACTTTTCGGGGGCGTTTCGAACATTTTCCGGACTATTATTTAAAAAACAAACAAAATCGGGACCCGAGAACGAACTCCCACACATTTGGTGACTCATGGGACGCGTGGCAAGCATGCCACCTCCCTCTAGTCACCTTTCAATCAAAAATCAAGGCCAAAAGACTAAAATACCCCTGGTATACAGTCTCAGTTCGGCCGAACTCCCTGTGCAGACTTCAGAAATTGCCAGCAAGTCCCTCAAATTTCCAAAGCACCACAAAATCCCCTGGATTTCAGTCTAAGTCCGGCCGGACTCCTACTGAAATTTCACATATAAATAGAGAGGCTGTCAAAGCCATTTGTAACAACAAAAAATAACTCCCCTCCACCAAAACCTCACGGCCTAAACTGATCCTCACCCCTCCCGAGCCTCGGTTTTACCTCGTTTTGCATGAAAACTCCGTATTTCGACCAAATATGCCCTCCTCCACTCCGAAACACCGTTCCAAACTACTTTCCGTATCCCGTATACACCCCTCGAGCCAAAGGAGTCTACCCTAGCCATAGGTATAACTCCCTCTCTCTAATATCTCGTTTCGTCTCGGTTTACGCGCCAGTCGCTACAACCATTTCGAACAACGTTATCGAAATGTAGACGCCTCCGTCTAACGGGGTCCGATACGTTTTAGCCCCTCGATCCTCTTCTCTTCCCGTAAGAGAAGTAATCACAGGTTAAAACGGCGTTCCGACCCCGTTCCGTTTACTTTTTGTCATTTACAGCTCCAGATCGATCGATCCGTCGATCGTCATTTACTTTTCTGTCATTTACAATTCCGGACCGTTTGATCCGTTGAACGTCCTTTACATTTCATGCAACTTTACCACTCCGAGCCGTTTTGGCTCGTCGATCGTCATTTACAATTCCGAGTCGTTTGGCTCGTCGATCGTCATTTATGATTCCGGATCGTTCGATTCCGTCGATACCGCATTTAAATACTGTCATTTACAAGTCCGACCCGTTTGGATCGTGATAGTATTTACTTTTCAAAGTTCGAGTCGCAACCCGATTCGTTGATCGCAAATCATTTAATACGCTTTTTCCCGTAAAAATCGTTAACAATGTAATGCCCGGTTCAAAACCGGAGTTCGTCCTTCGAACTCTCTTTCAAAAACGCGCGAAATGACGTTTGACATCCAAACGCTCATCTTCAAACTAAAAGCCTACTTTTGACATTCAAAATCATTTAATACACTTTTTCCCATAAAAATCGTTAACAATGACTCGCCCTGTTCAAAAAACCGAAGTTCGACCTTCGAACTCCTTTTCAAACCCAAAATCGATGTTTGCCACGCAAACGCTCATTTCAAACTCAAAACCGACGTTTGTCATTCAAACGCTCGTCTTTTCAAACAAAGTCACCTAATCAACGTTTGACATTCAAACCAAGATTAAGCTTGTCATTCAAGCCCCCATTTCAAAACACACACACACACGATTTTCGAGAAAGGTAGAAAGACTCGTCATACGAGGCGTTTCGGGTGATCTCGTAATACTCTTCCCGAAACGTAATGTGACCTCCGAACCTAACAATCTCTGGTACTCAAAAAAGCTTTTTACTCGTTTTTGCTACCAATAAAAATGATCCCCTGTTTTCAAAGCTTTTTCCTAAGTTTTTGCTACCAATAAAAACGACACCCTTTTTCACTAAAGCCGTTTTTCAACGTTTGGGCTCAAAATACAAAACCGCGTGGCGACTCCTCATTTTCCTTCCCATGAAGCGAGGTCTCAGACACCAACCCTCCGCGAAAGACAACCGCGTTTCGCGTCCGCGCGAAATCCCGGGTAATTTCAGTGGCCCCTTTGGCTCTCTTACCTAAGACGTAGGTATCAATGTGAGTTTTTGGGCATTTTTGTCCCATTGAACTTTTTCATTTTCGGCATTTTGAATTTTGAAGGGAGAGGAACCACCTTGCTCGGATCTGTGGGCATAAGGGAGTCCTTCCGAGAGTTGGCAATCTTCCCTTGCAACTGTTTCATTTGTTCGACCAACCAGGCCATGTGAGGGTCGGTAGGCAGGGGCAGACTGCCATTTTCTGGGATGGAAACCGAAGATGGAGGTGGATTGGCTGATGGGATTGCCATTCGGGAATCTTGGGGAGGTAGTTGAGTGTATACCATCCCATACCATTGGTTGTTGAAACTGGAGCTGAGGGCATGATTGCCCGGGTCACCAAGGATTGTGTTTAGGAGATGGGGAAATGTTTCATTAGCCCCAAGTGGCAGACCAGTGAGTGGTAGGTTTGAAATGTTAGGATATCCGCTTGGGATGTCTGTCCCTGGTAGACATTGGGATTTCAGATTATGGCTGCGAGGCTCATATAGAGGTAAAGGATTGAATACCGTGGGATATCGAGATACATTGGGATCTGGGGGAGCGGGCCCATATGTGTGCTGGTGATATTGAGCTTGTGGCGCAGGGCCGAGAAATGGGTTGTGCTGAGGTGGGCAGATCAGATCTGCTTGACTGAGACTTGAGTGAAGCTTTGAGCAGGAGCTACTTTGCGTTGCTTGGTTATCGTAGCTTGGTGGAGGTGGGACCTGCTGATAGCTTTGAGAAACCGGGGGAGCAGGCATCTCTTCATCTTCTATGAGGACGAAGGTCCCATCAGGTTGGTGAACAGTGACAGTTTCGCGATGGTACATGGTGTCCACGATCCAGGCTTGTTGTTATTCTTGGCGCTTCTTGAGAGTTTCGAAGGCTTACAGCACCTCCTCCATTGTCTGGAGGTTTCTCAGGGGCAGGTTTCCGTTTCCCTCACTGTTATTTGTCGATCCTGCCATGGGGGAATAGCGGACTGTTCGGACCGCTGAACCGGAAGGGATGTCGGACCTTGTGACCTCGATACTGAAAAGACGGCACTCGGGCACTCTCAACTACTCTCGGTTCACTGGAGGGGGTTAAGGGTAAGGCTTAGACTTTGGAAGGCCTTTTTTTGGATAAAGGGGGAAAGCTCATGTGACATGCAGTTTCCTCTTTTTTTTGTTTTTATGCTTTTTTTTTGTTGTTTTAATTTACTTAAAACGTGTTTTCTCAGAATCCTAAGTTGGTTGAAAAAGATTGCACTTCTTTTTTCGCAACTATTCTAGATCCTGGATAAGTGGAGACCATCATTGCGGCTATAAGCCCCTCGTTTTGCACCTGTATTTCGACATCCCGGGGTGGACAGTCCCAGACGAGGGTCCTATAGGGCAAGCGGTTTCCACCGGCAAAAAGAAAAAACCGAACCTAAGGACCGAGCCTGTCATGTTCATTTTAATGCGTCGGCCATGTGAATAGTGAACAGAGCTGGTACCTGAGTCAAGATCGGGTTAAGAGTTCGGCATGACCTCTCTTTACCTTGCTTGCGCAAGGGATCTATGACGTTAGGTTTGGCTAGGTCATATTGTTATGGATGATGTATTAAAGGCTTGATGACATGGTGTCATGTGGGCATGGATGTATATCCGGGACGGAGCATTGTCTGGGTGTAGCTATGGAAATCAAGATTGGGTCAAGATTTTAGCATGACCTTTCATCGTCTTGCTTGCGCAAGGGATCTTGATTTCTGGGCCTTGACTCAGATAATGGTCGGTATGGGATACGTATCCAGGCTTTATGACACGGACTAGGTCAAAAACCAACTGAGTCTGGACAGAGTGTGACGCAAGCGTGCATGGTTGACACTGGCTAGGATGGGATGTTTGGAATGATCCTGTGCGCGCTCGAAAGGCGTAGGAAGGCCAATCAAACTGCAACTGAGACCACTCCGAGTTTGGGGTTGTAGTGTGCAGTGTACAGGATAATAGTGTGCGTAGTGTGCGGTCACTAAAATTCTTTTTTCTGAGTTAAACAGAAAGTTTTTTATGCAAAATGTATGTACGTACACAGATGTATTATGATGCATTTTTTGTATTTTTTTTTTGTTGATAAAAAAAGTAAAGCGCGTGCACACACACAACAGTTAAAGAAGGGGTAAAATGAAAGTTTGACCCTCATCATTGTTTTAAAAATCTTTTTTTGTTTAAAAGTTTTTAAAACAAAATGTCCCCAGCAGAGTCGCCAACTGAAATTACCCGAATCCGGCTGCGCGGACCAGACATCTCAAAGTTGTCGGGAGGTGTCGTTGTTTTTGTTTGTAGAGTCGTCACGCCGTTTTGATATAGCCCAAAACATTGAGAAAAGACTTTTGTTTAAAAGTTGTTGTGTGATGAGATTTTGAGTTCGTAGGTCAGGTTATGCCTCGGGAAGAGAATAGTAGAGCTCACTCGAGTCGCCTCGTATACACGAGTCTTTCGATACCCCTCTTTCTTTAAAATTTGTATATGTGTGTGTATGTGCTTTTAAAAATGTATTTTGAGTAGGATGTCTACATTGTACGCTATGTATTTAAGTATTGAAATTAATTGAAATAGTGTTGGAAGGAGGCCTTACCAATTTTGGTTCGTGTCTATCTCCTGCTTGGGAATGTGTTGGTTGAGTGTGAATAGTGCTGCGGGACGGACCAGGATGGATCGAGATTGCCTCGGGATGTACCAGTGTCTGCGGACAGAGCTTCGGCGTGCCTCGGGAGTGCTAGGTTTTTGCGGGTAGTGGTTTGGCGTGCCTCAGGATTGCTGTGTGGATTAGGGCAGAGGTTCGGCGTGCCTCGGGATTGCTAGGTAGATTCGGGCAGAGGTTCGACGTGCCTCGGGATTGTTTGGTGGATTCGGGCAGAGGTTCGGCGTGCCTCAGGATTGCTAGGTGGATTCGGGTAGAGGTTCGGCGTGCCTCGGGATTGCTAGGTGGATTCTGGCAGAGGTTCGGCGTGCCTCGGGATCACTGTGTGGATTCGGGCAGAGGTTCGGCGTGCCTCGGGATCGCTGTATGGATTCGACAGAGGTTCGACGTGCCTCGGGATTGTTAGGTGGATTCGGGCAGAGGTTCGACGTGCCTCGGGATTGCTCGGGATGTGCCGGCAGGGCTTCGGGATGGACCGGAATGGCTCGAGATGCTTCGAAATGGCTCGGGATGAACCGGAAGGTCTTTGGGATGCTTCAGGAGCATCTCGGGATGGCTCTGTAGGGCTTTGGGAGGCCTTCGGAGCGCCTCGGGAGGCCTCGAGAAGGGCCAAAGAGGCTCGGGATGCCTTGGAATGCTCCCAGCTTGCTGGGGGGAGGGAGGAGAGAAGGGAGGTGTGAAGAAAATGAGAGGGGGAGCCCTCTATTTATAGGCCCAAGAAAATTGCAAAGTGGTCCGCGCGGACACTTTTGAAATCCCAATTTTTTGGTTTTTGGGGATTTGAGAGAATCTGGTGGACTTTAAGAGGATTTTGCAATTATGATTTTCACCCTGTAAAAGTGTCCGCGCGAACACTTCTGCAGGCTGACTATTTTTTTTGTAATTGCAAGCTAGTTCTCGTCGAGAGCTTTTCAACCATATATGTCACGTCTCAATCGAAGTTCGTATGAAGGAGTTATGACCTTCGGAAGTTCGCCCTTGATTTTTTTCGTATGCTTGGATGGAGAGCGGTCCGGATTGGAGTACTTACAATTTTGGATTTTCAATTTTGAAAATCAATTTCAAATCAAATTAAACTTCAAAATGATAGAAATTTCATAAGTACTTTTACCTAGGGAAAAATTTAATGATTTTTTTTAAAAAAAACTTATGATTTCACAAACTCCAAATATATGAAAATAGACTTTTTGAAATCCAAATTTTAATTAATAAAAATTCAAAAATAAAAAGAAGAAATAAAAAACAAATGTAACACCTACTAATGCGTTGCTAGCAATGTTGGATAACACATAAGACAACAAATTTGAATAAGATCCTCTTGATATTTATAACAAATATGAACTTATTATTTTCTTAGGCAATTTTAAGAAAACTTTACACTTTCTTTATTTAAAAAGAAACATAGTAGTGGCGAGTTGCGTGCCCTGAGTTTTTTAATAAAGTGTAAAGCTATATATATATATATATATATATATATATATATATATATATATATATATATAAAGTTTTATACCTTTCAAGTAGGGTACACTGTAGTAGTGAGCTACATGTCCCTAATACTTAGTATAAAACTAATACATTATACTCCCATTTGGCAAGGAAGCATTGTCGCAGCAAACGCCGTGCCACGAGTTACTTTAGGAGTATTTTAAACAATACTTGCCTATTAAATATCAACAATATAATAAGTAACTTTGTCACTTTAAGAAAAAAGGGAAATTTTATCAACATGTATAACTTAATTATATACCCATACTAGAACAAAAAGGTCAGTAAATATCATCCTTGGGTTTAATGAATATATAATTTTTTTATGTTACACAGTGTTGCTGTCTATGTTGGCAACACCTTGAGAAAACAGATTATACAAAACACAGACCAAGATATTTTTTCAAGCTAGAAAATCTCTCATGGTCAAGGGCTTTAGTCAAAATATCAGCAAATTGATGTTTGGTATTAATATGCTCTATTTGGATTAAATCATTTTCAACTAAATTTCTTAGAAAATGATGGCGAATATCATTATGTTCAGTTCGAGAGTGTTGTACAGGGTTTTTGAAAATATTTATTGCATTTAAATTGTCACAGTACATGGTCAAAATATTACTATCAATACCATAGTCATCAAGCATATGTTTTAACCATATTAATTGTGAACAACAACTCCCGGCTGCTAAATATTCAGATTCAACAGTCGAGAGAGAAACACAATTTTGCTTGCAAATGTACCATAACAATAGGTTATTACCTAAAAAGAAACAACCCTCACTGGTACTTTTTCTATCAACATACCCCCTGCCCAATCTGAGTCACTAAACCCAACTAGCTTGGTATTAGTGTATTTAGTAAACCAAATTCCTAATTCGCTACTCCTAGAAACATATTTAATAATTTTTTAACAGCATTTAGGTGAGAAATTTTAGGGTTTGATTGATATCTAGCACAAACACCTACACTAAACATAATGTCGGAACGACTGGCAGTAAGATAAAGAATACTACCTATCATGGATCGATAAAGATTTGGATCAACGTCCTTCCCTCCTTGATCTTTGCACACCTTAAGTGTTGATCACATATGCATTTTTGAACTATTGACTCTCTCCAATCTGAATATTTTTTTACCAAAATTTTTGCATACTTGCTTTGAGAAATAAAGATCCCATCATTTGACTGTTTTACCTGCAATCCCAAGAAAAAATTTAGTTCACCTATCATGATCATCTCAAAGATTGATGTCATAGACTTCACAAAATTTTGCAAACAAGTTTTAGATATGGATTCATAAACTATGTCATCAACATAGATTTGAGCAATGACAAGATCATTACCATGCCTTATAATAAATAATGTCCTATCGACTTCGCCTCTAACAAACCCACATTCTATAAGAAAACTTGTTAGACGCCCATACCATGTACGTGGAGCTTGTTTCAAGTCATATAAGGCTTTCTCAAGTATATATACATGATTTGGTGTAATGTGATTTTAAGGTAACAAGATATAGCTAAAACAAGTTTTATTGACTCAATTATAGCCACAGGTGCAAATGTCTCGTTTTAGTCAATTCCTTCCACTTGTGTAAAGTCTTGAGCCAAAAGACGAGCTTTATTACGAACAATAATACCCAATTCATCAGATTTGTTTTTAAAAATCCATTTAGTTCCAATTATATTAGCATGTAATGGACGAGAAATAAACACCAAACATTATTTCGGGTAAATTGTTCAAGCTCTTATCGTATAGCTTGAATCCAAAAGTTATCTTTTAAATCTTCAATCACATTTTTAGGCTTAAGAACAGAAACGAAACAGGAGTGTTTTACCTTGTAGTATGTGGTAGACATACACACATCCCTTACCATATCACTATAGTTAACCGACTCCTTATTTCTTATTCGAACTCCTTCATTAACCTCCCCAATTACCTGAGTATTGGGATGGTTATTTCTAATTCTTGCTGGAGGGTCTCTCTTGGCTTGCTGATATACCAACTCATCTTCTTCTTCTTCTAAGACATTATTTCCAGCGAATCTTGTGTTGTCTCATGTGTTGTCGATTCAGAGACAACACTAGGGGCAACACTTGAATCTGTGTCTGTATTACTTGAACCAATTTCTATTCCAGCAACTCCTTCAGCCTCTTCTAGTAACGTTAGAGTCATATCTTCTGCTGGTTCACTTGTGGCACTTAAAAAGTCGTTAAAAACAATATTTATCGATTCTTGAATAGTCTTAATCTTAAATTATAAACTCTGTAAGCATGAATGTTTTAAGAGTAACCAAGAAAGATAGCTTTGTCACTCTTTTAATCAAATATACCCGGCCATTTAACACATAACATAAACACCCAAACACGTGAAAATAGTGTACGGTATGTTTCTTTCTATTTAAAATCTCATAGGGTGTCATAGTTGTATCAGGTTTAAAGAAAACTATATTCGAAGTGTGACATGCCGTGTTTAAAGCCTCGACCCAAAAACCTTTAGAAATTTTTCTAGAAATTAGCATAACACGAGCCATCTTTAGCAAAATCTTATTTTTCCTTTCGACAACACCATTTTGTTGTGCTGTTTTAGGTGCCGAAAATTCATGTTGTATTCCTTTTTTACTACAAAATGTAGGGAAGGAAATGTTATCAAATTACTTATCATGATCGAATCTTATTCGGAAAATCGGTGAGCAAAACATGTTTTTTATTTTGGAAAGTAAGTGTTTAAATTTATCGAAAGTTTCTGATTTTTTTTCTTAAAAAATAGGCACAAGTGAACCTAGAAAAATCATCCACTATCACATAAATATACCTCTTACCTCCTAACCTTTCTACGTCAATTGGACCCATTAAATTCATATGTAAAAGCTGAAAACAATGTGTTGTTTCTAAGTGTTGTTCAATGTGAGTAACACGAGTCTGCTTACCTTTTTGACAATCACCACATACCATGGTATTCTCGAGATTGAGATTGGGAACACCTTTAAAAGCACTAAGTTTGACAAGCTTCTCAATATTTCTATAATGAGTATATCCTAACTTTTGATGCCATAAAATGTGTCATCAATTTTCGTCGAATTGCACACTTGTTTTTTACCAACAAGGTAGCAATTATCACTTGATCTTGTACCTGTCATAACACAAAAGTTAGTGTTATCAAAAACTTCACAAATATCCTTATTAAATTTTACATCTAAATCATCATCAAATAATTGGCTAATGCTAATTAGATTAGCAACCAATCCATCTACATGTAAGACATTTTTTAAAAGAGGAAAACCGGTGAAATCAAGTGTTCCTTTTCCTACTATATTACTCTTGCCTCCACCTCCATAGGTTATTGAGCCTCCATAAATAGGTTAGTATTCCTTCAAAAAAGATCTTATTCCCATCATTTGACGTGAACAACCACTGTCTAAGTATCAAGCACATGAAACGTTAGTCCTTAAATCATTATAGATAACATTACATTTCAGACTAGCTTTGGGAAACCAAACTTTTCTTTTTAAATTTCTGTTTTTCTAACCACCTGTGTTGTCTCGAGTGTTGTCTTGAGAATTTGACAACACTTGAGGCAACATTTGAGAACTGGACTTTTTGTTTTGAAAAATAAAGCATTCTGATTTATTGTGTACAGCTTTGTGACAGTACTACACTCAAAGGTATAATCAAAAATATTACTAGAAAAACTACCTTTTTCCTTAACATGTTCTTTTACAAAACTAGTATTAGTTTCCTCATTAAACAAGGTAGAAGTAATTTTTTCTAGTGATTCTTGAAACCCAATACATGCTTTGAGAGGCTTACTCAAGTTAAGTATCTCATCCAATTTTGAAGAACCCGTGTTGAGCTTTCTGAAGGTTGATTCGACTAGCTTAAGTTTGGAATTTAATTTGTCAAGTTCTGCATACTTTTTCGTGAGTTGAACCTCTAGCCGAGTCATAGAGTCCTAAGCTCCTAGTTCTCCTTGGTCAAAAATACCACCATCTTGTTCTCCTTTTTCCATTTATGAGAAGTAACTAATAGAGATTTTTTCAATTCATCAATGAGCTCATCTTTACCAAGCTCATCCTCCAATGAATCATCTGTATTAAAACTAACAGAACCATGACAGCATAGAACTTAATGAATTATACCTGCTAAGTGTTGTGTCATGTGTTGTCATGTGTTGGACAGCACTTGAGGCAACACATCCTGATGAATACACAAGTGTTGTGTCATGTGTTGTCATATGCTGGACAACACTTTATGCAACACATCCTGACGAATACAACTCCTCCACCGTGGCTAACATAACCACTTGCTCAAGGTTTTCACCTTTTTCAGTACTAAGAGACACCCACAGATTTTTGCCCGCCTTTCTCAAGGTGTTTGCACACTTATTGGCATAATGACCCCAATCGGAACAAGCATGACATTGAATGGATTCAATGTATTTGGGATCAGATCTAGACTTCTTTGAAGATGCTCTATTTAGTGATATATCTCTTTGATTCGGAGGAAAAGTTCTCTTGGGTACAAAACTATTCACTTTGTAGTGTTGATCCTTAGCTTTAACCTGCACATTGCTAAACTTTCTAATCATATAACTATATTTCTTAGCAAGCAAAGCTACACTAGTATTCTCATCTAATTACTCGAAGGCTTCATCTTCATCATCCACTACCGTGTCCGAAGATTGAACTTTTAAGGCAATATTTTTTATGTTTGAAGCTTCGATTTGTTCATTAAGATTTAATTCAAAAAATTTCAAAATTCTCATCAAGGAATTAATATTTATAGTTGAAAGATTATGAACCTCTTCAATGTCTGAAACTTTAATGTTAAAACGCTTGTTAAGAGTACGAATAACTTTTGAAATAAGTTGTTTGTTAGAGAAAGGCTCTCCTTATACTTGACACTTATTTGAAATATAAATCAACATTTCAAAATGTGAAGAAATGTCTTCATTTTACCCATTCTTAATCTTTCAAATCTACTAGTGAGACCCCTAAGCTTCATTTCTTGAACATTACCATCCCCTTCACAAAATCTTTGTAAAGTATCCCAAGCATCTTTTGCAGTGGGACTGTTTTGAATGAATTTAAATATATGCATGTCAACCCATTCATAGATGGCATTAAGTGTCTTTTCATTGAAACTAGCTAGATTATTCTCTTCATTTGTCCATTTGGATTTAGGTTTGACTTGTACGTCACCATCTTTATTCGGAGGAAGCAACGGAACAGAATAACCATTTGTTACAGATCGCCAATCTCGAAAATCAATTGAATTTAAGGAATTTTTACCAATAAGCCCCTATTAGAAGGTGTAATTTATAAAAAAAAAAACACCACATTTCCTATTCTACCTTAGGGTCGATAAGTTGAAATCCATTTTACCAATAAACCCCTAGCTTTTTTAAAATATTTCATAACAATTTAAATGGCAAAACTGCCCTCCTCCTCGCTCATTCTCTTCTCTCTCTAATCGCAATCCCTTTCTCTCTCTAATCTCAATTTGTTTTTCTCTCTAATCGCAATCCCTCTCCTCTGCTTCTGCTACGGACAATTTCTCGCCTTCGACTTCGAAATCGATGGCCGTTTGCCTGGAGCTTTGGCACGCATGTGCTGGACCTTTGATTTCCTTGAAGCGTCGTGGTTTATTTGCCACAAGGTCACCTTGAACAACTTGGCTCGCTGGACTTTCCTGCCACGGCCACCGGATTCAATCTCCCTCCTCATGTCTTTTGTCGGGTTACTGATGTTAAAATTTATGTGAGTTGTTTTCTTAATTCATTATTGGTTGATTTCTTATTTTATTCAATGTGTAGTTGTAATTATCAATTGTGTTTCTTTTTGGTGAAATTTATGTTTTTGATGTAGGCGGAGGCATCGACTGATGATGTTTATGCTCAAGTTTCATTGATTCCTGATAATCATGTTGGTTATCTATACACCTCTTCATGCTTGTATTCCATTTTCAATTGATGAAAATCCTTATATGTTGGATTTTCATTATAGGATGAAAAGCCTATAGTTCTCTATCATTGAATAATTGGGTCATCAACTGTGTAATCTGCTCTCCCTCAATTTATTTGTTGGTGTTATTACCATTTTTATAAGAAAATTTGCATTTTCAGTCACAAAATCAGCCGCGTTGATTGGTGTTTTAAACATTTTAATAGTTTTGCTTACTAGCCAATCAACAATTGTTGCTGAGAATCCATGACATTACTCTTTGTGTTAGTCTTTTTCTGATAAATGCAGAACTTACTTATTGATTCCAGATTTTTTTTCGTTGAATTTAGGGGATACAATAGCGTGCAATTGCATACGTTGAAGAAGACAAATACTATGAAGCCAAAGCAACCATAAATGTGTGGGAACCCAAAATATAGCAAGCCAACGAGTTCAACTTGTCTTAGATTTGGGTTTTGGGTGGCTCATTTGCAGAGTGATGCATATCAGGCCACAGGTTGCTACAATCTTCTTTGTTCAGGCTTTATTGATGGATTTTGGATCCTTAATGATTTTGCCCTAATTATGAAATAATTCCCTTCATTTCGATTTCGAAATTGCAGGATGCGAAGGGAAGGGAAATGATGTTGATCTTAGTGTTTACAATGTGAAAGTTTTACTCATCGTCAATGTTTTTTATGTGAATAACTTTTCAATTTTTTTTCACACTTCTAAAACAGAGAGTTCTGTTTTACAGTTATTTATGAATGTGAAATGGTTTGGTTTTTGACCTTTCTAAATTGAGAACTGTGATGTCAATTTCACAGTTATTTTGCTACTTAGTATGTATGGTTTACCCGTTATTTATCGGTTATTCATGATTGTTTGTGCACAACTGTGAGGTCAATTTCTCAGTTATGATTGTTGAGGTCAATTTCTCAGTTATTGTGCATAACTGTGCGATAGATTTCACTATTTTTATGTCATTCTTTTATAAAACAACAGTGAGGTCTATTTCACAGTTGTTGGTTGTGATGTGAATAACTGTGAAATATTTTTCACACTTCTAAAACTTTGAGGTCAGATTCACAGTTATTTATTAATGTGAATGGTTTGGTTTTGACCTTTCTAAACTGAGAACTGTGAGGTCAATTTCACAGTTAATTTGGTACTTAGTATGTTTGGTTTACCCATTATTTATCAGTTGTTGATGATTGTTTGTGCACAACTGTGAGGTCAATTTCTCAATTATGATTGTTGAGGTCACTTTCTCAATTATTGTGCATAACTGTATGATAGATTTCTCTATTTTTATGTCTTCTTTTATAGAACAACAGTGAGGTCTATTTCACAGTTGTTGATTGTGATGTGAATAACTGTGAAATGTTTTTCACACTTCTAAAACTGTGACGTCAGTTTCACATTTATTTATGAATGTGAAATGGTTTGGTTTTTGACCTTTCTAAACTGAGAACTGTGAGGTCAATTTCACAGTTAATTTAGTACTTAGTATGTTTGGTTTATCCGTTATTTATCAGTTGTTGATGATTGTTTGTGCACAACTATGAGATCAATTTTTCAGTTATGATTGTTGAGGTCACTTTCTCAGTTATTGTGCATAACTGTGTGATAGATTTCTCTGTTTTTATGTCACTCTTTTATAAAACAACAGTGAGGTCTATTTTACAGTTGTTGAAAAATAATTTTATTTTATTTATAAAATTTGAAATATATGATGAATTAACTTGTTTGATTCGTCTTGGCGATGGGATTAAAACAGTGATTTCAGATAATTTTTTCGACTTTTAAATTTTGAGATATTACATTTTAAAAATTTAAGAGAAAAAAAGGAAGAGAGAGAAAAGGAGAGAGAAAGAAAGCAGGTAAGGCAATTGTCCATCATGTGTCACATGAGAGAGAGGGGTTTGAGGGGCAATTTGGTCCAAAAAAATTGAGGGACTTTTTGGCTGTTTTGATAATGTTAGTCCTTAAAGGTAGTTTTTATTTGGCGGGGGGACTAATTGATCAAAGCCTCTTGATTTAATATGCGAGCGAAGACAAATCTTCCAATAACATAATTTGACCCATCTAAAACATGAAGCCTATTTTGATTAGGATTAGCAGGATCATAAAACATGACTAATGGATCAAAACACTTAGTATATTAAGTGATAAGCTTTAATATCAATTGAAATTGTCAATGGATTAGATAAGTGAGAAAAACTCACAAGTGTTGTTAATAGTATTGTCAACACTAAAAACAACATTGTTCACAATAATCCAAAAATAAATGAAATAAATTGAGATTTCAAATCAGCGAAAATAATAAAAATAAACACAATAAAATAGATTTTTCTCAATATATATATATATATATATATATATATATATATATATATATATATATATATATATATATATATATATATATGACAAAACCTTTCTTTATAAATATATTTTCGTTATAAGGTCGAAAAGTTCCCTAATGATTTTCTATAAAAAGCTTAGTGCAACAGCTATTATAGAACACACTATTTACAATAACTTAGTATATAACACTAAGAAACACTCTATGAATGAAAGTTATTCGTGATAACTTACTGGTGTTGTACAGTGTGTTGTCAACACATGGGATAACACTTAATAGCTGTGTTCTTAACTTGTGCAAATCTCAACTTATAAATTGGGTAATTGAAGCTATCGAATGCTTACATTATATATAGGATCCTAGAACTTGAAGCCTAATCAAACTAACCAGAGAAACAGTCATTAGAGAGATTCCTTCATTTAAGCTTCACCTTCCATATTTGTAGGAGACCGAATTTTCCTATGATTCAACACTTGTACTGCCAATCTGTATCAACCTTATACCCTTTATCTTCGGTCCTCCTAATTAAATAATTTTCTAACTATATTTACTTGGTCTCCACATTTACACATAAATAAGGATGTATGTGTAACTTTCTTTCCTTCCTCATTTTACGCCTATAAGACATTATGACCTGTTAAAACATAAATCCAAAAACCTAACAGCAGACATATAACCAATTAGTTATCACTTTGTAATTTATGAATAACATGTAGTAACTATCCTGATTTTAAACTGCCAGCACGACGGCAACACATGAGGCAACACCGGTGACAATACTGGTGTAGCAACACAGGAGACAACACCAATGACAACACTGATGTAACACTAAAAAAACTGTTTGGACCCGTTGATATGAATTTGATTTTTTTTTAGTTAAAGAGATTTAGCTTTACGACTGAGACGCTCCTTTGGGGACGATATTAATTAAAATAAAGCTTCAAAATAATTACATAAATAACACACATTTCTTATTGCAACTTTTTTTCCAAAATTAATGAAACATTTGAACAAAGTTGTTACGCTTTCTCCATATGTACATTTTTTCAAGTAACAACAGTACCACTTGCATAAACCTTTCACAAACTTAACTCAAAACATAACTATTCCATCTTCTACTCCTATTTCGTCTCAACTTATTTAACTATACAAAGATTACAAACGATTGACTAATTTCTTATATCACATTAAAAAGTTGCGATTCTCAAACTTTATCACAAAATTAATCTCACACCAACATTGCATTGGCACCCTGATGGGCCTGATCAAACAAGCCCACGTCATACGCGTTCCAATTTGTCTTCAAAACTGTTCGAAATAACATGTATCACTTTTGTGAATATATTTGATTTAACGATATGAGACGTTAGAGGCTGATTATCGATAGTTCATAATAGTTGGATCGCCGGCCAGTAGTATACTAAGGTAATTTTGTCTTGATAAATGTAGATTCTTCTTGGATACTGGTCCACGTGTCAGAATATCAGTTGAAACAGAGATGCTCTTATTGGTCGGTGACTTTTTGGGCTGTAACCGAGAACCTAGGTGTGCTTTCTATGCAACTCTGCGCCCTCAAAAACAACTCTTCTGCTTGTACTTGTACTTTGGCCACACAAGATTTGAGGGTGTTTGGATCAGTAATAACGGGTTGAATGTTATCCTTGTTCTGGTCAAGATGTGAATCAATCTGGACTGAGAATAGGGAATAAACTGGCCTGTGGTCTGAAAACTTTGATTCACCTCTCACATAACATAATTGCTTTAACCCTTCTCCTTTCCATAGTATCCTGTCACACCTGTATCCAAACACCCACCATTTATCAGTCAATCCAAGACATTTATCACAAATCAACAAAGAAATAATTGGTTAAATCGAACATAATTTAGTTGTTAATTTCAATTTACATACATTGACTTGTTTAATGCGATTTTCATTTTTTTTTTATTTCATAAATTTTTTACGTGCCATTTTTGTCGTGTTCCCTAGGGCTAAAATGTATGTCGGTCACTTTTGCAATAATCAAATGTATTATTGTGATTTTCTTGAGGTTGGACCGTCATTTCCGTGGAAATTAGTTAACAATAATATACCAGTACTGTCCTTCCTTCAATATTCAAGGTCTAATTACCTCAGTAATCTCTCGTTATCAATTATAATTTCAAGTGTTATTCTTTAATTAAATGATAATTGTGGTGGTTGACCAATTTTGTTTAGAGAAATGGGAACCACAGCATTTTAAAATGAACAAATACCACACTGATCAGGCTATAAGTCAAACCTAACTGCACCTAAATACCCATTTTAAATCACTAAATTAATTTGTTTTTACATAAACAATACTCTTATCCTTAGTTTAATTATTCCAATACTTAAAACCAAAGGATTTTTAATAATCATCAATGATTTATAATTAGCTGGGGAATATAAACCCTAGATGCTAGGAATATATTACTCCCTCCGCCCCGCTTTAAGGTTCTGAGTTTGACTTTGCACGGAGATTAAGGAGGAAATATTATATTGAAAGTGTTGTGAGTGTGAAAATAAAATAGGAGAGAGAATGAGTGGAGGGAATAGTAAATCATAATGGTGTTGTGAGTATTAAAATAATGTAGGAGAGAGAATGAGTGGAGGGAATAGTGATAAAATACTTGCCATTTATGGAAAGAAGTAAAGTAAGAACCTTAATTTGGGACAGACTAAAAAGGAAAGTAAGAACCTTAAATCGGGACAGAGGGAGTATGTCCTTAAACAACTTCGGTCCAGTGCATGCACCAGTTGGTTACACCAGAAACACACGAATTTAAGAATCTATGTTTCAAATAATCTAGCAGAAGACAAATAAAAATGCTAATAATAATTTGGAATTTGGAATCTTACCAAGCAGGTGTTCGTCTCTTCTCCTTAGGCGTAGACGTTTGAGCAACATAATGGTCAGAGTTGGCGAGGTATTTGTAAGTTGGGGCGAAATGAATTTTCCCTTCTTCCCATCCGTTAAATATTCGGCCTGCTCTTTGTTCTATCCTTAACTGGAGATCATACCCATATTAATCCGTTAGAAACCTAATGTTAAAACATTTATTCGTCTTTATATTATTTTTGTGATTTTTTTTTTTTACCTGATCTTTCTCCAAAAGTGCTTGCCAATCATTTTTCTTTAGTAGCACATTTGTGTCACCGCAACTTGATGACAGTCGATAATTTAGATCTCCAAGCCAGATTACCTTACTGTATTACAATAAACGAGGGGAACTTAGAATATAAACAAAAGCATGCAAAAATGTTGACGAAATACCAAGGGAATTGTAAAGGGAGCTTACTCGTGACCTAGAATGCTATTAGGCGGAACTGGTTTTCCAAGCATTCTATACGTAGAAGAAAACCTCGTTTTCTTCAGTATTTCCATAACGTCTGCATTTCTTTTATACTCGTCCCCTTCTTTCTCACCAGACGCCAAGTGAGTGCAAACAAAGCAAAATGTTGTTCCATGCAATGTCATACTTATTGATATCGATCCCTAGAAAAACAAAATAAAAAGACATCAATTACTCTAACTAAAAAAATAACCCTTTAGATATATGTATAGACCAAGCAATATTTGTACCTTATTTCCAAGGTATCCCATAATGCCCCTTCCAACACAAGAGACCTTCAAACTGGAAATATCGCGATACAAATTTGCCCGAACAAAAACACACATAAAAATCCCAACCATTTGCTTACTCGCCGCTAGGCAATACCCATTCTGCATCGGATCAGTCAACCCTTCTTCACCCGAGTTTGAATTATTCATGTGAAAAAATCTCTGAAAATCTTCAGTTTGAAGTTCATCTTCTAGAGAAAGAAGATTAGAGAAGCTGAGTCTTGGTTTGATATGAGTGTTGTTGGTGGTATTATTGCAATATTTTGGGGTTCCTTGGTCATTTTGGTTGGAGTTTAGGGCTTCTCGGATTAAGGATATCCACTTGGCTGCGGGGCTCTTGTCCTCTGCTCCTAGGACATTGCCAGCATTTAAAGGTACTATTTCCTGAAACCTGTTTCATAGCAGAGGGTAAAAAAAAAGGTAAGTGAAGAAATTCTCCCATCTTAACCAAGTCACTTTTCAAACTTAAAAAAGTTTTTGTCTTGTAGGTGTGACGACGACGTTTGGATTCTTTAGTTTATCTTGTCGTGTCTGTCTAGAACACTCGTTTTTAAGTCTTTTCGATAAGGATTCTACGAGGTAAATCAAATACTATATGAAAATCACAGCTTGTATCTATAATTAAGTTAATGAGAACTGCTATTTCGACAGATGTATTGAACCCGTAACAATATTGTTTAATTTAGGTCACAATATTTTTTTGACAACGATTATTGACCTTGATATATTTTTTAAATAATTTAATTATATTTGACGCATGAAGGTGGTGCATGTTAGGTGTGAGCTGTTGAGCGTGTTAACTGTTGAGGTCGCATCAATGAAAAGTCTGCACAAGAAAGAATGCAACCCAACTTGACAAATTAAATTCAACTAGCATGGTTGGTGGCTCGTGAAAAATCGATTATAAATGGCAAAGGCTGCAAATGTTTAGGATATGATTTTTTTTTTTAATTTTATATAACTAATAACTCCTTTAGTTTATTTATTTATTTCAATTATATTAAAAGAAAACTAGATTTGTAATGGAAGGTAGCATACCCAAGAACATAGATGTCGGCTGGTGTAGGTGAATTAAGCCAATCTCTCAAATTCAAATCCTCATGCGGTGACTTTCCTCCAACGTTCCATGTCCCTACAAACATACTGTTACAAGAAACATAAACATTATTTAGTCAACCAAAAATATTCACCAATTTAAAATAGTACTCATTCCTTCCGCCCCAATTTAACGTTTTTATTTTGATTTTACACGAGTATTTAAAAAAAGTAAATGTCGTGAATATCGAAAGTAAAGTAATAGAGAGAAGGTGGGTATGAAGTTTTTGTTGTGAAAATGACAAGTGAATCCCATTGTCATTTTTAGGTAATAAATCAACTAGAACAGATAAAAAAGAAAGTAATAAGCTTAAATCGGGACGAAAGAAGTGTAAAATTACGAAATAATTATGAAAATATAATAAACCTAATCAAATACCCAATAGTGGACAGGCAACTAAGTCGACAATAATAGATTAGAAAAAAAATAATTAATTAAAGTTATTAAATTAATTAATTTCATGCAACTAAATCAAGATATTACTAACATAATACCAAATCTATCTTGAATAATAAACACAATACAACTGTAGATTAAAAACTTTGATGTCACAAAGTGGTCCAACCTAAAAATGAAATGAATCTAAGCCACTAATTTTGATAATCTTATCTACCATTTGAATCAAATACAATTTTAATTTTATCCTCATTTGATCAAGTTGCGATTAACATAATCTTAAGTAAATAGTAAATGGACTAATCGATTTAACGAAAGAGCAAAAAATGATCTTGCTTGCCTCACCTGAGGTTTTGATGATCCGTCATAGTTGATATTTTAGGTGATTCACGGTGATTACATGTTTTTGGCGTCAACCGTATTTCTGCGTTGAAATTCACATCAAACATAGAGAAAATTAATTCTAGTTATCAAAATAAATATTTAAATATCGCGACGTTCATATATGATACTATTTTTAAGCAATAACTATATTCATATCGATCAAACTTATATGAGAGTAGTTAAATAATTTCAACCTTTCACTCGAGTTTGCATGTTATTTACAATTATTATGACTAAAAATATTTTCAAATTTGAATTTACGGGTCATTTGAAAGGGTACAAAATTAGAGTATCAAAGAATTACTTAATTCATGTTGATCAATTAAATTACTATTCCAACAAATACTATATTACCTATGGAATGTGCAAGTGCACTCATGTAATCATAACACGTGGCACTAATTGATACACTCACAGAAAACTAACCTAGTTGTTAATCCTAATTAAAACTGATAATTAGTGCCTATTTATGTAATTTGTACCAAAAAAGAGTTTTATTTTGATTTTAGTTCACTTTAATTTTGACCAAACTTATCTAAATTTTGATTTTTCTTATACGATATTAAAAATTGTTATGAATATTATCAATTTAAAAAAAATAATTTTTTATGAAAATAATTAAATTCCTATAAAGTTATAGTTAAAATTTAGTTTAGTTGACTACTCCATATAATGTTTTTAACAACTACTTTTGCCCTATAAGGTCCAATCAAATAAAGAAGCCTTCTATTAATAGGCCAGAGATCCTAAACCATTTCAAATCGGACGGCTGAGCAATGAAATAGTAATAAACCAAAAATACTGCGCACTGCACCCAAAACTCACCTGATAATTCTTCCGGAACGACGGCGTAACGGCCCTCATCTGAATAACTCTTCCTTCTCTTCTCTTTTTTATCCGCCATAGCTGAAATTAAATACCCAAAAATTAAAAAAAAATGAATATAATAAATAAATATTCAGAAAGCTTAAAATACAGTATGTGTGCATGGAAATTTCCAAATATATATATATATATATATTCAAATAAATGTTACCATAATCAGAATGAAACTCATCGGCACCGGTCTTTATGTTGAACCATTTTTTCACCACCACTTTTGGCCATGAATTCTGCATGATTTTCAACTCTTGTGTTAACTTTTCTGGACATTCAAATATGTTACAAAAATATATAAATGAACATTGAAACATGATACTGTAAGGGCGTGTTTGACAACTTTGGTTTCATTACCATTTAATCACTTCATTCATGCAAATTCAACCCTTGAAATTGAGTTGCCAAACACACCCTTAATATGATGAATATTTATTGGAAATTCAAAAAAAAAAAAATAAGAAGAAGAAGAAGAAGAAAAAGAAAAACATACCTTGGAGTGCTTAATGCTTTCAGTTCTCATTTTTTGTAGGTTACAAAATTAAAGTGTTGTATAGAGCTGAAAAAGAGAAATTTCATCAGATTTTCTAGAGAGAGAGAGAGAGAGAGAGAGAGAGAGAGAGAGTATGGTGAGGGTTAAGAGGGCATATTTAAGGGAGATGAGCTAAGAAAGTCTAAGGCAGAGAAGCGAATAAATGGAAGAGATATTAAATTTTTCAAGAAATGAATGGATTTGTTTTTAAGAAGGGGTTTATTAATTAGTGTAAACATAGTTTTCAATGAGAGGAAATATAAAAGACCATAGTTGCAGGGGAAATGGAGACATCTCCTATTTAATAAATGAATCATAATCTAAAATTATAAATTAACAGGATATTGAGTAGGATATACTTGTCTTCATTTGTTACATAACAATTGTATTTTTATATAAAATACCTAAATTAAGGTAAAATGAAACAGAACCAAATCGACATTAAAAAAAAAAAAAATCTCATAATTTATTAGATTCGACAATCACGATTTGATGATTGTTATGCAGTTGCGAGCTCTCTCTGAAACCGTAAGTTTCTTTTCTTAAGGGCTTTAAACATAGTGGAAAGGATGAACAAATAAATGAAAAAAGATTCTTGATTGGTGAGACCTTTAGAGAGTTGGAGATCAAATCCTGGCTTATATTATCGAATATACAATTCACCTTTTTAGTTCATTACACCTAATTATACCTAAAGGATTTGGTAAATAAGGAAATGTAATGTACTACTCCCTCCTCCGTTCCTAAATGTTTGTTCCTAAAATAAAATAGAAGAGAGAATGAGGGGAGAGAATAGAAAATTATAATGGTAATGTGAGTATTAAAATAATGTAAGAGAGAATGAGTGGATGGAATAGTAAAGAATCCTTTCCATTTTAGAAAAGTATATATTATTGTGGGACGTCCAAAAAGGAAAGTTTATATATTATCATGGGACGGAGGGTGGTATTTATTTTACTCATTCGGAGAAAAATGGGCTGAGATAGTACTCTCTTTAACCCCAAAAGAAGTCAAGAGAGTCAACTTTGATCAATAACAGAAACAATGGCTTATGGAAAGATCTAAACAAAGTAAAAAAGGTATGATTTCAAAATCTCAAATCTCAATCAAAAGTTCAAATACCCAGAACCAAGAATAACTTTAAAAACATGGAATTACTTTCTCCACCCCAAAATGAATGAATGAAATTTTTTAAAAATTGCTTTGATCAAGAGTAAATTTGAAACTTCTTTGGCAATTTATTTTGGGATTGAGGTAGTAATTGATGGTGAAAACTTGGTTAAAAATAATAATAACCCAATATTCAGGAAACAGAGGAGGTGACTTGTTAGAATGAAGAAAGAAAGTTGCTTGAAGTAGTAAGCAATGAAATTAATGGGGAATGTGATGAAAAGGCATTAGTGATTTAGAAATGAAACCAACAAGGAAAACTGAAAGAAGTGAATTGAATTTTATGCAGTCACATTTCACAATTGATTGGGAGGGAAGAAGATGAAAGTACAACTTACATGAATAAACACAGTTTATGGAGTTGTGTGGGGCGGATTAATTTCAACCCTTTATATGTCGAGCTTTCTCTTTCGTTTCTGTTGTGTACATCTAGTGAGAGAAAGAGAGTGTGTGTGTGTGTGTGTGAGAGGGAGAGAGAGAGAGGGAGAGATTTGATGTATGTGACTGTGTGGGAATGGAAGTGTATTTATATATGGGTGTGTATTGGGTAGTGGGGAGGAAAGAGGAGGTAGCAGAAGGAGTTTGGGGGCGTTCCTTGGAAAAGCAAAAAGGGCAGTTGCTTCTCTATTTATACAACACACACACTCACATGTGGAGAGAGAGAGAAAGAGAGAGAGAGAGAGGCATGAAAATATTTGGTGTTAAAGAAGAGGGAGGGGAAAAACTTGACTAGTGAAGGTCTACCGTTATGTTTGGTAGTCCCTTTAGGGAAAACACTTTCTATTGAATATTGTCTTCTTTTCTACTGCTTGCGATTTGGAACCGTTCTAGCAATTCTTTGCTGCATCAAGTTATGTTAATATAAGATTTGACTATCTCATCAGGGATAGCAATTTTATCGGACCCAATCCGAACCCAAAAATATCTGACTCGTTTGAGTCGGGTTTGATAGTCATATTTAAAATCCGTTGGGTTCGAATTCGGTATTTCAATGGTGCCCGAGCCGATCCGAACCCGAAAATAGATTAACCATTTAATTTTGATTTGATTCAATTTCATCTCTTTGAGTATCATTTCTTTCTCTCATTAGAAAATTTTGGGGAAACTAGTTTGATTTGATTCAATTTCATCTCTTTGAGTATCATTTCTTTCTCTCATCAGAAAATTTTGGGGGAACTAGTTTCCCCCAAATATTATAAAAAATCTTGTTTTTAACTTAAAAAAAATTGGTACATGAATTTTAAACCAAACTAATCCGACTTTTTGAATCGATCATTGAACCGATTTTTAAAATAAAACAGAACTTTTTATAATATTTGGGAGAAACTAGTTTCTCCCAAAATCAACTCTTCTGTCATTGTATATAGTTAATCAATCACAAATGTTTGATTCTCTTCATCAAGAATATCCATTTAATTACTTGCACATTTGTATCAAGTGCATTTTACATTGCTCAATGAATTGGTATATGTTAATGACTCTTCTTTTGAGTTCCCAGGTATTTGAAGTACCTGACAAAGAAATACTTGAAGAAGCACAACGTTTTTTGATTAATATGCTTGAATAATCAGGTCGAGTTCGGATTCGGGTCGGGTTCAGACATTTTGGGTCGGTTCGGGTTCGGGTTCGATTAATATGCTTGGGTGATCGAATCAGGTTCGGTTAGATCGAACCCGACCTGTGGTCATCCCTATAACTCAGTTCATTGTTTTGTTTAATGGACAAAATGTATTTTGAATTTAATGGGTCCCACAAAAAACAAATTAATCTCAATTGCACAAAAAAGTGGGAGCGAGAAATCATGAAAGGGACGAGCACCGTCCAACGCTCATTAGACTATCTACATCGGTGACTCTCCTTGTGAGAGTCACCCAAAAAAAAAAAGAATGAAAAGTCACAACCTAGGTTGGCCAGCCAACCTCCAACACAACCTGGTTGGGTTACCATTTTGTACACATGTCACCCTTTTATTGGGTGGCATGTGTTTATATAAATATATTTTTAAAATTAATATATTTATATAATTATATAAAATAATAAAATAAAAAATATATCAAAATTCATAATTTTTTATATAATTGTATAGATAATTATTTTTAATAATTATACGGGTAATTTTAAAAATATTATTATTAATACATTATTTAAAAAATAAAATGATAAGTATTTTAGGTAAGTTATATAAAATTGGGTTAGGTCACTGATGGGGGTATAAATTATATAAGATTGGGGTTGTGTATATGAAAGTGAGAGAATTTAATATTTTATTTGAGGTTGGGTTGGGGTTGGGGTTGGGGTTGGGGTTGGGTCACTAATGGGGATAGTCTTAGTAAGTGCGTTTGATGAGTCCTCGCAATTAAGATTGTAAACGAATCAAACTTTTTTTATTCGATTCGGTATTCGATTCGAGTATTCGGTATTCGTATTCAAAATATTCGAATACGAATTTTTATTTTGATTCGATAAGTATTCGAATACGAATAATATCTCACGGTATTCAATTCGAGTATTCGCGAATATTATTCGATATAATATATATATATATATATATATATATATATATATATATATATATATATATATATATAATATATATATACTCCCTCCGTCCCACATCATTGTGAACCATTTTTTCGGGCACGATAATTAAGAAATATTATTAAGATAATGAAAATGTGTGGTAGGAAATGAAAAGAGAGAATGAGTGGAGTTGGTTGAATAAATTGTGTGGTAGAAAATGAAGAGAGAGAATGAGTGGGTGGGGTAGGGTGAATATAAAATAATAAATTTATTTTCATTTTGGGCAGTTTGCATTCACGTGGGACGGACCAAAATGAAAATAAGTTTGCATTCACGTGGTACGGAGGGAGTATATATATAATATTATATGTAAAAGTTAAATTAAATGGAAATTCCCCTAACCCCCCCCCCCCCAAATTATCTCATCCCCTTCTCTCTCTAAAACACACACACACACACACACACACACTGTCCCACTCTCTAAAAACCATATCTCCAAACCCTAACTTTCCCCCTTCTTTTTACTGCCTTCTTCTCTGATGCCATCTCAGTTGTGTTCCTCATCTCTCTCTTTCATCCGGCGACTCCTTGCCTCCTCCCTTTCGCCATAGCCACCTGCAAATCTGCAATTACACAACTCATTCCCTATTGGATTCACCCGTAATTCGTCAAGAACGGGAGAAGACGCCGCACGAAGAAGAAGTAGGCCATGGCGGTCACGACGCTCGCTCCTTCTCCCTTCTTGGATTCGCCCGTAAATCTCTGGTATTTCTTGATGATGGGTTTGGTCAAAAATGAAATGGGTGAGTGGATTTGGGGTTTCTTGAGGATGGGTTTGGTCAAAATCGAAATGGGTAATTGGATTTAGAGTTTCTTGAAGATGGGTTTGATTGAAAGCTAAATGGGTGAGTGAATTTGGGGTTTCTTGATGTTACAAAATGTGTGGCGGCTGATTCTAGGGTTTGGTCAAGTGGTGGGTTTGAGCAATTTCGAATCGAATACGAATCAACTTTTATATTCGAATATCAAATTTGAATCGAATATAAATCAATTTTTATATTCGAATAACAAACGAATACGTATATACGAATATTTTCACGAATACGAATCGAATACGATGATATTAGATTCGATTCGTTTACGCCCCTGCTACTCGCAATCGCAATGCTCGATCTCTTATGCTTGATAAAGAGGTTCATGATTTGCAAGAATCTCATATTAGTTGTTAGATTGTTTAACAATTTAGTGAGCCAAAATTTTGTTCCATTTCTCAGATACATGATTAATAAGGCCGTTTGAAACAATGTTTTATTTTGTTACTTGTGTTTATTATTATTTTTTTTTTTCCACTAAGCCAATTTTACCGTGTATCTTTTGTAAGCTAAGCTTTGATAAATATTGAATATATTTTTAGTTTTATTGATGTTATAAAGACCTATTTATACATAACAAAAATAAGTAAATAAGGTAATAACAAAATTTAATATAACAAGGATTCTAATATAGTAAATATAATTCTAATTTGAAAAATATATATTTCTAACTAAGGCAACTTTCTCTCGTATTTTCATTATTAATCATTAATTAACCACAAAAATAACACAAGTAACAATGAAATTGTAAATTGAAATTGACCACAAAAACATCACAAGTAATTCATTTCAACTTAATTCACATTGTCATGGTTTACAGTTCATGAGTTTAACATCGTACTTTTCAATCATAAAATTGAAAATTGGGACTATGCCCGATAAGTTCTAAAAAAGTTTCATAATGTCCGATAAGTTTCTTTTCCATGTTGTATTATGATGTTGTATTATGTTTCGAAAATACAACATCAATTAAGGCCATAATACTGCATTCCGGCGGCCGCCGGTGACCGGAGTCCGAAGCCCATGGACCGGCGACCAGATTCCGACCTCCGGCGACCGGATTCCGGCGATTGGCGACCGGATTCCGGCCAAAATTACCGGATTCCGGTGAAAATTGACCGGATTCCGGCGAAAATTGACCGGAATCAGGCATGCGGCGATAGCAGACGTCGGCGGTGGAGCTGGGCTGTGGCGGAGGCGGTAGTGCGGATGCAGTATTATGATTTTAAACTACTGCATAACTAAATGTTGTATTATACATAATACAACATGAGAACTTATGGGGCATTTTAATACAATGAGAAACTTAGTAGGAAGTGATTTATTCCAAAAGGAACTTATGGGACAAATTCCCTTGAAAATTACCTTCCAGGTGTAGTCTGTCGCTAAATAAAATATGAACAAGTTTCTTTTGAGCAAACTCGACTATTGCTTGGATGCTAATTATAAAAAACACGAAAAAAGTTTCTTACGAGCAAACTCAATTATCCTCGGAGCAATGCTAAGGGAACAAAAAAAAGTTACAAAATCTTGCTAACAAAATGAGTTGACGTTTTATTGGTTGAATCGATAGTGTATTTTCTACACTGTAATTAAAAACAACAATAAATCATTATACCTAAGATTTTGTAAGCAAATTTTGTGCCCCATATCATTATTCTTATCATCGGGATCAGTTCTCCTCGTGATTCTAAACTAAGGCTCCGTTTGTTTCGACGTAAAACGTTTTTCAGAAAATGTTTTTCGTAAAATAACTCGTTTTTCGGTGTTCGGTTGTTTTTCAGAAAAAATTTTCCCCATTTTCTGGTGTTTGGTTGTTTTCCGAAAAATGTATCCCGTAAAATAACTCGTTTTCCGGTGTTTGATTGTTTTTCGAAAAATGGAGAAAACGTTTTCCGGGAAACATTTTACGCCCTTCCTAAGTAAAACGACTAACGGATTTTTCTTAAGTAAAATATTTTCTGAAAAATGGTACCCTTCATGTACAACTCATATTTCACAAGGTACAATATGCTATTTCCTCATTCTATTCTCTTTCATTTTTGCTTTATTCACGAAATGATTAACACGTTATATATATATATATATATATATATATATATATATATATGTATATATATGTATATGTATATATATATATATATATATATGTATATATATATATGTATATATATATATATATATATATGTATATTTATATATATATATATATATATATATATATATATATATATATATATATATATATACTACTCCCTCCGTCCCATACCTACGTGCCTAGTTTGATTTTGGCATGATATTTGACCATACAACTACGAGTATATATATATATATATATATACTCCCTCCGTCCCATACCTACGTGCCTAGTTTGATTTTGGCATGATATTTGACCATACAACTACGAGAAATTAGAACATTTTGATGAAATTTTAAAAGTTGTTATTGATTTATTACTAACAACACTAACAATTAAAAGTTTTAAAATTTAATTATAATATACTCCCTCCGTCCCGCTAATATCCGCACTAACACTGTTTGCGCGGGAATTAAGAAATATGATATTTTAATAAAATGTTGTGAGTGTAAAAGTAAAGTAGGAGAGAGAATGAGTGGAGGGTGTAATAAATTATAATGGTGTTGTGAGTATTAAAATAATGTAGAAGAGAGAATGAGTGGGGTTTGGTGAATATTTTATTAATATAAAGTTTCCTTTTTGAGAGTGTGCGGATATTAGCGGGACGCCCAAAAAAGAAAATGTGTGGATATTAGCGGGACGGAGGGAGTATCAATTTTTCGTAGTTGTATGGTCAAATGTCATGCCAAAGTCAAACTAGGCACGTAGGTATGGGACGGAGGGAGTATATAAATTTAAGAAGATGGTTCAATAAATAAAAAAAAAGTTTAATTATTTTAAATTTATTTTTAAAAACTCCCCACCTCACTTCCCACCCCACCACCCCAAGCCCCCCAACCCCCCCTTGGGTAAAAAAATTTAATCATTTTAAATTTATTTTTAACAACTCTCCACCTCACTCCCCACCCACCACCCCACCCCCCCACCCCCGGTTGGGTAAAAAAAATTAATCATTTTAAATTTATTTTTAACAACTCCCCACCCCACCACCCATGCTCCCCCTCCCCGTTGGGTAAAAAAAATTAATAATTTTAAATTTATTTTTAACAACTCCCCACCATATCTCTTTCAATTTATCTCAAATTGTGTTTTTATCGAAAAATATTTTCATTAAACCTATGAAAATATTTTTCGAAAAATATTTTCCTTACCAAACAACCAAAAACATGTTTATCTCATTTTTCGGAAAACATCTTCATTTTCCTGAAAAACATCTCATTTTCTGAAAAACATCTTCATTTTACAGAAAAACATCTTCATTTTTCGGTGAAACAAACGGAGCCTAAATGTTTCAATAACTTGTTAGTTTTGGGTGAAAATATTTTAAAACGACTTCTGCATCTACCTCTAAATTTTGTTTATAAATGCATCATATAAAATCATGGGCAAAATACACCTTTAGTCCGTAAGTGTTTGCCGTCATCACAAAAATGGTCCTTAATGCTACCAGAAAATTGAGTTCCGACGTGCGCATCCACGTAACGTTCACGTAGGATGAGATAGCAAGATTCTCCAACGAAGGCCTGCAAAACGAGCACCGTAAGCTAAGCCGATGACTTCTTCGACTAAAGCTCCTCCGGTGTAAGAGTAAGATGACTGGTTGAATGAGCTTAAACTGGAGAAAAAGAAGGCTTGAGAGTAGAAAATGATGCGTATCTTCCTTGTGAAACAACTCCTCTATTTATATCACTTCCCATGATAAGGGTAGTGATAAGGTGATATGCTGATCATGATAAGTTGAATAGATTATAGAGCCATCATGAGAAATAGGTGATAGGGTAGCTTGATTTGACCCCATCATCATCTCATACCAAATTTTAGCCGGATAAATTGGGTTTAACTTGATTTTGGGGGCTCAGCAGTATGATTTGTTTATAGCCACATTTAATGTCTCATTTAATGCTGTATTTTCTTATTTAATGATGTCCTTTCTCATTTAATGTTGTCCTCTGTGTCAGAGATGGTCCCCCATTCTCTTTAGGCGAGATACCCATCTCGCCGGATTGGGTACTTGGCCAGACTTGGCTTACCAAATAATAGAATTATAGGATTATGGCGAGGTATACGCTTTGGGCGAGATTTAAATCTCGCCGGATCTGCACTTTGCCCTTTGACTGTGGGTTTGACTTTTCCAGGTAGACGATTGCTTCCATGCTGAGTCACCCATGGTCTTCATATTTTGTTTGACACGTGGATTACATTTTATTTATGCACATCAGTAGCCCCTCAGTTCATAACTGGGACTATTTATGGTCCTGTTGTGAACTTCATTTTGCTAACACATTAACTCGCCTGTTCAAAGCAAGAGTTGATCTCGCTATAGTAACGATTCCTGCGAGATTGATCTCGCTACAATAACGATTCATGGGAGATTGATCTTGCTACAGTAATGATTCATGCGAGATTTATCTCGCGCTTTCTCTCGGTGATGTCGCTCGCCACCTGACACGTGTTGAGCTGTCATGTCATGACATTATTAGAATGTTTCATTTCGCCAAATTTTCATTTAAATATGGCGTGTCGCCAATTTCTCCGTTTTAGATATGGCATGTCGCCAATCCTTTTCCATTTGGTCCCAAACCGCATTGAATCTTTCACATTCAGCCGTAAACTTTTTAGAGAACTGTGTTCCATGATCTGAAATGATCATTCGTGGCAAGGCAAAACGACACCATATCAGGTCATGCACAAACTTGATAATGTTGTCCTCAGACATGTTTGCATGACTGTCAATAACACATCAATTAGGCTATTCGGGAAGTGATATTTGGCTATTTTCTTTGACCCCTATTTGTGAGCCTTTAACTTTCTCACTTATATAAAAAATTCCGCTAGAACCTCTTTTGAGCTTGAAAAAGAATGGAACCTCTCACAAAGTGGAAGGTTATCTTAGACCACCATTCGCCTTCTTTTGTACCCTCATTGTCCTACCATTTTAACTTATACACTATTTTCTCACATTTTCAAGAAAGTGAAACTAGGGAATGCTGGGGTGAAGTTTGGAAAATCAAAGGGTTGAGTGGAAAGTGGTCATGAAAAGAAAAAAAAGGGTCATGTTATCTAATGAAAAGAGAGGCTTGAGCAAAAGGCACATTCTTCGTGATATATATGTGCAAAGAAAAGAAAAAAAAAAGAAGTCAAGACCTCTCTAATGATGAAGTGGAAAGTGACCAAAAAGAAAAAAAAAGTGATCAACCCCAAGTTTGAAAGTATACAAAATTATAAGTTTGGGGGTTGAATTATGGGTTGGCATGGAGCGGAATGATAAATTTCAAAGGGAGAATGTATGATGAAGACTTTCTAGTTTCACTTGCTTGACTTCGTATGTCCTTACCTTCATTTGGAGCTGTGAACCTAGCCCGTGTTTATCGCGAAACATTACAAGCCGTAAAGCCTTATTTGATCTCTAAAGAGTAGCCGGGTTGACAGTTTTGTTTAAACATGCATATGAGTGACCTTGTGAAGAAGTTTATCTTATTATATTGATTTAGAGCATGTCATAAGTGACCCTATAAAATATCTTACTTTGGTGACAATGATCTCCCATTTTTCATTCATCTCTCATTATGTGGTGGAGAATTATAAGTTAGATGCATCCAGGTAATTATAGTCCCATGTTCATGATAATTCTTGTAGATTATGTGTGTTGTAAATATCTGAGACTTGTTGTGCCAACGGCCTATTATATGAATTGAACAAATCCCAAAAATATTTTATTTGTTTTAATTAGTTAGATAATTTTTATTTTTGTTTTAGTTTTGTTTTACTCGAGGACGAGCAAAAGATAAGTTTGGGGGTATTTGATGGATGTGGTTTTACCCATCCAAAAGGTATGTTTCTAGCTTATTTGATGCTCGAAACCAATTGAAAATTTAATATATTTTGTAGTATTTTGAAAGTACAGAGGTTGAATTGCAATTATTGAGAAAACAGAGGATTTGAGCTTATTTTGGAAATTCAGGGACTAAACTGGAAATATGGAAAATTGGGATGAATTTGATATTATAAAGTTCATGGGCCAAAGTGAAAATATACAGGTCAAGGACTAAAGTGCAAAGCTTGAAAGTATAGTGACCAAAGTGCGACTGTGCACTTGTGATGCGAAACGAGTCCAAAGCAGGGCATGGCCAAAGACAGGGGTGGCCGAGGCAATGCTGGGCCAAAGCAAGCAACTGGCCGAGAAAGGGAAGCTGCTGGCTGAGGAACTTGGTCCGTGGCCGAGGGAGCATGGGCGGCCACTGATCCTTGCTTTGGGCGGCCGCTGAAGACCAAGATGGAAAGGCCGTGAAAGCTCTGTACAATTGGGCGCTCGCTGGGCCAAGGCATGGGCGACCGCCGGCAAATCAGTAGTGACGGATTCCAGTCCGTCACAAAATAAAGAAAACGAATTTTCAACTGATTTGCACAGAATCAGTGACGAATTTCGACAGATTTCTAAATTTGACTAGGATTTTGACCATAATTTGTTTCCAAAAAGAATTTTCACCTCCCTCCTCCTATAAAAAGAACCCTAGACTAGTTTTTTTTGGAGGGATCTCTCATATCTATCATTCTCTCTTTATATTTTTCATTCCCCTTTATCATAGTTTAGGTTTTTATTTATTTTTGAAGATTAAAGAACAAGGATTAGATTTATTTATTTTAATGGCCATTCAAGGCTAATTAATTTGATTCGTGAATTGAGGTGAGTAACAATTGGATCTTTATGCTAGGATTTTAATTCTTTCTATCACTCTCTCGTTCTTGTTTTCTCAACATTCTTCAAGATCATTCATAGGCTTCAATTGTATGTTAAGATACTTTTGGCCTATGAATCTATTTGGGTATAAATTGTTTCAGTAACTCGGACATTTATACATTGACCATTGTTGAGAAGATAGATTTAATTGAGGACGTAACTGAAATCAATGAATCTAGGTTCTTATGTTCTTGGGATTTAAATTGAATCTCTTGAAAGTTTATATTGACGTGACTGAATATATAAACGAGCTATAGATATTAGGGTTTTAATGTTCTTATCGACGTAACTGTGATATTAACATCTTAACCCTAGATTTTTGTGAACGAATCCAAGAATGAGATTGAATTCTTTTTACATGAAATAAAAAGCATAAAGTGATAATTGTTATGATCCCCAATCCATGAATTCCTTGTCTCTTGTTATCTTTAATTAATTATTTTTGCTTTCTTAGTTTAATAATTCAAACAATCAAACCCTTTTCCTTTGTTACTTTTACACTAATTAAATCAATTTGTTCAACACACAAATCTCTGTGGTTCGACCCTTACTTTTGTATATTGCTACTTCGATAACTTGTACACTTGCAAAGTTTTTTTATTACAAGAGGATTTTATCCATCAGGCAGCTTCCCCAAATACTCCTCCAGTTGCTCAAATGATTTATCACATTCTTCATCCCACACAAATTTTTTCGCACCTTTAAGAATTTTGAAAAAAGTTAAGCACCTTTCTGCTGACCGTGAGATGAATCTTCCCAGAGCGGTTATTCTCCCGTTAAGTTTTTGAACTCCGTTTATTGTTGTTGGCGGCTTCATTTCTAGTAGGGACTTGATCTTCTCAGGATTCGCCTCAATTCCCCTTCTATTTACAATAAATCCCAAGAATTTTCCCGTTGTTATCCCAATGGAGCACTTGCTTGGGTTTAGCTTCATTCTGTTCTTTCTCAGGTTACCAAAAGTTTCCGCTAGATCTTTTACATGGTCGTCGTCCCGCGACTTGATAACCATATCATCTATGTATGCCTCCACATTCCTGCCCAGTTGGGGACCAAAAACTTCATTGACCATCCTTTGGTATGTTGCACCCGCATTCTTTAGACCGAACAGCATCATTTTGTAACAAAAATTTCCCAATGATCCCGCCATAAAAGCCGTTAGTGGTTTATCCTCTTCCGCTATCTTGATTTGATTATACCCGGAGTAGGCATCAACAAAACTAAGAACCTTATGACCAGCTATCGAATCAACCAATCTATCAATCCTTAGAAGTGGGAAGCTATCCTTAGGGAAAGCCTCATTCAAATCAAAAAGTCTATGCACATCCTCCATTTCCCATTTCCCTTTAAAACCATTACAACATTCGCTAACCAGGTGGGATACGTGATCTTCTCAATTATTCCCGCTCTGAGGAGCTTCTCAACTTCCTCCTGCATGGCCTTTTCTTTCTCAGGGGCCAAATATCTCGCTTTCTGTTTGAATGGTTTCACCTCCGTATCCAAGCTTAAACGATGAACCGCCACTTCCTCTCTGATTCCGCACATGTCCTCCACTTGCCAGACAAATATATCTAAGTTTTGCTCGAGAACCTCCACCTACACCTTCCTGTTTTCTGGTGACAAACTTTTTCCGATCTTTATCTTTTATTCCGGAAACCTTGGGTTGATGATAACCTCTTCCAACTCTTCTTGTGCCTGGATTTCTGTCTCATTTCGCATTTTCAAGGTCTCAATTTCAATCTCGCGGTTTGGAGCCTCAATTTCCATGTGGGCTGGCTGACTCCGCCTATCTCGCTCCGCTTTCACCTCCATTGAACTCGCCCCTGGAATTGGGTCGCAAACGATCTCTTCATCAATCTCCTCTTCAGGCTCTGCTATCATTTCCACATCATCTTCATCCATTTATTCCACCAATACTAACACAGGCTCCACTTTGATTTTAAACTTCCATGTCTTCAACCTCTACACAATCCCATCTCGCCTGTAACTGACTCGGGTAGCATATGATTGCCGACCCGTTCCTCATACTCTCTGTCTCTTCCCACTCTTCTCCCCCCTCAAAGGGGTCGAAAATTACATTGATCCTTGAACTTCCAATAACAATTCCATTCGACACCGCAACTATCTTTTTTTGATTTCTGCATTTCAATCTTCTTTCTGATGGTGGACAATGGCTGACTAGAAAACACACGGGATACCCTTTGGAGTAGGGAATTTGACCCTCTGGTGCAGCACAGACGCAACCATTTCAAAACTTTGCATGAAAGGGATTCCAACTATTGCATTATAAGGCGAAACGAGGTCAATCACCATAAATTCCACACTTCGCGCCTGGATTTCTGTCTCATCTCGCACTTGAAAGGTCTCAATTCCATGTCCATATTCTTTTTATGATGGTTGGTCCTTTTCAGATTCCCATTTACAAGTACAAAGCGACATAGACGGCATATAAATGTTTTTCATTAAGTGGAATAAGCCAAACATACATGATAGATTGCGCGCCTTACATTTGTCTTACTTATAATAAAGTTTTAAATGATTCACATTCCAAGGGTTTCGTAGCTCTGTTCCATCTAGTTTCATGAGCATGTAAGTCCCCTCTCTAATAATTCTGGCGACTTGAAAAGGTCCTTTCCAATTTGGATTGAGTTTGTTGTATCCAGCCTTATTCCCAATCGCTTCAGCTTTCTTCAGCACCCAATCTCCTAAGTTGAAAGAACGCGGATTGACCTTCTTGTCATGCTGGGCCTTCGTCTTCTACTTGTAGTTGGCGGCTCTGAGCTTGGCCTCCATCCTCAATTCGTCGCTTAAATCCAAGTACCCCTTCCGTCTCTCCTCATTTTCCTTTTCACTATAGCAAGAAACCCTGTGGGAAGGAAGTCCCATTTCAACTGGCGCCATGGCTTCTGATCCGTAGGTGAGAGCAAATGGAGTTTCTCCAGTTGGTCCTTTCACAATTGTTCGTACATACCACAAGGCTGTTTAAAACTCATCTACCCATTTACCGGCCTTGCCGTCTAGTTGTTGGGTTTTACAGGTCCATGCGCAGCGGAATTAAGCATCAAATAACATAAAACCCAAGAAGCCCTAGGATCCGTTCTATAAAATTAACTTGAAAACTATGAAATAGATGTAACCAATCTTGAACGCTTTCCGTTCTTGAGCTATCGAACGATTTGATTATGTGATTTCGAATCACAAACTTCGTTCTTCAACTTGCTTGAACTCTAGGTCTTGATCGATGAACGAGCGAAGACCCTCTTTCGGTATCCACACCTTTGAATGAATCCAAGAACAATTTCTTGAAGATTGCTAGATCCTATAAACCTTGGAATAATATTGAGAATATGTTTGTGTATTTCTTTTGAGAATTTCTGCTAGCTTTTTAGGGTTGACAGACGTTCATATTTATAGTACATTAGTATAGAATATGAATTCTAATCAAATTAGGAAAAGATTCTGTCAAACCGCCTCAGTGGCTTGTTGTGTCGCACGACCACACACAGCACATGGCCTATTGTGTCGCACGGCCTAACAAGGCTGATGAGGAATTTCTCAATCATTCTTCCAATGGTTTAATCAATTCATTCTAGTTGTGTGTGACCCAATAGGATTACATTATGTTGGCAATGAGTTCGATCATATCGACCCTCATAAGACATAAGCGGACTCTAGCAAGCCATTATGTCTACCCAAATAATGTAATGTAAGAGTTCACGTTTCCAACAGTAAACTTCCATTTCTCCCTTTGTCTCATGATGTTATATTGAACACAAGTCATGGTCCTCGTCAACTTGTCTTTGTTCAATGCTTTCTCGATTCTTGAATATAATGATAATTCCAATCATATTGGGATACGGCCATACACTTTCATCATTATCACTCATCGAGGGGCCCAAGCAAAACATCTCTCTATCGAGGGACAAATTCCATTTTGACTTATCATCCTTCCCATCATGAATTCGATCATGCCAAAATTAGCCTTTATAAATATCGTGTTAAGATATCGTTTGACTAAAATCAAACATGACTTTCATCATATGTAAGGTCATGATAATCTCAGGTCTAGGGACTAAATGAAGTAACCTTATGAGATTTAATTATGACATTTGACCATGACATAAATCTCATGCGGGTCAAGTCCAGTCACTTGTTCTCTAACATGTACCCATAATTTCAATGTGCATCTCTATGCATATAATCATCGTATGATTATCCATTGACAATTATACTAATTATTCTCTTAATAATTAGGGACAAAGATTATTATAAACAAATATACAAAGCATATATAATAATCAAATGATAAACATCTCATATAATAATAAATAATGTTAACACATAAGTCTATCAATCATAGGCCTAGGGCATAACACTAACAGTCTCCCACTTGCACTAGGCCCAATCTCTCATGTATCGAATACCCATGGACCTAACATGACCATCATGCTTAGCTTGCGGGAGAGCCTTAGTTAATGGGTCTGCCACGTTGTCATCAGTGTCTACTCTGCATATCTTTACGTCTTCCCTTTCACATATCTCTCGGATAATGTGGAAACGTCGAAGTATGTGTTTGGATCTCTGGTGTGACCTTGGTTCCTTTGCTTGTGCAATGGCACCATTGTTGTCACAGTAAAGTTCAATAGGATCTCTGATGCTTGGAACGACTTCCAAATTACTAATGGAATTTTTGATCCAAACTGCTTCCTTAGCTGCATCAGATGCCGCTATGTACTCAGCTTCGGTTGTAGAATCAGCGACGGTACTTTGCTTGAAACTTTTCCAACTCACAGTGCCTCCATTAAGCGTAAACAAAAATCCAGACTGCGATCTGAAATCATCCTTGTCGGTTTGGAAGCTAGCATCTGTGTAGCATTTCACTACAAGATCTTCTTCCATTCCTTTAAAGACCAATAATACATCCTTAGTTCTTCGTAAGTACTTAAGGATATTCTTGACTGCTATCCAATGTGGTTAGCCGGGATCCGATTGGTACCTACTCGTCATGCTTAGAGCATACGAGACATCGGGTCTAGTACATAACATAGCATACATGATAGACCCAATTGCTGAAGCATATGGAATACCATTCATTCTCTTTCGCTCATCATTGGTCTTAGGACTTTGATTCTTGCTAAGAGATATACCATGTAACATTGGCAAGTTTCTCCTTTTAGAATTTTCCATTTGGAATCTTCTAAGAACCTTGTCAATGTATGTACTTTGACTTAAACCAATCATCCTTTTGGATCTATCTCTATAGATCTTGATACCAAGGATATATGCGGCTTCGCCCATATCTTTCATTGAAAAGCACTTTCCCAAACAAGACTTGACAGTCTGTAGTGCAGGAATGTCATTTCCAATGAGTAAGATATCGTCGACATATACCACTAAAAATAGTGCTACGCTCCCACTAATTTTCTTGTATACACAGGGTTCATCTTCGTTCTTGATAAAGCCAAACTCTTTGATTGCTTCATCAAAACATAGATTTCAACTCCTAGAAGCTTGCTTCAATCCATAAATGGATTTCTGCAACTTACACACCTTGTTAGAATTTTTTGGACTGACAAAACCTTCAGGTTGTATCATGTATACATCCTCAAGTAACTTCCCATTAAGGAAAGCTGTTTTGACATCCATTTGCCATATCTCATAGTCATAATATGCGGCTATGGCAATTAAAATTCTAATAGACTTAAGCATAGCTACAGGCGAAAAGATTTCATCATAGTCGATGCCATGAATCTGCCTATATCCCTTGCTACAAGCCTAGCTTAATAGGTGTGCACCTTCCCATCCATGTCGGTCTTCTTCTTGAAGACCCATTTGCACCCTATGGTTATTACACCTTCGGGTGGATCAATCAAGTTCCAAACTTGATTATCAGCCATGGATTTTAATTCGGACTTCATGGCCTCTTGCCATTTGTCCGAATCAGGAGCGAACATCGCCTCTTGATAGCAAGTAGGTTCATCGTTTTCGATTAACTCCACTTCATCACTTTCCGTAACGAGAAATCCATATCTCTCGGGTTCGGATCGTGACCTACCACTTCGGCGAAGAACTTGTGCATCTTGAACCGGTTCCACAACTGCTTGTGAACTTGGTTCAGTCTCTACCATTGGTTCAATGTTGTTTTCGGGTTCTCGAATTTCATCGAGATCTATTTTACTCCCACTGGTTCCTTTGCAAAGAAACTCCTTTTCTAAGAAAGTATCATTTCGAGCAACAAACACTTTGTTCTCGTTTCGGTTGTAGAAATAGTATCCTTTGGTTTCCTTAGGATAACCCACGAAAACACATTCATCAGATTTAGGTGCTAGCTTGTCATAAGTTAACTTCTTGACATATACATCGCAACCCCAAATCTTCATGAAAGACAAACTAGGTTTTCTTCCATGCCACATCTCATATGGGGTCTTTTGAACCAATTTGGTAGGAACTCTGTTTATAGTGAAAGCAGCAGTTTCTAGTGCATGTCCCCAAAAGGATAAAGGAAGCTCAACTTGACTCATCATAAAACGAACCATGTCCAACAAAGTTCTATTCCTTCTTTCAGACACACCATTCTATTGTGGTGTTCCGGGTGGAGAGAGTTCTGAAACGATTCCACAACTCTAAAGATGACTGTCAAATTCTTGGCTCAAATATTCACCACCTCGATCGGATCGAAGTACCTTAATAGTTTTGCCAAGTTGATTTTGCACCTCATTTTGAAATATTCGAAATATCTCAAACGATTCACTTTTATGTTTCATTAGATAAACATATCCAAATCTACTATAATCATCAGTGAATGTTATGAAGTACCGAAATCCTCCCCTAGCATCGCTACTCATAGGCCCACATACATCGGTATGTATGAGTCCTAATAAGTCGCCCGCCCTTTCACCGGTTTTGGTAAATGGGTCCTTGGTCATCTTGCCAAGTTAACAAGATTCGCATGTCTCATAAGATTCATAATCATGTGAGTCTAAAAATCCATCTTTGTGGAGTTTAGAAATGCGTTTCTCGTTTATATGGCCAAGACGACAATGCCATAAGTAAGTGTGGTTTACATCATTGGGTTTAGATTTCTTGTTAATGTTATAGACATCATTATCACGATTTTCAACATCAAGAATATAAAGGCCATTGAATGAAACAACAGTACAATAATGCATATCACTCTTGTAAATGGAAAATTTCTTATCACATAAAAGAAAATTAAAACCTTCATTATCCAAACATGAAATTGAAATAATATTCCTACTTAAAGCTGGAACGTAATAACAATTGTTCAAAACAAGTATTAGTCCACTAGGTAAAGTAACTTCATAAGTTCCTACGGCTAATGCAGCAACTCTTGCTCCATTCCCCACACGTAGGTCCACTTCACCTTCCTTAAGCATCCTTCTGTTCTTTAGACCCTGCACATTTAAACAAATGTGAGTTCCACATCCAGTATCCAATACCCAAGAACTAGAAGTAGATAGGAATATATCTATAACAAAATACCTGAAGTCGAAGCAACTCCTTTGCTCTTCTTCAGTGCTTTCTTGTATTTTGTGCAGTTTCTCCTCCAATGTCCAATTTCATTGCAATGGAAGCAGACTGCGTCCTCTTGGGACTTGGGCTTAGCCTCTTTAGGCTTGGAAGCCTCTTTGGGTTTGGCAACTTTTGCCTTAGGATTAGTAACCTTTGCTTTTCCCTTACCCTTGAAACCCTTCCCCTTGTTAACCATTAGCACTTGGTCAATTTTCTTCTCGACAATATTGATTTCCGCAGTGTTCAACATTTGAACTAACTCGGAAAGGTTTTTATTCATTCCACCCATGTTATAGTGCATTATGAAATTACTAAAACTTTTGGGCAATGAATTCAATATTATATCGGTAGCCAACTCTTGGCTAATTGGAAAGCCGAGCCTTTCAAGATGCTCAATGTGGCCCTTCAACTTAAGAGCATGGGGACCAACAGCTTGTCCTTCACTCATCTTGCATGAGGTCAAGACCGTAACTGTGTTGTACCTTTCTTGCCTAGCTTGTACTTGGAACATTTCCATCAGTCGATTGTTTAGGTCAACTGTCCCCAAGTGCTCAAGATCCTTCTAAAGGTTCTTGCACATGGCGGAGAGCATGAGGCAACCAACATCTGTAGAGTCACGCTTGTGCTTCAGATATTGATCCCTCACTGCCCTAGTAGCATTGGCAACAGGTTCAGGTGGAATAGGTTCCTCGAGAACGTACAATTTTTCTTCTTGCTTGAGAACAATTCTCAAACTACGGATCCAATTCATATAGTTTGTACCATTCTCTTCCAACTTTTCCTTCTCGAGACAGGTCCAAACAGTGAAAAGTGATTATTGTTTGATGCCATTTATTCTACAAAAAGATATACATAAAATATGAACACATATAAGTAAACATATCATATGAGAAGTATAACGCATTTACATAAAATGCTCCCACTAAATTATACACCTTCAAATGCAAATAAGCATAATATACATTTAATGGGCTAAGATCCAACTTTAATTCAATTTCAAGTTTGCTATGGCAAACCGCTCAAAATTAAATTAATTAGGTAGAAAACATCAATCATATCACATATATGACTCTTAGATCTTTTATGAGATTTATTCAAGACATCATATGTCTAGGCATATTTTAATCTCATCTTATGCCTTGGGTCCAAAACTATTTTTATAACCCAATTAAGTTCATTCACTTTAAACGTATAGGAACCACCATTTCCTCATCTTGATCGCATTCGAATAGAATCAAAGCACCTTGCTATGGCAAGCCCACCCAAAACTATCTGAATGGTCTCAAGTGTTTTAATCATGAATTGGCATAAAGAACTTTCAGCAAAGATAGTCATGATCGTGCACCAGGTAAGTTCCCAGGAAGATAGGTGAGCCACGAGGACTACTTAAGTACCAACTCTTCCTTAGACAGAACTCTCTTAGACATGCACAATCAGAAATCAGCTCTGATTTGGCAACATAATCACTACCTTTTATAAACAATCAGTTTTCTTTTAAATTTCGCGTAATTATGACTTGTTTCCATAAACAATCATAAACCAAAATTTTAATGTCTAAATCTAAAACATATTAGAAAACTATAATGCAATATTTCAACTAAACATAAAATTTCTTAGCACGTAAGAACAAGTAAATTATGCATCGCAATAATTATTAAAATCATATTTTAATCAACTAAGCATGCATAAACAATGAATTAATCTAGCATAGCCCTATAAACTCAATTATATAGCATCCAGATTAACACATAAACATATCAGATTGTAAACACATCCACAGATTAATGATTGTTCATCAGCGTCACGCCCAGATTGGGCTAAAAGTGTCGCGTGACGAGCGAGTTCTGTCGGATGGCCAGAAGCTTTGTTCTGTCGCGTGACACAGGATGACAGTTTTCCAGATTTCCAGAATTCAATTAATTCTAAATCACAGAGCAATTAAATCTTGCAAACGACTTTTAACAGATTTAATCCAATATCATTAGAACACGAATTAGGCATATTGTTTCAAAAACAATTAATCTATCGCATACAAAACATGCAAAAGAACATATAAATGATTTTATATTACTTTTCTAGCATGTTAATTCAAACTTAATCATACGAACGGGGCTCTGATACCACTGTTGGGTTTTACGGGTCCATGCGCAGCGGAATTAAGCATCAAATAACATAAAACCCAAGAAGCCCTAGGATCCGTTCTATACAATTAACTTGAAAACTATGAAATAGATGTAACCAACCTTGAACGCTTTCCGTTCTTGAGCTATCGAACGATTTGATTATGTGATTTCGAATCACAAACTTCATTCTTCAACTTGCTTGAACTCTAGGTCTTGATCGATGAACGAGCGAAGACCCTCTTTCGGTATCCACACCTTTGAATGAATCCAAGAACAATTTCTTGAAGATTGCTAGATCCTATAAACCTTGGAATAATATTGAGAATATGTTTGTGTATTTCTTTTGAGAATTTCTGCTAGCTTTTTAGGGTTGACAGACGTTCATATTTATAGTACATTAGTATAGAATATGAATCCTAATCAAATTAGGAAAAGATTCTGTCAAACCGCCTCAGTGGCTTGTTGTGTCGCACGACCACACACAGCACATGGCCTATTGTGTCGCACGGCCTAACAAGGCTGATGAGGAATTTCTCAATCATTCTTCCAATGGTTTAATCAATTCATTCTAGTTGTGTGTGACCCAATAGAATTACATTATGTTGGCAATGAGTTCGATCATATCGACCCTCATAAGACATAAGCGGACTCTAGCAAGCCATTATGTCTACCCAAATAATGTAACATAAGAGTTCACGTTTCCAACGGTACACTTCCATTTCTCCCTTTGTCTCATGATGTTATATTGAACACAAGTCATGGTCCTCGTCAACTTGTCTTTGTTCAATGCTTTCTCGATTCTTGAGTATAATGATAATTCCAATCATATTGGGGTACGGTCATACACTTTCATCATTATCACTCATCGAGGGGCCCAAGCAAAACATCTCTCTATCGAGGGACAAATTCCATCTTGACTTATCATCCTTCCCATCATGAATCCGATTATGCCAAAATTAACCTTTATAAATATCGTGTTAAGATATCGTTTGACTAAAATCAAACATGACTTTCATCATATGTAAGGTCATGATAATCTCAGGTCTAGGGACTAAATGAAGTAACCTTATGAGATTTAATTATGACATTTGACCATGACATAAATCTCATGCGGGTCAAGTCCAGTCACTTGTTCTCTAACAGGTACCCATAATTTCAATGTGCATCTCTATGCATATAATCATCGTATGATTATCCATTGACAATTATACTAATTATTCTCTTAATAATTAGGGACAGAGATTATTATAAACAAATATACAAAGCATATATAATAATCAAATGATAAACATCTCATATAATAATAAATAATGTCAACACATAAGTCTATCAATCATAGGCCTAGGGCATAACACTAACACTAGTATCCTCTTCAATGCACAACACTTGTTTGTTTGCAGCCTCTACTTGTCCATTTCCCTCTGGCCAGGCAACTGATGACCTCCAATGCTTAACATTGAATCTTTCACATTCAGCCGTAAACTTTTTAGAGAACTGTGTTCCATGATCTGAAATGATCATCCGTGGCAAGGCGAAACGACACCATATCAGGTCATGCACAAACTTGATAATGTTGTCCTCAGAGATGGTTGCCAGAGCCTTAGCCTCAATCCATTTGGTAAAGTAGTCAACGGTGACCACCACATACTGGCATCCCCTTTTACCTTTAGCAAAATGCCCAATTAAATCAATCCCCCACATATCAAATGGCCAAGCCGCCGCTACTCCCGTCTGTAAAGTCGCCGGTTGCCTTAGAATATCAGCAAACCGCTGGCACTTATTGCATTTCTTCACATACTTCTCAGAATCTCGCCTAAGAGTAGGCCAATAGTAATCGTGTAATAAAACTTTGTCAGCCAACGTCCTGGCTCCAGGATGTCCCCCGCATATTCCTTCATGAATTTCAAACAAAACCCTCTCAACCATATTCTCTTTGATGCATCTGAGGAGCGGCCTTGTGAACGACCTTCTATATAGGAAGCCATTCTGAATCACGAACCTTGGCAAGATCCTCTTAACCACCTTTGCCCGATCCTGATCTTGAGGGAGAATCTCTTTCTCCAAGTAGTCTTTCATCTCGTCTATCCAATCCCTTTCTCCTTCGTCAATCTCCAAAATTTTCTGAACGCTGAAAGCTGACTCGCTCAAAAACTCCATCTTGATCTCACCATCTAAATTCATGACTTCCCAAAGATTTCGGCTGTTGAAGGATTTTTCTCAAAGGAGCATCCGTGAGCACCATGATGGAATGGGCTAAGAAATAAGCTCTTAATTTGCGAGCTGCTATCACCAGAGCGTAAGCAACTTTTTCAGCGTTGAAATATCTCGTTTCCACATCACTTAGCGTCTTTGACACATAATAAACTGGCCTTTGAACTGACCCTTCTTCCTTTATCAAAACTGCTGCCACTGCGCGATCAGAGGCTGCAAGATAAACACATAAGTTGTCCCCATCCATGGGGTTGCACAAGAGGGGAGGCTTCCCTAAATACTCCTTCAGTTGCTCAAACAATCTATCACATTCTTCATCCCACACAAATTTTTTCGCACCCTTAAGAATTTTGAAAAAAGGTAAGCACCTTTCTGTTGACCGCGAGATGAATCTTCTCAGAGCGGTTATTCTCCCGTTAAGTTTTTGAACTCCGTTTATTGTTGTTGGCAGCTTCATTTCTAGTAGGGCCTTGATATTCTCATGATTCGCCTCAATTCCCCTTCTATTTACAATAAATCCCAAGAATTTTCCCGTTGTTACCCCAAAGGTGCACTTGCTTGGGTTTAGCTTCATTATGTTCTTTCTCAGGTTGCCAAAAGTTTTCGCTAGATCTTTTACATGGTCATCGTCCCACGACTTGATAACCATATCATCTATGTATGCATCCACATTCCTGCCCAGTTGGGGACCAAAAACTTCATCGACCATCCTTTGGTATGAAGGATAAGCAGCTCGCATGTTGACATTACTTCACCAAACTAAAGTATTCACCCGCCTTGAATTTTTCCCGCATCTCGAGTCCAATTTGCAAAATTCTATGGAAGATTCTATGGAAGTCAGCTAAAGCTCAAGCTTATATTATTTATCTCGACTAAGCTTCACCAACTCTCATATGAAGTGCGAGGAGCAACCACCCATTTCCCAACTCGCGGGCTTCTCATCGAAAAACGCATCTGGAATATTCACATCGCCAACACATGGCTACAACCCAAATTAAAGGAAATTATTCACACCAGTGTATATGTTATCTCGATCAAACGGCACCGTCCCTTACATGAGGTACTGGGAGCAATTTGCTTTCTTCCCACTCGGGGGCTTCATCCCGCCAAAGACTAATTATATTGAAATTTCTCAACAAAACCACCTAAACAACTTTAAAAGTTTTCAAGGATTTAAATTTAATTCAACCTCAAAATCTCATGCCGCATTTTTCGACCTCGGGACCGAGAAGCGTCTTGCAGGAGGGACCTTAGCATGGGTACTCAATTCAATAACAAGGAATTCTTACAATATTGCCCTTGGCCGCGCTCCAACTCATCTGAAAACTTCAGAAAATCGTCTCAAATATCATTACTACTGTCAATTATCTCATTGGTCCAAATACTTAATGGGCTCGCACCCTGAAATGCTCGATGGGCTCGCACCTGAGCCGCAACGGGCTCACATCCTGAACTGCTCAGCGATCGAAATGAAACACGGAAAATTGGTCTATGAAAGACTTCTATTATTATAAAGTAAAAGGGTCAAGTCAAAATTGTCAAAGTCTTATTTTTATCTTAAATACTCCTTAACTCGCTCATAAATAACCAAGCTAAGGAGTCGGGGGCTACTGATGTGACCATAAAAAAATCAACCGAAAAATACGATTTGCCTAAGGATCAAAATGGACATAGTAAATATGTGGAAAATGTGTAACACAATGAAAATAAAATGATCATTATTTGATATCTGGATCCATGGTATTGTGATATACTCCCTCCGTCCCAGCCGAGTGGATACCAAAAATTTGGGCACACAGATTAAGGAAAAGTAAGAGAGATAAAAAATGGAAGGAAATGTTGTGAGTATGAAAAATTAAATAGGAGAGAGAATGAGTGGGAGGAATAGTGATTTGATTGGTGTTGTGAGTGTAAAAGTAAAATAGGGGAGAGAATGAGTGAGAAAAATAGTAAAGATTCCTTTCCATTTTGAACAGTCTCCATTGGGTTGGGACAGACCAAAAAGAAAATAAGTATCCACTCGACAGAGACGGAGGGAGTATATGACCGGGTAAATGGGCCAAATGGACTAAATGGGCTTTAGGGCAAAAGCCCATCCTCACCCTAGGTATAAAAGGAAGCTTTCATCTCTAGGCAAGGATGAGTCTCAGATCTCAGGTTTACTCTCTCTCTCTTCCTCCCAAAATCCCAATTTCTCTCTCTAAATTCTCTCTCTAAAATTTTTAATGTTGATACTTTATACACTCAAAGAATGGTTTAATGATTCTCACACCGAAAGGTTTTGGTGGGAAAGACCTCCCACACCTAACGGTGCCTTGTTTTGTAGATAGCTACAAGGGATTTCTACGCCATGGACAACCATTGACTTCACCAAGCTTGAATATCCATGGTGAGCAGATTTTTTGTAGCATCAGTCCTTGAACTTCAATTTTTATATTTGTGTCCCTTTATTAGGCTTATTGCGTCCTAATAGTCTCATTTAGATGTGCTCATTCGAGTACGTTTCCGGTTCTCGATTTCATGGAAAGGCGAACCGTATTTGAACCTTGTAATTCTGGTTCCCATTTTCAACCGTCGATTTTCGGTTTCGGTTCCACTGTTACGACAATTCCAATTTATTTATTTATTTTTTTTTTTAAAGAAAAGTCATTGTAGTTGAATATTGTTAAATAATAAATAGAATTTTAAAATTTATTAGGATTTTGTAACAAAATTCATTAAAAAATTAAATTTTATAAGGGAATGTAAGTTTTTTTAACGAATTTGTTTAGTTTTTAACAAATTCAGTTAGATTATTAACTAAATAATAACAAAAATTAGCTGTTAGACGGTTTTAAAGTCATAGTTATATGGTTCACGGTTTCCAGTTTCGGTTCCCGGTTCCAAAATCTCTGATTCGAGGTTTTAAAATGGGTGGACCCATATTTGAACCATGGAACTGCCTGTTTTGGTTTCCACGGTTCCCGATTCTTTCACGATTTCAGTTCTAGCGGTTCCTGATCTAACCCTTCGGTTCTCTCGGTTCACAGGTATTTTTGAGCATGCCTAGTCTCATTCATCCAATTTTCCATAAAAAATTCATGAAAAGCTAACACATGAGATTCTATTTTGTAACTAAAAATATTTTATTTAGGCAGCCAAACTTCGTTTTCATCAACTGTATTTTCAAATGCGTTTTATTTTTGCCAATATATATTTTTTTTGCTTCAAAAATATCATCGTAATTTGAAAAATGTATCATTTTTAACTCAAAATTGTAAATGATGGATGGATTAGTCACGATTTTTGCCAGGTATTTAGGTTAAAATCATACATTTTCTAAACTACAGTGATATTTTTGTGATATTTTTGTTAGAAAAAAATAGTAATAAAAGTGAATTCCCTTCTAAATTGCATTGAAAAAAGAGTAGGTCTGCTGAGAAACGCGTTTCTCCGTCCCTTATAGAGAAACGGGGCTTGGTTTGTCGCGCGACATAAATAGCCAGTTTCTGGATATCCTATTCAAAGCTTCTGGATATCCAGAACATTGAATATGGATATCCATAAGCTTTGAAAAGGATATCCAGAAACTAAAATATTTTTTCTGGATATCCTTTCCAAAGCTTCTGGATATCCAGAACATTGCATATGGATATCCAGAAGCTTTGGAAAGGATATCCAGAAAAAATATTTTGGTTTCTGGATATCCTTTTCAAAGCTTCTGGATATCCATATGCAAAGTTCTGGATATCCAGAAACTGAGGAAGTGATATCCAGTTGTTGTGGCTAAGTATGTCGCGCGACAAACCAAGCCCCGTTTCTTCATACGCGACGGAGAAACGCGTTTCTCCCCAGATTTTGTGTTGAGTAAAAACGAAGTCAGCATTTCTTATACTTATCACCAAATGTTTGTTGTTGGAACCGCGACCATCCCCACCACTCCACATTAGTAAGATATCGTTCGTTTTAGGCTCAGCCCGCACGGATTTGCTTTTGGGCCATCTCCCAAAAGGCCTCTTACTAATGAAGTGGGTGAACACATTTTTATACTAGACAACTCTTTTTTCAATTGTCGATGTGAAATTTGGGTTGATACCCCAACAATGTTGACGCACAAATTTTCACCCTCCCAACTCTTTTTCTCTGCAAATAAGGATTTCCAAATTTACGGTCGTAATCTTGCTCTTCTTCTGATTTAAGACATCTGGATTTATTATAATTACTAAATATTTGTATATTTAAGATATCAATACGTGTAAAGATCAGTACAGTTGGAAAGGCCATTGAAAATTGTGTGAGTTATTTTAAATAAAAATATGGATCAAGTAAAACTTTGAAATCTAAAAGTGAAGATGATATTTATTTAAGTTTATCTCACAAAATATTTAAGTTTATCTCACAAAATAAAAACACTTTACTTAAGCGGAAATAACGTTAATTATAACTTTAGGTCAAAAATGAAAAAATTATGTTCATAAACCTTACTGTTTTCTCAAAGGGCAACCATAAGTGTCGATGTTTTTACGACAATCCAAATGAAGTCGTGATATCATTAGGACACTTGTCACAGTTTAATTATAAATTCATTATTTTCACCATTAATTGTTCCCCAAAAGTGGTTAGAATTGACAATGAAAGATAATTAAATAATTGAGGTAATTTTCAAAAAAAAAAAATTATCTTAAAAATTTACTTAAGTCTTTACACGTAATTAAACGTGGCAAAAGTTGAAGTTTAAGATAAATTTCACTAATTTATTAAGCCAAAAATAAATGACATGTGTGAGTTGATATCTCATTCAATGTATATTACATTACATTTCTACCTAGGTAAGGTCAAATCATGTATACACTTGTTTTTTTTTATTTTTTACAATGTTTTACGACAGGAAATGAGAAAAGGGACCGAACTCTAACGCTAAACGTACATGAGATGTGATTTTACCACTGACTTATTCTTTTGAAAACTTGTACTATACACTTGCTTAAATATGACAAGTAAGGGTCTTTTAATTTGTGCAAAATTAGATTTATTATATGTTAAATGCGACAAGGTAGGCTCCTTGTACGGTAATGTGGTTTTGTTAACAAATTGAAAATCGTGGTTTTTGATTTTTAAGGAAAATAGATGATCTTTCTAAATTTGGTTAAAACCATAAAACCATTCATGTTTCTATTGCTAATTGTAATTAAGTACTCTTTGTCAAGACTAAATGGTGTGTTGCGTGTCGTGTTCTTAATTCTTATATAGCGTCATCATCGTTGTAATACTCAAATCTTTCTGTAACACGATTCTATAAAAGGCCTCTGAAATTGAGAAAATTTTCATTTTTCTAAATATTAAAATTATAATTGAGATCTGATGGTAAAGGTTGGAATTACATCTAAAAATCATTTGGTTACAAAAATAGCATTTCATTTTTTTCAAATATTAAAATTATAATTGAGATCTATAATAAATTTTTAAATTACATCTGAAATCATCTATATTACAATACAACTCAAGAATAACCACTACATAATGAGTGGCTGAAATTCAATATGAGAAAAGACAAAAGACTGCTAGGATTGAATCTGAAGAAAAAAAAAACAGTTTTTAACCTCCCAACCATAAAAAACCAACTGACCTAAAACCGTTGTTGATCTCTTCTTTTCGAATCCCAAAATAATTTTGCATCCTCTCCTTCACCCGCATATGATTTGTCTTACTTAGGTTCTAATCCTATAAATTGATTCTCGGCTTGAGCTCTAGGGCTACTCTCACTTCCCCGATTAAGGGCAGGCTTCCTCCTTTACTGATGTATTCAGTTCAATTTGGTTATGCAGCCCTTCAATTTATAGATAATTATGTGTTTCAATTGTTCTGATTAGAGTTGGGTGTGGTCTCATTCCAAATTTGATGGTAGCCCTTTTTTCTCGGCCAATTTAGTTTGGTTAGTGATTTCACACTTTCACATTCCTACTTTTATATGATTTTTGTTGATTGAAGTGTTGTACAATTTATGAATCCAAAAGGGGGAAAACATTGCTACTTTTATATGATTTTTGTTGATTGAAGTATTGTATAATTTATAAATCAAAAAGGGAGCAATTACTGGGGACAAAAAATACCACAATGGATAATCTTTCATTCTGTAATCACATTTCATACACGCCTTAGCCTTCTCGGTATATGTTGCATTCCTCCTGGTATTGGAATTTTCTTTGACATCTTACTTATTTAGTTATACTTGTATTGGAATTTTCTTTGACATCTTACTTATTTAGTTATACTTGATTTGATTATATCCAGTGTGTGAATGATTCATACAAACATATGATGATCTTTTTGTGGTTTATTTTCTTTTGACAAGTGAGAGGTACTAAGTGAAATTATTGATAAGAGGTTGACATATAAATTGCATGAGTTATTTTGTTATTCAGTGTTCGTCACTATGGACATATATTTTTCTTGACTGTAGTCATCCTACAAATTTTTAGTTTTAGATTACAGAATGCATGCTTCTTAATCATGGGTGATGATGTTGTTTCACTTTTTTGCAAGAGGTCCCAAGTATTTCCATTTGTTTGGCCAATTCATACATACGCTCTGTACTTAAAAAAAAAAAACAAAAAAAAACAAAAAAAAAAAACAAGAGTTTGAGATCTCTATCGTCTGTTTTGGCATTTCCAGGTTACTCCTAATACTATTGCTTCTTTCAGGAAATCAGATAAGATAAGTAGGGCCCTTGAGAAGCTTCAACAAATGACTAAACATAATAACTAAATGATTTTACTGAAAATAAATCATTGTTTTATACAAATCCATCTGAGTTGGAAAATCATGAACCTGTCCCAGTGCACTAGACCTGGGGTAAATTGCCTTGGATAGGAAAAAGAAATTGAATTTGGTATATTCAAAAATTAAAGGAATTGTATAAAACACAGGTAAGAGATAGGAGAGAGAGAGAGAGAGAGTTTGTGCAGAGGGTAGAAATAAAACCCACCGTGATTATTCCTTTGTATTAGGTTAAGTATATATAATTTACAGAGAAGAGTCCTACTCCACTATTCTAGGTAAGGATTACAACAAATAACCTACCAATAATCACAAATATACATTCCTAATTTATGTCAATCAAGAGTAATCTAGGGGATATTAACAGGATAGTGAGCTGTGAATATCACGGCTCATTTTTGTGTTTTACACCCCCCTCAAGCAAAGCGGTATGGGTGCCAGCTGAAGCTTGTTAGAGAATAAATCAAGCCGAGGCCGAGAGAGTCCCTTTGTGAAAATATCGGCTAACTGGTCGACCGTAGTGATATGGGACAAACGTAGAAACCCACACTGATGAAGATCTCGAGCAAAATGTAAATCAATTTCAATATGTCGGGTACGAGCATGGAACACGGGATTTCTAGCCATGTGTAGCGCTGAAATGTTGTCACAAAAAAGATGGGGTGGTGCGAGAAAGATTCCAAGTTCACGGAACAAAAAAGAAAACCAAAGTAATTTGGCTGCGGTGGTGGCTAGAGCCCGATACTCTGCCTCACTGCTCGATCGAGCAACAGTGGACTGTTTCTTTGTTGTCCAAGCTACAAGGTTTGGTCCAATGAAAATACATGCGCCAGTGGTGGAACGCTGACTATCCGGAGCACTAGCCCAGTCGGAGTTTGTATAGGCACGTAACGATGTATCAGGAGATCGAGAAAAGTGTAGGCTTCGATAGAGTGTACGCTTAACGTATCGTTAAATCCGTTTGACTGCAAGCAAGTGAGTTATGCGGGGAGAATGCATGAACTGACACACTTGGTTGACAGCGAACGCTATATCTGGACGAGTAAGAGTTAAATACTGAAGCCCACCCACCATACTACGATATGTAGTCACATCCGTAAGTGGGTCCCCGTCATGTGCTGAAAGGTGAGAACCCGGAATGAGAGGAGTGGTGGTGGGTTTGCTATCCTCCATAAGGAACTTGCGAAGAAGATCCGAGGCATACCGAGCCTGACTAAGAAGAAGTGAATCTGCTGAATGGTGTGTCTCAATTCCAAGAAAGAACCCGAGAATACCGAGGTGTCGACTGTCAAATATTGCACATATAGCATCAATGACCGAGGTTACTTCGGAAGAGGAAGAACCGGTAATGATGAAATCATCGACATAAACTAAGATGGCCACCAGGGAACAACCATCATTATGTCGGAGAAACAGTGAACTGTTTGACCTGCTGTTAAAGAAACCAATTGAGAGAAGAAAATCATGCAATCGCTGAAACCACGCTCGGGGTGATTGCTTCAAACCATAAATAGATCGATGAAGCCGACATACATGATGTGGAAAATCAGGATGAGCAAAACCGGGTGGTTGAGCCATGTACACCTCCTCATTTAAAATGCCATTCAAGAATGCATTCCGGACATCAAGCTGTTGAATTGTCCAAGATCGAGAGTGTGCAATAGAGAGAAGTGTCCGGATGGTAGGGGGTTTTACCACGGATCGAATGTCTCATCATAATCAATTCCCTTCTGTTGAGAGAATCCTTGAGCCACAAGTCGAGCTTTATGGCGTTCCACCGTGCCATCAGCTCGACGTTTCACCTTGAATATCCACTTACTTCCAACAACATTCATAGATGGTAAGCGAGGAACTAGATTCCATGTGCTATTTTTTTGCATGGCTGTCAATTCTTCTTGCATGGCGGTATTCCAGTTAGGGAACGGAAGAGCCTGCTTGAGAGTCCTAGGTTCAAAATCCGTAGACTTTGGTGTTGTAGCCGTGAGAGCAGTAGGTAGAGGATATTTAGTAACCCGAGAATGAGTAGTATCAACCAAGTCAGCAATGATTTTAGGCTTAAACACACCTGCCTTTGCACGAGTCATCATAGGATGCACATTAGTTGGAGCTGATGCCTGAAGATCGCGAGTTGCTGATTGTTGATTGTCAAGAGGAGCAGACGGAGGAGAAGTTGGAGGAGAAATTGGTGAGGCCGGCACAGTATTGGGTGATACTGAATTTAATATAGAATGTCCAAGATGGGGTTGCTCTGGAAGAGGCCCAGAAGGAGAACATGGTGCTGCCATAAGGTGACCAGAATTTGGCTGGCCCAAGAAATGTTGCTCTGTGGTACATGTAGGCTAGCTTTGTACTAGAGCAAGGAGCTGAAGTACAATGAGAACAAGCATTGGGCCGAGGTTGTGCACTCACATGATCAGAAAACTCCGTTCCCAACTGAGTACCTGGTGTAATATTTGTAGACATGGGAAATGAAGATTCGTCAAATAGAACATGTCTAGAAACATAAATTTTTCCCGTAGAGGTGTCAAGACACCGGTATCCTTTTTGAAAGTTATCATAGCCAAGGAACACACACGGAGAGGACTTGGGCATGAGTTTATGGGAATTGTACGGTACAAGATGGGGAAAACATAGGCAACCAAAAGTTTTAAGAGTTTTATAGTCAGGGACTCTTTTGAGTAACCTTTGGGATGGAGAGACATAACCAAGTTGTCGCATAGGCAACCGATTAATGAGATAAACAGCTGTGTTGAAAGCTTCAAGCCAATATATTTGAGGAACGCCCGATTGAGCTAAGAGACACAGACCCATGTTTACTATATGCCTATGTTTTCGTTCAACGGTACCATTTTGTTGCGGAGTGCAAGGGCACGTAGACTGGTGTTTAATCCCATGAGATTTAAGAAAGATAGTGAATTGTCTATTTATGAATTCGCCCCCCCCATCAGTTTGTATTGTTTTTATAGTATGAATGGCAGAGATTTTTCGACTTAACTAGTTTTCTACTTGGAGTTTAAAAGCAGCAAAAACGTCCAACACATCAGATTTGCGAATTAAAGGAAAAAGCCATACATATCTTGAAATATCATCAACAATATTCAAATAAAACCGATAACCACTCTTTGAAGTAATAGGGGAAGGTCCCCATACATCCAAATGTAATAAAGCTAGAGGAGCGCTAGAGTGAAAATTACGAGAAATAAAAGGCAACTGACTGGATTTACCTAGGGGACAAAAATGATAAAAAGACTAAGAAACAGTTCCACTAACAGGAAGATGAACTTTATTGACTAATTTCTTGAACACCTGAAGAGACGGATGACCTAGGCGAGCATGCCAAGTGGCTGAAGATGCACGTTCACCAATCAAAGCAATAGGACTGACGCGAGCGGAAGAATCAAAGCGGAGTGAGTAGAGACCATCGGAGCTATTGCCAGAGAGGATAGTCTTCTTCGTGGTATTTTCCTTCACACGAAAACCAAAAACGTCAAGTTCGAAGAAGCAATTATTATCATGTGAAAAACGACGAATAGACAATAGAGATTTATGTAATGTTGGAACATGTAAAACATTACGAAGGAAAAATTTACGATTATTAGCTGACAAAAAAGAATGTCCGACGGACGAAATTGGGATTCGAGAACCATTGGCTATGGTAACCGAATCGATACCTGTGTACGGGGAAGCATTGGAAAGCCCATCTGAAGATGGAACCATGTGATTCGTTGCCCCAGAATCGAGTACATAAGTGTGAGCCGAGGACGTTGAACCGGTACCAGATGAATGCAAGTCTGAGGTAGGCTCCTGACTGAATAAGGCATAATTACCCTGGTTTCTACACTGAGGGGCAGTGTGACCCTTTTTAAAACAGAACTGGCATGTTACCTGTTCCAAAGGGAGAAACGGGTCCGGCGGCCGATAGGGACTGAACTGCCGGGGAGGCTGAGAGGGCATTGCAGAGTGGTGTGGTTGCTGTGGTAATTGATTGCCAAACAGATTTGAGGGAGTGGGCAATATCCCACGGCCTGTACCTCCACCCTTGCCTTTCTTGTTGCCTTGATTACCTCTACCCTTTGACGAACCGCGACCACTACCACGGTGATTAGGAGAGTATCCATTCCCTGTATGATTGTAAGAGCCTCTTGATCCAGAGTCAGCAATAAGAGCGCTGGTGGGATTTAGAGAAAGGGTGTTGAACCTAGAGAGTAAATCCTCCTCTTGCAACAATAAATCTTGGAGGTCATCAAGAGAATCTGCCTGTTTATTGTTCTGCGAGGTGATGAATTCCTTGAAAGCGAGACCAAGACCAGCAACGATTCGTTGTTGTAGATCTTCATCTGCAATAATTTCACCAGCTTTGGCCAAAGAATCAGACAGAGAAATGGCCTGTTGAAAATAATCGTCGATTGATGTCTCCGGCTTCTTAGAAAGAGCATTCAATTCTGTCTTGAGTTTTTGCACGTGAACACGAGACTTACCCCCAAATCTTTTCTCGAGTAATGTCCAGGCAGCTGGAGCATTTTGGCATGGATTGACACGCGCTTGAATCTTAGCCGACACATTGGCCTTGATCCACCCGAGAACCAAACTGGATGCCTGATGGAAATAGGTGTACCATTGTTTTTCCGTCTGGCAGTTTGTTCTGTGGTTCAGCAGTGTTTGTGAGAGTTGTGGTAAGTTGATAAGTGGTGAGGACTGTATAGAAGAGAGACCGCCAATTCATGTAATTGTCATTTGTTAGGTGACAATGACCAAGATAGGATTGAATGTTCAATGTGAGAGGAAGAGGAGGAGGTTGATCATCGGTATTTGATCCCAAAGGAGTCGAATTGGTGCTGGTAACAGAAGGTTCAGCCATGGCTCTGCAGGAGCTCTGATACCATATAAAACACAGGTAAGAGATAGGAGAGAGAGAGAGAGAGAGAGAGTTTGTGCAGAGGGTAGAAATAAAATCCACCGTGATTATTCCTTTGTATTAGGTTAAGTATATATAATTTACAGAGAAGAGTCCTAATCCACTATTCTAGGTAAGGATTACAACAAATAACCTACCAATAATCACAAATATACATTCCTAATTTATCTCAATCAAGAGTAATCAAGGTGATATTAAAGGGATAGTGAGCTGTGAATATCACGGCTCATTTTTGTGTTTTACAAATTGAACTCAAACCCGGATATGCTAAGTTATTTGTTTGTGGGTATTAAGTAGTAATAGCTTTGATAGGTTAGGTCAAAAAAAATTATATCTTAATCCAAAGTGAAGATTATCCAGTCCTTTCATTCTGGAGTAGCTATCTGGAAGTATACACCCTATGTGTGAAATGAGAAGTTTACTTCAAGTGTTTCTCTTAGTGAGTGTATAAACACGAACAATCTCCATGTAATGAACTTGGACATCATCTGTTGATTTATCTCAAGCATAGGTTACAATTAATGCTTGGAGTCTCGCATATAAATATATAGCTGTTTGGCCCTCTCCATCTTCTATGAGTCGATTACTAATTGTGTGCATTAACATGTCACACCTCACCCGTATAAATAATTAATTATTTATGTTTTTCCTCCGTAGTTTGTTTGTGATTAATACTATTATTGCAAATTTTGATTTTAAGATCTACAACCTCAATTAAGCAGTTACTACTTTTATTTTTTTTTATTTTTTTTAAAGAAGAACAACAATAATAAACAAACATGATAATTTTTTGTGTGTGATTTCCTTTTTTCTGAAATTAAAAGTCTCATTTTTGTCTTTTTGATTATTAAGAAAGGTGATTTTGTTAGGAGTGTGAATGTCATCACTATTATTCAAGGTAAAGTGTTGTGGGGTAAGGCAAAAGTTATTGCTTGAGCTACTCAAAGCACAGATTTTGCTAGCCCACACGATTTCCACTTTGCAAATGTACATGTCTCTGATGTTGCAAAAAGAGGGGAAACTGTATTTTCCCGAGTCAGAGGTAAAACAAAGCCATTACTACTTACTCTAGCTATTTAGGAGAACTTGCTTTTCCACTATAGGTGCCTAAATGATGCATCAAAACTGATTTTCTAAAAGCATATAAACTTATAAAATCTAGGTGTACTGTTTAGGGTTTCAACCACATAAATCTGTTCATGCACTTTTCAATTTTCCATCGACACCACAAAGTTCTTCAGTAGCAAACTTCTTACGGTCAACGCATAATTTCTACTCTGTTATTGTAATATTAAGTTGCTTTTCTTAGTTATCAATTTCCCTTTGTAATTGTAATTTGTTTCCTTAACTCTAGGTTGTATATACAATAGTTTATAAATGTTGAGGTTGAAGTTTTCTACATTATCTAATCTGCATATTGCTCTACCTTTGATATTTTATTACTGCCATTATTTATTATATTGATTCCTTTACTTGCATGGTTTCGTTATTTTTAACAGGAGCGAAGTGGAGAAAGTCTTTGTGGAAAGGGAATGGTGAGGATAGGGGCTTTTGATGTAATTTTGTGATTGCTTATAGTACTTTGTTTCTGGCACAATCAATCATAATTGAGTTATGTTAAAGTCCAAGATTGATATGTATGTGAAATTGGAGAGTGATGTGGGAACGGTTTATGAAGAAATCCATCTTTGCAACTTCAAAAACGGTGAACCAATTTTCATTCCTTATGGTAAATACCGTAAATTTGAACATTTGTTGTTATTTGTGCACTTTTAGATTCTTTCACATTTTTAGTTTGATACTTCAACCTAACATTTGAATTTTCATTTACTTTCAAATTGATGCAAGAGTTAAGGATTAACTTAGGCAATATATGTTTGTAGTTTGTGATTGTTTGCTACTCTATTTGTTATTATTTATGCACATTTAGATTCTTTCACATTTTCAGTTTGATACTTCAATCTAACATTTGAATTTTCATATACTTTCAAATTGATGCAAGAGTTAAGAATAAACTTAGGCAATATCAATTTATAGTTTGTGATTGTTTGCTAATCTATTTTCATGAATTTTGAGACATTGGGTACTTTTAATGGTGTTTATCTTTTAATTTTTTTTGCTTGATCACCCATGCATACTGTCCGTTGCCATTGGCACGGGTTAGGGAGTGCTAGTTTGATAACAAAAAGTATCATAGGATCTCTTTATATTTTTAGAGACAATTTAACTTACTTTATCGCCTTAATCTTACTACCACTTGATCGGACATTATTGATGTAGAGAGAGCAACATTTATTAAACATGATAAGATCATTAAAATGAAATAAAAATGTCAGAAGTTATATTTTTTTCTTTGTTTCGAATGGAAGAACTAATACTCCCTTCGTCCCTGAAAGATTGTCCCATTTATCATTTTGACTTGTCCCAAAAAGTATGTCCCATTTCTAAACTTAGACATGAATGTTAGTGCAAATCCACTAAGGTACAAGAAGGTGAAACTCTTCCTTAATAATTGCAAAATGTACAACAGGACAATCCTTTATGGACCGAGGGAGTAATATAATCGGTACTACAAAATATCTTATTACAAATAAGTCTGAATTGCGCTTTTCAGAAAAATTTCTGCTTGTGTTGAAAACTCATGAAATTGTACATGCAATCACCAAATTTCTCTCGTTTAAGAGATATCACATAGTCAAACATTTAGCTATATTTTCACTCTTATCTTCCAAAGTCTGAATTGTATTTGAGTCTACAATGAAACATAAATATGCAGTGTTGGATGAGGTAACAAAGTCATAGTCTCATTTGAATTGTATCCGGTTATATTAAACAACAAACTCAGTATTAGCTCATATTTGTATGTATTCTTGTGAGACTAAAAGACTCCAAATCCAACATAAATAAAATTTTACTTTGATTATAAACTTGAACTTTCACCATATCACGTATGAAAACTAAAGCAATTATTCTCATAAATCTCTATCTAAATTTAATAAAAGTATCTTAATTTCTAACAATAGATTTTTTTTTTTTTTCTAATATACTGTAATGCATAACAAAAGTAAAAGAACAGTAGCAAGTTGGGTGTTACTAGATAAGTTACCAATAAATTGACACGATACATGAGTAAGATGTCAATTTATCCTTAGCAATAAACTGCATGGGCGGTTTATGAGTATGACTAATTATTCAAAATTAATAATAGAAAAATTAATCTATAATACAATATAGAGATGATTTAACTGTCTCTTATCTTGGGATAAGTGGTGGTCAGGATTGAAAGTTGAAAATTTGATCGAACGGCTGTGAGCATCTTAACCCCCCCCCCCACCCCCACGATCTCATTCCTGTCATCTTCACTACTACGGCGGTTACTACTTATCGCAAAACCCAACGAAAATCCATTTCGTTCGGATCTATCGTTGTTGTTTCCTGCGTTCTTCACCCAACCTCTATCTCTCTCAATCCAAATTGGGATCCGCCGACCTCCGACTTCTTCAAGCGACGACCCAGCCCAGTTCCAAGAGTGTCCACCAGACTTTTCTTGAGCGTTCGAGGGTTTTTCCGAAGCCATAGCTGCCACTTTGGTCTGCTCTTCCTTTGGGTAATCTCGCAAATTCACTATTTATCAATGTAATTCACTCTTTTTTTTTTTTTGGATTCTATTCTAACCCAAGAATTTCTTTTCTCTTTTTTGTTTTTGGTGTAATTTTCAAATTTCAGACCCTAATTCCTCTGTAACCCTGCTTTCACTTTGCCTAATTTTTATTACAGTTCTTAATTGACGGCTCCAAGCAAATCCCTAATTCACGTCCCCATTCCGTCCACACCGATCGAAATTAATCTTCATAATTGCCATCCTCTACATAAGAGGTGAGACCTACTTTCCAGTTAAAGTCATCCGCGGTCTCGAGAATATGATTTTCTTTCAGTTTGTGAATTTCAATTGTGTCGTGTATTTTTTCTCCTTTAGGAAATTTTCTTTCATTCAATCCATATTCAGCACCACCCGGATTTTCTTTTCGATTGTGATTTTTACAATTCTGTTCTTTATAGAGTGCATTTTTTTAATGCTTTGCTGTCTGTATAGCAGCTGCATTACACCGAATGCTCTAAGCTTATTGATTCCTTACTTGATGTTGTTCGAAAAGAGGCTGGATAATCATCCTTATTACATCACACTGGGACCAAGCCACCTTATTACATTAATATAATATTAATAATGTGAAGAATACAGATAATAGGGCAAGGCACAGGAGTTATCACATAGTCTGTCACACTTTCGATAGAATTCAGACATGGAACTGCTACTCATTATAATTTTTTTTGATTTATGATGTGCGTAGCCTGTACGGCTGGCAGGGCATTGAAATCTGTTCTCCAAGGTTTGTTATTAAAGTTCGGATTCAGAGAAGATCAGGATGGATTTATCTTGAGTTGGAAAGCTTTTGTGCCATATTTAGTGAACGTGAATCTAACAAATTTAATGCTTATGAAGCATACGAGTGATTTTTAGGAATCAAGTGATCATGATGGGAATGGCGGGATTAGCAGTTACAATTATGGGGTTGTGCTTTACAGTAAAGTAAAGAAGCGGTCCAAAGTTATAGAGAATAAGTATTCCCTGTTAAGGAGAAAAAGAAGTCTTGAATAATTCTTAGTGGTTCCAAATCTAGCATAGAATACTTGGTTTAGCTGATGATTTGGGTCCTCTAAACTTGAAGTGAAGGGTTTGTGAATTGATTTTTTTCCTTTTGTAGTTTTTAGTATGAGATTTGAGTTAAATTGGGTGTGTATAGGAGATGCCCCTGAGTGCTTTTCTTTTTTATACTTACTACTCCATCTACCCAATTCCTTTCAACTTTTAGTTTTGTACATTCTTTTCTGCTTTGGTGTTTATGATGTTAATTAGAAATATTTATTTATCATAATTACAGATGACTGCCCAGAGATTACAATTTTCCCAAGTATGATTTCTCTTCTGTCAAGTTCTTAGGATTGTGCACTTTAGATATTTGTGTTTGTTTTCAATGGATTGATATCCATTGATCACTGTTACTTTCTATTTTGATAAGATCTTTTGGTACTCTCTGACCCGTTGATCCAATTTCTAACTGTATTTTTTGAATAGAAATGCCAATCGCTGCAAATGTCAGATTTGACTAATGAGCTTATTGGCATTCTTTAAGAAGTTTGACAGAAAGACCTCATCTAGCAGCAACGGGACGTGGAATACCTCTTCCTCTATCAGCTTAGTCTTTTGGTATAAATGTGTGCTCAACAAACACTAATCGCTCATTGGCAGAGTATTGTAAAAAGCCTTAATGGCTATTTGAATACTATGAAAGCAAACTATGTGAGCTCCGAAGTCGTTGTATGGATACACAAGTTATAATCGTATTGCTTTCATACATTCATACCTTTTTGTGCTGACCCATGCCATTGGCACGGGCTTTTGAGTACTAGTTAAACTACACTTCCTATGTTTCTCTCTTGGAGGAGTATTATTTTATTTTAAGGGATTGGAAAGTGAAATTTAATTATACACAACTTCTAGAAGGCGAACTGAAGACCTACTCCTTCAGACTCATTTGAGTGTAAGCTTATTTTCTTTTTCGTTATAAACTACTCAAAATAATAAGTTTTTATAATTTTACATTCGATGGGACGCACTTGTCAATTTGTCATACTTATAACAACAATTCAATTACTATTTCTCTCACTAATAATCTCTCATATTTTATTTTTTCATACTCACAACATTTCATCTATTCATTTTCTCTCCATTTATTATACTATTATTTCTTGGTTTTTATACCCAAATTTTCAATGTACACTCACGTGAAATGGAGGAAGTACTCCCTCCGTCCCATTACAATTCACTCACTTACTGTTCACGCGTAGATTAAGGAAAAAAAATAATGATATAAATGTTGTGAGTGTAAAAGTAAAATAGGAGAGAGAATGAGTGGAGGAAATAGTAAATTATAATGGTGTTGTGAGTATTAAAATAAGACAAAAACTTGGGTGAGAACAGGGATACCCGTCTCATCCATGAGACGGGTTATTTCGACCCGAAACCCGCTCCATCACCCGACCCATCACCCGGAATATAAATAGACTAAACCGCCCAAAAACACACAATACACACAGTAAAAAAGGTTAGCAGTGTTCGAGAAGCTTCAGCGATCATCTCTCTCTCTCCGTCGTTCACCGTCAACCGCCGTTCACCGTCGTTCAACTGTTAGGTAACTCCTTTCAAGTCGATTTTCTTCCTTAAAAGCTTTTTGTAGAGTTACATTAGCTTTTTGTTCGAAGTTTATGTAAGATTTTCCCCAATTTTTTTTTCAAATTTCATGTCGTTTTGTACATCATTTTTGTTTGATTTTAAGTGCGACTCTTGCATTTTATGCTTTGATTTTGTCTTTTTGCTATTATTTTCAAGTCGATTTTGGTAACATTGTTCATTTCTAGGGTTAGAGATGTTGTTGTTTGGTTGTACTTTTTGTGGTTTTTCATATTTTATTGTGTTTTTATATGAAATTTGTTATAATGCATGTTGTTTATTTTGTATTTTTCTATTGTTGTTCCGTTGTTTGGTTCATTTTTTTGTTGTTTTGTTTTTTCTGTTTTAGTTATTTTCTAGGGTTATATATGTTGTTTGTTTTTGTTCTGTTTTTTTTTTATTATATATATATATATATATATATATATATATATATATATATATATATATGTTTGGTATCTGAGTTTTGTCCTGTAATAGTTAGAATAAGATAATGTTATATTGTTGACATAAAGTAATAGATTGTTTATAGGTGTTTATATGATTGTGTAATAGTCAGAATAAGATATCTTTTGAGTAATACTTCTCATTTCTTTAAGTAATAGTTGATATTGATATAAGTAATAGTACTATACTTTTGAAGTAATAGTGTTATTTTGAGTAATATTTTACATTGTTTAATATACATAATATGTAATAGTTGGTTTATAGGTGTTCATATGATTGTGTAATAGTCGAATAATATAATGTAATAGTGTTGACAATCATTATGTAATAGTTATATATTTTTTAATGTAATGTTTTTGAGTACTAAAATTTTGTTTTGTTGTTTTTTAATGGATATAGGATGAAGAGTAACATTAAACAGTTTAGGAAAGGGCAGAGGAGATCATCAAGGATTTCATCTTCTTCGAGTAGAAAGCAGATCAATCAATCAAGTCCAGTTTCTCTTGTCATTAGCTCAGATTCTGATCAATCAAGTCCAGTTACTCCGATGGACAAAGGCTTGGTTGATTATAGTTCTTCTGATGATGATAAAAATACCTCAATGGAAAGATCTTTGGTTGTTTATCAACCTGTTTCTCAAGTAGGTATTGATGTGGATATATTGGAGGATACCACTGATCGATTAAAACAGCATGATGAAGCTTCTATTAATGAAGAGAAACAAGTTGATAAACAGAGGAATGAAGCCTCTGTTAATGAAGAAAATGTTGAATGTAGTGGTGGTAGTATCGTACTTTCACTTGAAAAAGAAGATGGTAAAATTGTTCGTATTAAACAATCAGCAAAGAAACGTCGGATTGGGAACAAAGGTTACAAAAACAAGTTGGATGAAGAGAAAAATACCAGAAATGTTTTCACCAGATCTTCATCAAAAGTTTGTATTGAAAAAAATGTGGAGGCTGAAAAGAAAACAAAGGAAAAGCATATTCGAAGAACTGTTGTTGCTAGATCTTCTCCAAAAGAAAAAGATGTTGTTGGAAAAATTATAAAGAATGTTGCTGGTAAAAAGGAAAAAGAGTTGAAGAAAAAGGCTGTTTATTTGAAGGAGAAGGATATGAAGGAAAAAATTGTAACATCTGAAGTGAAATTGGAAAAGTGTTCAAAAAGAGTCTGCCGTTGTTTATTTGGAAGGAAGTGATTTGAAGAAAATTAAAAGCGAGAGGTTAGTAATGAGTAATATTTGTTATGTTATTTCATGTTGTTTATGGATTACATTATTTTTTAACTAATAATAGTTTTAGGAACTGTTTTCATTTTGAGTAATACTTCTCATTTGTTTAAGTAATAGTTGATATTGCTATAAGTAATAGTACTACACTTGTGAAGTAATAGTGTTATTTTTTTTTATTTAACTAATAATAGTTTTAAAACAGTTTTCATTTTGAGCAATACTTCTGATTTGTTTAAGTAATAGTTGGTATTGCTATAAGTAATAGTACTACACTTGTGAAGTAATAGTGTTATTTTTTTTTTTTTAACTAATAATAGTTTTAAAACAGCTTTTCATTTTGAGTAATACTTCGATTTGTTTAAGTAATAGTTGGTATTGCTATAAGTAATAGTACTACACTTGTGAAGTAATAGTGTTATTTATTTTTTAACTAATAATAGTTTTAGGAACAAGCTTTCATTTTGAGTAATACTTCTCATTTGTTTAAGTAATAGTTGGTATTGCTATAAGTAATAGTTCTACACTTGTGAAGTAATAGTGTTATTTTGTTTTTTAACTAATAATAGTTTTAGGAACTGTTTTCATTTTGAGTAACACTTCTCATTTGTTTAAGTAATAGTTGGTATTGCTATAAGTAATAGTACTAGACTTGTGAAGTAATATATTATTTCATGTTGTTTATGGATTACATTATTTATTTCATCTATTACATTATATAAGTAATAGATACTGCTTCATAATATAATATTAGTTTTATAAATAAGTAATAGTTGATAATTCTTATTAGTAATATATACTGTTTCATAATGTAATATCAGTTTTTATATAAGTAATAGTTGATAATGCTTAGAGTATTAATTTAAGTTTAATCAAGTATTAACTGTTTTTTTTTATAGGCCACCATTTGTTTCAAAGAGTGTTGGCTTGGGGATAACTGAGATGGTGAAGACATTTAATTCTGATCAAAGGTTAACAGTTATTAGTATGGGTTTTGGAGGTCTTCTTGAGATGAAGGTGAAGACTGTTAATCTTTCTATTGCAAAGTGGATGGTTGAGAGGTTTAATGGGGTTTCTAGGATTCTCGATGCTTCTAATGGTGAGTTTATTCAATTAACTGTCGAGGATTATTGCGATGTTTTTCAATTACCCATCAGTGGTTTTAAAGTTGTTTCATACAAGCTGAATGATGAGCAACCTGAGGCTTTTACTCGCTTTAAAAATGAGTATGGTCTTACTGTGAAGAGTACTGTGAAAGATTTGAGAAATATTTTGACTTCTGTTATTGGTGGTCAATCTGGAGATGATTTTAAGATTTTGTTTGCATTGTATTGTTTGTCAAGTTTCTTCGTGCCAAGGGGTAATTACACTGTTGTGTTGCCCCTGTTGAAGACTTTGTTGGATGTTCAGAATATTGGGAAGTATGATTGGTCAGCTTATTGTTTTAATAAGCTATGCAATTCCATTCACAAGTACCACACTGAGTCGAAAATACATCTTCGAGGGTGTTTGTTGGCGTTTACTATAATTTATCTGCATCGATTGAATTGGAGGGGTATTGTTTCGCCAACTACACTCCCACTTATCAAACATTTGACCAGTGACAAAATCATGGAAAGAGTTTTGGAAGAAAAAAAATCAGGTTCGTTTGGTAATGGTTTCTGGGTGAAGGATGTTTATCCTATTACAAAAAAAGTGGTTATTTGTGAGACAGAGAAGATGAAGAAGGAGGACATTGCTCCTGATGTTGGAGCTAGAAATGATGATTTTGTTCAAAATATTGTTGACGAAATAAACAGTGAGGGTTTGGGATTGTACGAGGAAGTTGAAGAAAAAGATGGAAGATATATTAAGTTTGGTATTCCAAAAGGTCTTCAAACAAATGAAGATATCAAAAAGTCTGCAAAGGATGTAAGTATTTTTTTTATATTACTTTATGTATTGCCATATATTATTTCATGTTGTTTATGGATTACATTATTTTTTAACTAATAATAGTTTTAGGAATTGTTTTCATTTTGAGTAATACTTCTCATTTGTTTAAGTAATAGTTGGTATTGCTATAAGTAATAGTACTACCCTTGTAAAGTAATATTGTTTTTTTTTTGTTTAACTAATAATAGTTTTAAAACAGTTTTCATTTTGAGTAATACTTCTGATTTGTTTGAGTAATAGTTGGTATTGCTATAAGTAATAGTACTACACTTGTGAAGTAATAGTGTTATTTTTTTTTTTAACTAATAATAGTTTTAAGAAATGTTTTCATTTTAAGTAATACTTCTCATTTGTTTAAGTAATAGTTGGTATTGCTATAAATAATAGTACTACACTTGTGAAGTAATATTATTTTTTTTTTTAACTAATAATAGTTTTAGGAACAGTTTTCATTTTGAGTAATACTTCTCATTTGTTTAAGTAATAGTTAGTATTGCTATAAGTAATAGTACTACACTTGTGAAGTAATAGTGTTATTTTGTTTATGGATTACATTATTTATTTCATCTATTACATTATATATAGTTATATATTATATTATATGTTTCTAATTATTACTCTTAATTTTCAGAATTTTCATGAAATTTTTATGTTGATGAAAAGAGACATGGGAATAGTTTTTGATCATTATATGCACAGTTTGAAGGGTTTGAAGGACAATGTTCCTAAGGTTTACCAAGTGCAATATACAGATTCTCAAGAAGAAGATAGGTTTTGGAGTAATGAAGAAGTTCTGAAGATTATAGATGCAGCTTGTGAGAGAATGAATCAAATGATGAAGATGAGCGATGATATGCCGAATTTTGAGCTTCTTTCGTCCTCAAAAGTTAACACTCCTGTTCAGACAAAATTCAATATTTTTGATGATGATCAGACAGTAAATATTGGTTTGTCTGGTGAGGTAGATGAATCCATACGGGAAGCCATCAAATCTGTTGAAAAGTGTGATCGGCCAAACGGATTTTATGATCCTTTGACACTTTCTACTTGTGTCATTGCTGAAAGGACTGATTTTGTTTCAAGTTTTATGACCCAAAACAAAAGATTTTTTGTGAATAGTGATTTGAGAGAGAAACAAATTATTGATTTTTGTATGTTTGATGTTGATGATTTCTATGATGGGTAAGTTTAATTACTATTTCTCTAATTATATTTTTGTTTTTTAAATTGAAATACTAATGTCTTATTTTTTTTTATTTTTATTCAGTGGAAATGGTGATGTTCATGCTTCAAGATGCTGATGAATACCCATGTTATGTATTCAAGAAAGATATAATTTCTATGAACATGAAGAGATGGGTGTTTGTTAATATCATTGATGCTTGGACTGTTATTTTAAACAAAGAGCAGAAGGATGGGAAACGGGTGTTCTTAAATCTGTCGCATTGTGTAAGTAAATAATTGTTTTACCAACTGTTTTCTTTTTGAGTAATACTTCTTATTTATTTAAGTAATAGTTGGTATTGCTATAAGTAATAGTACTACACTTGTGAAGTAATAGTGTTATTTTTTTTAACTAATAATAGTTTTAGGAACTGTTTTCATTTTGAGTAATACTTCTCATTTGTTTAAGTAATAGTTGGTATTGCTATAAGTAATAGTACTACACTTGTGAAGTAATAGTGTTATTTTTTTTTTTAACTAATAATAGTTTTAGGAACTGTTTTCATTTTGAGTAACACTTCTCATTTATTTAAGTAATAGTTGGTATTGCTATAAGTAATAGTACTACACTTGTGAAGTAATAGTGTTATTTTTTTTTAAACTAATAATAGTTTTAGGAAATGTTTTCATTTTGAGTAACACTTCTCATTTGTTTAAGTAATAGTTGGTATTGCTATAAGTAATAGTACTACACTTGTAAAGTAATATTGTATATTTTTTTTTAACTAATAATAGTTATAGGAACTGTTTTCATTTTGAGTAATACTTCTCATATGTTTAAGTAATAGTTGGTATTGCTATAAGTAATAGTACTACCCTTGTAAAGTAATATTGTTTTTTTTTTGTTTAACTAATAATAGTTTATATATTATTTTTTTGAAAGGCCTACTTGGACCTTATTATGAATGGCGTGGGAATTGATGTTTCTAAAATGGAGTCGAATGTAAGAGATTCTTTCAAGCAATCTCTTAAAATTGTTAATGGGGATGCGAAGATGGCTGAAATGGTTAGTACCTTTGTTAATATAGTTATACTTTTCATTTTTTCAGTTTTTTTTTATTTACTTTATAATAAAACTTCCAATGTTTTCTTATTTGTATTGTAGATTTTTGTTCCGATTAACATCCGAGAGCACTACTATTGTATTGTTTTGAATTTCAATTTGGGCAAGGTTCAAGTCATTGATAATCGAGATTATGATGACAGAATTTTGTTTGAGCCGGAAATTCAGAAAATATATCAAAATATTGCAAAAACAGTGGTATGTACTTTTAAATAATGTAGTGGTTGTTTTTTATTTTATTTTTGTATATTATCTGTTTAATAGTGTTTTTTTTTATTATGATTAGCACAAGTTGTTGGTAAAGTTTGTTCGTGATATTAATCATCCTAAGGCCGGGCAAGTAATGAAGTATTCCATTGAATTTTTGAAGTTTAACGGGCGATAATAACTCGGATGGAAATGACTGTGGGTATATTTCGATGTACAATATGGAATTTTTGATGGAGAAAATGTGTCCAAGATGATGATATAAGCAAGGTATTACTTCGTTACTTTTTAATTAGTACAACATGTTTATTAGAGCATTATCGTTCAGCTTTTTTTTTAATTTTTTATACTTTCGTTTTTGTTTTGAAGGGTAATGTGAGAAGAGTTCTCAGGGCGAAGTACTTACTGAAAGTTGTTCTTCATCCAATCAATACTGTTAAAGAATTTTTGTTGGGTAATGTTGTTGAATTTTGTAAAAACAAAGCCCAATTGAAGTTTAAAGTGGAAGAAAAGAAGAAAAATGTTGGAGAGTTGAAGAAGAAAGAAAAGTTGAAGAAATAGATGTGTTTGTTGAAACAATTTTTTATGTTTATGTTTTCATGGGGATATGTATATCTTTGAAGAAATAGTTGTGTTGTTTAAACAATGTTCTATGTTTAAGTCTCGTGGGAATATGGGCACCTTTGAAACAATGGTAGGTTTTTTTATTTTGGTTCAAACAATGTTATGTACTTTTCAGTTTTCACTAGTAATCAATGTAAATATTGGTAGTAATCACTGAAAATATTTTTGTTCTGAAGTATAAGTTTTTTTTATTGTTTTTTTGGTGCATAACAGGTAAAGGTAATATTAACTGCATGTGTAATAGTTGATAAAAACTAATGTAATAGTTGAAGTTAGCTAATGTAATACTTAATATATGAAAATGTAAAATCAACTGCAAGTGTAATAGTTGAAATTAGCTAATGTAATACTTACTAATTGATAGTGTAATACTTAATACATGAAAAGGTAATAGTTGATGAAAACTATTGTAATAGTTGAAGCTAGCTAATGTAATACTTACTAATTGATAATGTAATACTTAATATATGAAAATATAAAATAAACTTCATGTGTAATAGTTGAAATTAGCTAATGTAATACTTAGTAATGGATAATATACTCCCTCCGTCCCATTAGTATTAGCACAAACACTGTTTGCGCGGGAATTAAGAAATATGATATTTTAATAAAATGTTGTGAGTGTAAAAGAATGAGTGAAGAGAGAATGAGTGGAGGGTGTAATAAATTATAATGGTGTTGTGAGTATTAAAATAATGTAGGAGAGAGAATGAGTGGGGTTGGGTGAATATTTTATTAATATAAAGTTTTCTTTTTGGGAGTGTGCGGATATTAGCGGGACGCCCAAAAAGGAAAGTGTGCTAATATTAGCGGGACGGAGGGAGTAATACTTACTAATTGATAGTGTAATACTTAATATATGAAAATGTAAAATCAACTGCATGTGTAATAGTTGAAATTAGCTAATGTAATACTTAATATATGAAAATGTAAAATCAACTTCATGTGTAATAGTTGAAATTAGCTAATGTAATACTTAGTAATGGATAATATAATACTTACTAATTGATAGTGTTATACTTAATATATGAAAATGTAAAATCAACTGCATGTGTAATAGTTGAAGTTAGCTAATGTAATACTTAATATATGAAAATGTAAAATCAACTGCATGTGTAATAGTTGAAATTAGCTAATGTAATACTTACTTATTGATAGTGTAATACTTAATACATGAAAAGGTAATAGTTGATGAAAACTATTGTAATAGTTGAAGCTAGCTAATGTAATACTTACTAATTGATAATGTAATACTTAATTCTAATACTTAATACGGAAAAAAAGTAACATTTGTAATATTAATTCTAAAACAATCTAACATTTGGTGTTTTTGAACCAAATTCCTCGCCGATCACTTCATTAACATGGGCTTCGTACTCTTTTTTCCTCCTTTTCGATAGCCCCTTTTATCCTTTTTTTCCTTCCTTTAGTGACTCGAACGAATTTGGATCTAGTGTTACATTTGATGTAGATGAAACATGTGAACTCGAAGTTTCTTCTTGTTCTTCTCTATTAGTCAATGAAGAAAGAGCAACGCATAGATCTTCGTAAGTGTCATCAACTTTTTTTCTTCTTTGCGTCATTGTCTTGGCACTTCAAAAATAGATTATAGAACTTTCTTGACATTTCATGCCGCCATTGAATCAAGCGCTATTCTGTCAAAATTTTCCAAGGTGTGGAATTTATCCCAAACCGATGATTTTGCTAATTTTGTCCATCTTTTCGGTATATACTTTTACGGTATCTTTATACGATCATTATGATAGAGGACTTTCAATATATGCCTACACAAAATACCACATTCTTCAAATTTTCTACAATTGCAACTCACAAAGTCGGTTTTGGATCCATCATGACATATCTTGTATGTCCGTAACCATCAAGTCCACAAATCTCATAAGTTTGCAAAGTAGCTTCATCAACATCCATAAGAGTACATTTCCTTGTAAGTGCTAGCATGAATTCTTTTTCAAATCGTTGAAAGACGAGATAAAGTGTATACCTCGAAGCGTGCTTAAGCAATCCCGATTAATAGAAGTGTAGACTTTGGAATTGATCTTGCGGTTTTGAATTCATCTTGTTCTTCCGTCTTCCTCCAATTTTCCAATATACTTTTAAAAATTGAATGAAATTCTACAAGGCTAGTTGCTTTTTCACATTGCTCCCCATTGCACTATTTGTAACCTCACTGCGTTGTGATGAAAGTATACCAAATGAAAAGTAATCTTTGTTCAAGGCCGTGCACCATTTATCCTTCAAAGCATACAATCTTTTAAACCACGTTTCGTTTTGTAGCCGATACTTACTAATCATTTCATTCCAACATTCTTCAAATTCAGCTTCATCATTACAACCCGACATACATTTTACGAACTCGTCCTTGAAGACATCATCGCTCTTCAAACGGCCAAAATTTTTTATGGCATTTTGATACAAATGCCATTAGCACAACTTGTGTTTTGTATTAGGGAATGCACTGTAAAGGTAATAAAGAGTATTTATTAATGTAGCATTTTGTAGAATGTGTAATAGAACCGTTAAACAAAAAGTAATAGTTAATGTTCCTAATTATAATAGTATCATACAGCTTAATGTAATACTTAAATATAATGAATATAAAAATGCTTACCGTTGCTATAGCATTTGTAATTGCTTGATCCCGATCGGTGAATATTGTCACCGGGCACTTGCTTCCCATTGCTTTCTTGAATATTTCAAACAACCATTCAAATGATTTTGTTTCTTCATTTGCCAAAAATGCAACCCCAAACATAATGTTTTTGCAATGATTGTTTAACCCAACTATTGAAGCACAAATCAAACCATATTTGTTTGTACTATATGTTGTGTCAAAGACAACCACATCACCATAAATATCATAATCCTCTTTCATCATTGAATCTCTCCAAAACACACTACTTAATCTACCTTCATCATCAAACATTACTCTAAAGAAAAAATCAGTTTCTTCAGATTGTTGTTTATACAACATCTCAACAAGTGTCTGTGCATCTCCACTCCCTCTTTCTTTTAGTTTCAATCTATTGACATAATTCAAATGGTCCTTTTTAGTGTGACCAAGAATGTCATCTCCACCAGCTTCATATGACATATAACGGTAGGAGTTCATTGCTCTTATACCAGAAGAAACCATATCTTCTATTACTTTACCTTTATCCTCCGTAATACTTCTCTCACATCTATAATACTTGGACCACTATTTCCTTGTCAACTGATGATTATGCTCCAAAATATGTCTATCGATCACATAATGTCCTTCATCTTCTAAAAGCTTTACTTTTAATAAAGCTTTACATTGTGTGCGTGTTATATGAGTCTTTCGCTTTTTAAGTTCATTATCATCAAACCCTTCTACTCGAGATCCAGCACTAGAACAAATGAAATATTTGTGTAGTACAACTCCATCTCCTCGACATCTTGCAGTTGACTTTCTTACACCAAAACCTATTTCCTTAGCATGTTGACAATATAAGTCATACATTTCATCAATTGTCTTTACTGTAAAACCAAATAGAGATCCACTCATGTTTGATCCTGTATCATTCTGTTCTTCTTCAATTATTATTTCATTTTCTTTGAATGTTTCTTCAGCATAGTCTTGTAGTCTCCAAGTTGGTTTGAAACTGATCCATCATCAACTACAATTAAAGTAACACAATACATTATGTAAAGTAACAATGACAGTAAATAATGTTCTTCTAAATTATAGCTTTATATTTAAAATAATAGTTCACAATTATTGAAGTAATACTTGTTAAATATAATCGTAATAGATCATAAAGTTTCATGTCTGTGTGTGTAATGTTATGCAAATTCATATCAAAATTCAAGTTAAATAATGTGAAATCTAGTTTCTAGTAACAATCTTACCGTCATTAGGTTGCTGATGTTGTATATCGTTCTCCATTAACCTTCGGCGAGACGAGATCTGAAAATTTTAGATCTGGATTTTGTTCTGATTTTGCTAGATCTGAGTTGTTGTTGTTGAATAATCGACTCCGGCGACCTTTGATCTGGATTTTTAGGTTCAGTCTCCGGAATCGTGTCCCTCCGGCGACCTCTGATTTTCAGTGCGTGTTTGTGTGTGTAGATTAGCGGATCACCTTTTACTATGTGTTTGTGTGTGTTTTCGTTAGGTCGAACTATTTATAGGTCGGCTTATGGGTCCAGGATTCAGGTCATTTCGACCCATCTCACGGGTATATGTGTTCTCATGGGAGACCATCTCTTAAAATAATATAGGAGAGAGAATGAGTGGAGGGAATAGTAAATATTCATTGCCATTTTAGAAAGTGTGTGATTTGTAGTGGGGCGCTCAAAAAGGAAAGTGTGTAATTTATAATGGAACGGAGGAAGTATATTTTTACTATAATTAAAACTAATTCCCCAGTTAAAGTGGTTCAACTATAGCATACAGTGCGGCATATTACTTTCTATGTAAAATGTTAGGGGTTCAATTTCTATTAAATACAGTTTCAAGTGCATTTTTGTAATAGGTTAAGAAATTTATTAATAAAAACTCATTCTGCAGACAAATACTAGCTATGACCCCTCCCACTCCCACTCCCACACACAAACCCCCCAAAAAAAAATAAATAAATATATAATCCCATTTTAATTAATGATCAAGTTAATTAAATTTTAATAATAAAAATAAATAAAACTAATTAACCTCATCTCATGCATAAGATTATCGTACGCAATGATTCATGAAGATAATTATTTTTCAGATACTTTGTGTCAAAGTCAAGCTCTTATGGTAGCTAGGTAGGGTGCTAAATAGGGTTGTTGTTCCTGTCTTTCAGAGAACCTATCCCCTAATTGGCTAAACAACTCAGTAGGATCTGCTTTTTCTGTTTAATGTTTTCTCCATCTCATAACTTCCTCTTTTTAATTTAACATGGCTACACTTTAGTGGTTAAAAACAGTAGTACTACTCTCGTACATAGCCGTAATTTATTGAATTCTTCTATTTTAATAATAAAGCTGTCGTTCTACCTAATACCTAAATGGCTTTGGCCCAGCGGTATCTTGGTGACCTCCCGATTTGATTCTTTTCAAGGGGAATTTTTGAGGTTTAATTCCTACCTTGGGTTTCAGAGTCCTTAGGAGTCTCTCGGGGCACATCCGTGCAGTTAAGGAAGCAACACTGCTGGGCTTGCAACCTCAGTGTGGGGAGTTCAAATCTTGGCAGGAGCACTGGAGCAGCCATTTGGTGTTGTAATAGTGATGTACTCCCTCCGTCCCAATAGTAGCTTCCCATTTTGCCATTTTGGGTGTCCCGTTAATAGCTTCCACTTTCCTCTTTTGGCAAAGGAATCTTCACTATTCCCTCCACTCATTCTCTCTCCTCCATTATTTTAATACTCACAACACCATTATAATTTACTATTCTCTCCACTCATTCTCTCTCCTATTTTCAAATTACACTCACATCATTTTTACTTCCCCCCCAATTCCTTAATTTGCGTGCTGCCCAAAAAATGGGCAGCTCTTATTGGGACGGAGGGAGTAATTGCCTCGGCAGGAGCAGCTGGAGCAGCCATTTGGTGTTGTAAGAGTGTAAATGCCTTGTAGGAGGGCTCCCGTGGGGCCAGGAGTATATGGGATGCTGCCACCCTGGCTGCATAGGGCACATCCCGCAATTTACCTCCGCCAGCATACTGAGGGACCGATACCTGGTGGTCCAGGATTGATCCGGCGAAGCTGGGGAACCTGGGTAATCAAAAATAAAATAAAATAAAGGTGTCGTTCTTTTCATTCCTAACCTATCATTTTTGATTTACAACAAATAAATTCAGGTTTAATCTCTTATACTCCCTCCGTTTCTTTAAAAGATTGTCCTGTTGTATATTTTATAATTATTAAGGAAGAGCTTCACCTTCTTATACCTTAGTAGATTTGCACTAATATTCATGCCTAAGTTTAGAAATGAGACATACTTTTTGGGACAAGTCAAAATAACAAATGAATGAGTTAATCTTTTAGAGATGGAAGGAGTAAAATTTGTAATTTGCTCTCAGATAAATTGATAGCTAAACCTGGATCTAATCTCAAACATCAAATTGGTAATTACCTTAAAAAAGGATGTTCAATAGGAATTAATATCTGCTTCTCCAATCAATCAAACACAAAACCTTTATATTATCCCTTATTTCCCTGTCGCCGAACTACCCCGTGAGAATATAATTTATTGATATTCACTAAAAGGTACCGCTAAAATGAATTAGGGGATCATCGATTATGTACGGTTTAAACTTGAATGCTTACTCCCTCCGTCTCAATAAATAAGTGCTTCACCCTTTTGGGTGGGCACGCAAATTATGAAAATGGGAGGAAAAAAAAAATGTTGTGAGTGTAATTTGAAAATAGGAGAGAAAATTAGTGGAGGGAATAGTAAATTATAATGGTGTTGTGAGTATTAAAATAATGTAGAAGAGAGAATGAGTGGAGGAAATAGTAAAGATTCTTTGCCAAAAAAGAAAAGTGAAGCTTCTAACGGGACGCCCTTTTGGGTAATTAGTGAAGCTTTTATTGAGACGGAGGGAGTATTTGTTAGCGTTAATTTTTTTTTTTATTGCGCTGCCATTAACACGTGTCATTCATTTGTAAAAAAAAAAAATTAAAGTTGAATCTCTGTATTAAATTGTTGTACAGCTCAACTAGCCAAGTTTTCATTAGAGCAATACTAATAAGATAACTGACATTGGTTTATGTATATTTGTCACAGAAGTCCGAACTGCATAAATTTGACGAGTGTACGGTTCAACTACGTCAAATTTCAATTGTTTCTTATATAAAAATGCAATATTTATTTTTTAATGAATTTAAAAATAAAAAATTACAACTTATTTTTCCTTTGCAAAAAGTGAAATCCCATGTACAACTAATCAATCATGTAATCACTATAAAAAATCACAACATATTGGCAAAAGTGAACTTTCACATTCAAATATAGTTTGCCTTTCTAGTGCTAATGTGGAGTTTATATTGACAAAATTACACTAAATTATTTATAAATAGGACACTTATTAAAAAAAATAGAAAAATGTGACATTTATTATGAAACGATAAAAATATTTAAGTATATCAAGTAATGATTAATTCACATTATCAGAATATTGATTTGATAAAATATTCTTACTTTTACCATCTTTAAGGTTTCCAAAAAGGGTACCATAAGTTATTCTCTTTGCATCAATTTTTTTTATATAAAAAGTTGCTAGTTCTTAGCTAGAATCATGACTAGAAAGCTTGTTCCTTTTTACCAATCTTGGAAAAAGGTTACCGGGCAATCAGCATTAAGATATGATAAGACACATATTTAGATAAAAAGCCACGCGTTTTGAAAAAAAAAAAAAGATCTTTTAAAATCAAAATCGCATTATTAATTGACTAATTTTAAAAATATAATTAGTGCTAAGTGTCTTAAAGTTTTCTAAGTGAGATCACTAAAGTAATTATAGTATGCGTTAAACAATCGTGGGCCTCGTCGATTGGCTGAGAAGATTTTAAATATCATGCCAACAATGAACCTAATCCATTATTTGGCGACCGATTAGAATATCGTAAATTAATTAAATATCTTGAAATTTTGAAACTCATCCCGGGAGACATGGTATCGGGTCATTGTGTGATTTATCGACATTTATGGTAATTTTTGCTGATATAACAAAATTATATAATTGAAAAATGAAATGATTCATCAAAAACATTCTAAGTTTGTAATTATATATAGTTATGTATTTATTAGGTAAAGGTGTAAAACGTTTTTAGTTTTAATTAATAGTGGTAAATGGTCTTAGGTGTCTTGATAAATTTGCTAGGTAAGACTTTTTGACCAAGGCAACAATAAGTCTTTGCATGGCATGGCCTTCATTTGTTGGCTAAAGATGAATCACTTTGTTGAATTGAATTAAGCACTAATATTAGTAATGGGTTTTACTTTTTCAAATATTATGCTTGTGGTAAAAAAACTTCTTTTTAACTGTTTAATCCCCTTTTCTTTCTTCCTTTTTTTGGAATTTTTTCCCAAATAATCTCGTTTTACTTTTTTATTTACCAAAATGACTTACTGTTCAAACTATTGCCCAGATTGTCCTCTTTTTTGAAACTCGCTACACCGTGTAGCGAGTTTGACTAGGGTTGGTCAAAACTCGCTACACCGTGTAGCGAGTATAGGGCAATTAATTAGGCCGTTGGGAAATTAATTACGGCATTTAATTAAACAAAACTCGCTACACCGTGTAGCGAGTTTTGACCAGATTTAAGTCAAACTCGATACACCGTGTAGCGAGTTTAATATATTCCAAACCCCTACTTATTCCTCTCCGTCAGTCCCAACAAAACTTACCATTCTCTTCCTTTCTCAGTCCAGTTCTCCCTTTTCTTTCTTTCTTTCTTTCTTAAGTCCATCTTTCATCTATCTCTCTCATAATGGATCCATCAAAACCCCGTGGTATCGTGGACGAAAACCTCTTCCAAGACAACCCTGGCCAAACCTCCAATCGTCTATCTAATCTCTCTCAAATTGAACGAGAGTTTCAATCTCCACCGTCTCCACCGCCTCAAATCGAACGAGAGAGAATCTCCACCGCGTCATATCATACCCGGTCCCGCTGGTGAAGCTACGATTAGCCATGCGTCGACATCACACCGGAAAAGCTCATGTCTCTCAGGGGACCCCGCTCGCCGACCCAAGAGGCAATACGTAGAAAGCTTGAAGAGCGGGGAGGACGATGATGAATTCCAGGGCAAAGCTTGGCTTTCTGCAATGGATTATCTCACTGGAGAGGGTACATTTTATCCGTTGAAAATGATCAAGGAGAAATGCAAACAACATGAAAGGGTGGAACAGGTATAATATTTTACATTAATTATAGTTAAGGTTGAAATTTACAATTAATTGGTCATAATATTTTTGTTCTATTAGGTTGTGGTTGTTGTCAAGAAGTGCACACCAACTGAGAATGGCTCTTTTCACGTGATTTTGAAGGATCCTACTGACACTATTGAAGCTTACTTAGGTGACAAAGTGTTTAAGCAAACTGAGGGCGGAAGTGACATAGGTGAAGGTGCTGTTCTGATACTTACTCAGGTATGAAATATTTTCCTTAACATTACACTCCCTAAATATATCCTTACCTTTTTGTTCTAAATGTTTTGTTTTGTTCATCTATTAGGTTGTTGTTTGGGCCATATCACGCTCAAAAAAACTACTTAACATTGTTCCTTCCAATGTTTCTAAGGTCTTCCCTAAGGATTGTTAATTTCATCTTTGGACATGTATTATTTGAATTTCTGTCGGATTTAATATGTACCTGAATTTATGTAATATTTTTCTATGTGACCGGAATGTGGTCACTGAATTTATTTATTTATGTAAGATTTCCTATGTGGCCGGGATGTGGCCACTAACTTGACAATATTTATTTTTTGTGATTTTATGTAGATTTCCTATGTGGCCAGGATGTGGCCACTAACTCGAAAATTTTTATTTTTTGAGATTTTATGTAAGATTTCCTATGTGGCCGGGATGTGGCCACTAACTTGAAAATATTTATTTTTTGTGATTTTATGTAAGATTTCCTATGTGGCCGGGATGTGGCCACTAACTTGACAATATTTATTTTTTGTGATTTTATGTAGATTTCCTATGTGGCCGGGATGTGGCCACTAACTCGAAAATATTTATTTTTTGTAATTTTATGTAAGATTTCCTATGTTATCATTTGTTTTAAAATATGAAAAATAAATATTTATAAAAAAAAAAATTCAGCCACATCTCATTATTTTTTTAACACATGTAATTTTTTTTTTGTTAGTACGAAGCTATTTTGAGCAACAATTTGAAGCTGATTTAATTATCGAAATTAAAATTTAAAAGTTGTTATTGTTACACCATTATATGTACTTCAAGTAACAATTTTTAGATATTCATTATGATATCTAAATTAACCTATAATTATTGCTCAAAATAGCTTCGCGAACGAAATTTTTTTTTGATGTTACTACGAAGCTATTTTGAGCAAAAATTTGAAGCTGATTTAATTGTCCAAATTAAAATTTAAAAGTTGTTATTGTTACAACATTATATGTACTTCAAGTAACAATTTTTAGATATTCATTATGATACATAAATTAACCTATATTTATTGTTCAAAATGCCTTCGCGAATGAAAAAACAAAAAGAAGTAAAAAATTTTGAAATTTTGTTGCTGTAAAGGGTTTTGTTTTTACTTAAACTCGCTACACCGTGTAGCGAGTTTCAATAAAGCTGAAATCGCTACACGGTGTAGCGAGTTTAATTCAGCTTTATTGAAACTCGCTACACGGTGTAGCGAGTTTAAGTAAAAACAAACCACTTTCCAGCAACAAAGTAGCAGTTTTCACGTGGTTCTGTGAGAGAATCTCACACAGCCTTCTCTTTTTCTCTTTCTCTCAGCCTTCTCTTTTTCTCTCAGCTCAGTTTTGTTTCTTCTCTTACCTTTCTCTCTTTTTCTCAATCAACTCTCTCAATCACCATTTTCTAAATCCCCTTAATTCAAAATAAAACTTCTTCACGTTATTTTATTTCATCAGAATTGTTGAAGATCAACAAGAATCAAGGTAAATTAACATCATCTTAATTATTATTTTGACTTGTGTTTAGATATAAAATTTAATGATTTAACTGTGTTTTATTATATTGTAGATATAATAAATGTAAGAGTTTTGTTATGTAGGTTTTAACACTTTGATTTCATAATGTAGGGTTAAATATGAACGGGGGTCCAATCATTTTTATGTGTTATTGGGGAGGTGATGATGAACAACCGTTTGATGGTCCTCATTTCAAAAAGGGGCCAAAATGTGCAATAAGGGGTAATTGCCAATGGAAATACAATGAGTTGATTGATGAGTTATATAAAAAGGCGAACTTAGATCGGTCTCAATTTGATTTGAAAGTCATTTACAGATGCCCTCATTCTTTTGATAGCGGGATTGGTGAGTACTTTCCTTTCCGTATTGAAGATGATGCGTATATGGAAGTAATGTTCGATCAGTTGCTAAATTTGGGGGATTGGAAATTTGCAGTTGTATGTTGTTGTAAAATTAATTGAAAATCGATCCAATCCAGAGTTTGAAACACAGCACACAGAGAGTACTTTCAGGTTTTCTCCAACTGGTAATCGTGATGATGGGGTTGGTCCAAGTTCCCAAACTCTTGTATCAACTCAAACACCAAATTATGATGATGGGGCATTTGGCCATAATTATCATGTTCATGATGATGATCGGGCATTTGGGCATAATGATCACGTTAATGATGATTATGATGTTGACTGTGAAGAAGAGGAAGTGCACACTGATGTAGATGCAATGCTAGAGGATGATGATGATGAATATGAGGAGGGTAGTAGTGATTCTGATGTCGATTTGGGAGCCGGTGATGATGGGCCGATTGATGATGATGTGGAAGCACCTCTTGTTCACTATGAAGTGCCGCAAAATCGAAGATATGAGAGAGCGAGTTATCCCTTTTACAGTGATATTGGTACATCTGCTCGACAAGAACAAGGCTTGATTGATTACGATCATGCACATAGTTTTCCAGTTTGGGATCCGGAACAACAACCGATTGCTAAAGGGATACGCTTTCCTGGCAAGAACGAGGCACAATTTGATATGAAAAGGTTCCATATTAAAAACAATCGCAGGTTCAGGGTAAGAAAGAGCACACCGAACACATGGGTAATTGAGTGTCTGTTAAAAAATTATCCATGTCATTTTTATGTTCGTGTGAGTAGGAAGAAGTTTGGCTATTGGGAAGTGACCAAGTATAAGGCTCCTCACTGCTGCTTATATTCTGGAGCAAGTCAAGATCACCCCAATCTAGATGCCAAGTTTATCGGTCGGGAAGTCGTTGGTCTTATTAAGGCCGATTCAGATGTCAAGGTTGGAGTCATTATTGCACACATCTCTAGTAGGTTCGACAAGGTAATTACTTACAAGAAGGCATGGTGTGGAAAGCAGAATGGCATTGCAGAGGTTTTTGGAGATTGGGAGGAATCTTATAAGAGGTTACCCCGCGTCCTAGCAGCCATTCAAAAATACAATCCGAGGACAATTGTTGAGTACTCTACACCTCCTCCTCCTGTCGGTGAAGCCTCCCTATTTCGACAGTATTCTGGGCATTGGGCCTTGCATTGAAGCTTTCTCTCATTGTCGGCCAGTCATTTACTGTGGATGGAACATTTATGCATGGTAGATATAAAGGGGTAATACCGATTGCCATGGGTGTTGACGCCCAAGACAAAGCATACTTCCGCTTGCCTTTGCCGTTGTTGAAAAGGAGGACTGGCCGAACCGGGCGTTGGTTCTTATACCTGGTTTGCAAGCATATTATCAAGAGTCGTGAAGTATGCTTGATATCCGACCGTCATTGGGGCATTCTCAAGACCGTAGCCGAAGATACGTGGTGGCCAAACGTGCATCATCGATATTGCTTGAGACATATGCGAGCAAATTTCTTGGAAAAGTATAGAGGGGAAGGGTTGAAGTATACGTTCGGAGAGCGGGTAGAGCAACTCAAGATAGAAAATTGAAATCTATCTTAGAGAGTATCCGTGGAATTAAGCCCGAGGCAATTGCATGGTTTCAGCATTTGGATGCTAGAAAATGGACATTGGCACACGATGGTGGTTACAGGTATGGCATCATGACTACCAACATGTCTGAGGTTTTCAATGGTGTGATGAAGGGAGCTCGTGGGATGCCAATCACAGCAATTGTTGAAACTGCCTTCTATCGTTGTGTGGAGTACTTTCAAGTAAGGCATGGATTTTCAATCAATGCCTTAGGAGGTAATCCTGATAACCCTAACATCAATCCCCGACACCAATTCGACGAAAGTCGCTTATCACTACTTGAAGAACACCGTAAAAGCGGCAACACATCACGTCGGGAGGTTCAACAATCACGAAATGGGGGTGTATCAAGTGACAACAAAGACGTCGGGGTGATCACGGAGGAAATATACAGGATTGTCCGACTTAATGAGCGCACCCGCACATGTGGTAAATGGGTTGCCTATCGCATGCCTTGTTCCCATCTCCTTGCTTGTTGTTCTGCACAAAATATTGATGGTCGAGATTTCGTTTCTGAATATTACACCGTTGGGGAATACTACAAGACATGGAAGGGAACATTCGAACCAATCGAGCATGAGGACTATTGGGGCGTGGATGGTTTGGTGCCTAGTTTCTTCCCTAATCCCCTACTTCGACGTTCTGCGAAGTCCGGACGACCTAGATCAAGACGCTTTCGTAATTCTATGGACTTTCAAGCAGATAAACGAAAGACTATGTGTTCATCATGCCATCAGGAAGGGCACAATCGTCGTAGATGCCCGAACCTTAGGGAGTAGAAGAATGTTTTTAATGTAATTTATGTTTGGCTTGAATTGGATTCAGTTTCAGTTTTATTTTATGTCGTTTTCATTAAACTTGAAAAGTCCAATGTAATTTATATTTGAGTTGAATGTAATTTTTCAGTTTCAGTTTTATTTTAATTAAGTTTTAAGTTTTAATTTATGTTTGGCATAATTACAAAAAAAAAGGTACATATTACATTACAGGCAGCTTGGGAGCGGACGCTCCGCCACATTGGGAGCGGACGCTCCCTTTTACAGAAACTTATGCTGGAATACAAGGAAGAGATGGAAATGTACATTTATAATCGCTACACCGTGAAGCGATTTTCACTATACTCGCTACACCGTGTAGCGAGTTTAGTGAAAATCGCTTCACGGTGTAGCGATTTTAAAGAACTTGGGCGCCCACCAAAGCTGACCGAAGAACAAGGGCGGCCACTCCAATTTTGGCCCAATAAATACAATTTTTTTATTCGTCCCGCAATAATTACACAGTAGCACATTTGAACATTTTTTTTTTGGAATTATGCTAAACATTAATTGAAACTTAAAACTTAAATGGAAAATAAACTTTTCTTTTATTACTCCCTAATCTAATAAATATCATCAATCATAATTTTTTAAATATTCATTAAAATAACTAAAATCATTTTTAGAAATTGGAAAATTACATTCAAATCAAATATAAAGCTAAACTACTAAGAAAAAGTTACAAAGTTTCAATACAAATAAAAAACATTCAAATAAAAAGTAAACTAATAGTACAGTTCAATACAAATAAAAAACATTCAAATAAAAACTAAACCAATACAACAAAGTTTCATTACGTAATAATAAAAAAACAAAAGTGAACTCTCTACCTATTATCATAGTAAGACGGGGTGTAGGGATCAGGCGGATTCCGGAGCCGAGACCCTCTTCTAAGCATTTGTTCCTGAAGCTCTTGTTCGGGGTCATCTCGAGCCGGATCGACGAAACCATGGAACCGTGCATGTGATAAAGGAGTCCTCAACCCACTTCCACTCGTATAAGCGCCGAAGCCCATAGTGGATGGTCCAGGGAAGGGTCCGCTGGGCACTCCCACCGCCACCCCCCAGCCCACCCCCAGCTGCCACCCCCCACCACCCCCAGCTGCCACCCCCCCACCCACCCTCCGGCACCCCCGGCCCCACCCCCCACCCACTCCTCCGGCACCCAGTCCCCTGGGCCCCCGAAACCCCGCTCCAACGCTCAAAATCATATCATGATCGTGGCTGTGATCGTGACTCATAAGATGTATCGGTCCGGTCCTGCGCTTGAGGCTCGGGCTCGGGCTCTGGCTCGGGCTCATCGTGCAAATCCATTTGGGGTGGTGGTTACGCCCGTCCACGACGTCGCCGACGTTGTCGAGGTTGTCCCCGTACGCGATCTACCTGGTGGGGGAGGTGCAAGAGATCCGAAGAGCGGTGGAGCTCCCTAACTCCCGAACCCGTGTGTCACAATCTCCCGCATTTCAGCTTGGTGGGGATGCTCATCCCTCTCATTGGCGACATGCATGTGCTGAAGGGTCTGCACCTGTTTTTATATCAAAATATATATAAGAACGAGAGACATAAGTTAATAATTGATGTTTTCTTAAAAAAAAAATATTAGAAAAAAAAACTTTAAAAATGTAAAAACTTACCATAAACTCTATGGCAGGGGCAGACGACTGGTATCCATCCACCTCTACGTGAGTGAGCTGCTGCACAAACCTACACGTTATGTCCCTATACCATACCATTTATGGGTCGGTGTAAGTCATATCGTGGAAGCCGAACACCCCGGAAACCAAATTCTCGTGGCGCTGTCCCCATAGTGTAACAAGTGGGCGATGGTGGTCACCCCATCTCGCCGTAGGCCTTCCCCGCCGATCCGAACGGTGCAACTCCAGGCCAGTGTCGAACGGTGCTGGGACAAACTGTCTGTGCCAAACCGCCTCATCACGCGATCGTGCAGATGCCACTAACCCTCTCAAAGCATATGAGAGGGACCTTCGCCAACCATATCTCCTCACCCTCAGTGCAGTAGACCGGAGCGGGTCTCCCCTCATAAGGCTGCCACACCACGTGACCCTCGTTCAGCCGAGCCAGCTGATCCCGATAGCCTCGCAGGGCTATGTGCAAGTAACCTCTCTCGAGATCAAGCGAAGCTGCGTCCACTTTGAAATTTCATAAACAAAATAATTATAAGATTTTGTTCAAAAAAATAAAAACATTAACGACGAGAAAATAAAGTATGATATATGCATGCATGCATCCGAGGGGCATGATGACGTAGTCCTGGTCTCTGAGGCGATAACTGATCTGCGGCCTCACACATGTCAACCTCTCCCAAGCCGGCATCTATATGAAATAAATGTATATCAAAAACTAAGTAATAATGCCGCAAATTTGAAATAAAACTTAAAAACATAATGAACATTAAAATGAAATAAAATACCGTAGAACGTTGAGAAATCCTCCGCACCGTCTCGTGTGAGGGTGTCCGCACTACATAACTCTCGATACAGAAAGCAAGCGCAGACTCCCAACTGTACTCCCCGACCCTAGAAACATCCCTAAGCGGCGGGAGATAACATAGCTTAACCTTGTTGTTCGTACGATCGGGCATGATCGTAGAACCCAAGGCAAGCAAGATATAAGCCCGTACGTACCGATCCACAATCTCCGGAGCAAGATCATCATCGAGGTCACTAAAGTGTGGGAAACGTACGGTAATCCATCGGAGCTTGATCGCTCCCATCTATATCTCCGTCTCCGAGGGGACGGCCCCTAAATACTCCCGACACTCACCCGCAGTCTATATGTACCGGAAACCCATCATCGCAACAAAGATCCCCATCAATCGGCAACCCGCAAATCATGCCGATATCCCGTAGGGTGATCGTCATATCACCAACCGGGAGATGGAACGTATGGGTCTCCGGACGCCATCTCTCGATCAAGGCCTCCAAAGAATGCAAAAATCGTACTGTATTCGGCCTATGTAGTGCACTCCACTGAATCCGCACTCTGCCAGTCTCAATAATATGACAGGAGCTAATACGCCTGGCAAGGCGGCACCATGACGAAAAACGAGGGGACTAGAAACCGGCCACCCGGACCAAATATACCTAGCCCTATGGTCTGCATGGCGGGTCAGAACAGATGTATCGATAGGCCCGGGATCAATGAACGCTTCCATCTATTTATTTCAATATCAAGGTTGGTTATTGTTCTATAAGGCAAGAAAATAAATAAAAGAATACAAAAAAAGTAATTACTAGTATGCATTGGCATTGTAATCCAAAGTTATCCCACACTTCCAAGAAGTGCACGTGGGGAAGTTCTTGGTTTCCAGCCTATATACTAAGTAATACTTCAAGAGTAATCCTCATGCGATTTTGAAAAATAGGATGAAGTTTTTTTTTTTTATAAAATGTTTGAACAATAAATCATATTTTAAGGGTTTAGGGTTTGGGATATAAGTATATGAGATTTAGGATGTTGTTATATGTATATTAATTCCTATTCTATTTTTCTATCACTAAATCATATTTTAAGGATTTAGGGTTTCGTGACGAGAAATTAGGGTTTAGGGTTTACAATATGGTATATATGACGCCTAATTAATTCCTTCGACGTCATGCCTCACCTTATGTACCCCTTTCACGAATTAAGGATTCCGTTCTGATTACCTATAACTTATAAGAGTCATTAGGGCACAATCCACTTGGACCTTGTTCGGACAAGCTCACGTTCCTATCTCGGTAATCAAATTTGCTATAATCTCACACAAGTTAAACTTTGTACTCCCTCCGTCCCAAAAAAATATTCAAAAATCTTTTCAAATTTGCTATTTATTTCTATTATGAGCAAATTTGCTATATACTCCCTTCTAAAATTTTCTAAAATGAATGACCCAATTTACTTTAAATTTGTTGTTGATAAAAATACATTTTTTTTTTTGAAACAGAGTTGGAGTATATAATATTTAGCATGTAGAAGCTAAATATTATTAAGTTATTTTTTTGTGAAAAATAAATAAAAAATAAATAGACAGTTCATATAAATGGGAATAACAATAGTTCAACCAAAAATAAAATCCTAAATTGCAATGTCATAAAAAAAATCAAAAAAATTAGTCACATAAATGGGAATAACACTATTTCAACAACAAATCAACCAAAAAAAATCATACAAAAAATAAAAAAAAATTCTTGGCATATAGAAATTTGTCACATAAATTCGGAATAATAATATTTCAACAACAAATCAACCAAAAAAACTAAATAAAAATTCAGAATTAAATAAAAATTAGTCACATAAATGGGAATAACAATATTTCAACAACAAATCAACCAAAAAAAAAAAAAAATCCTAAATTGCAATGTTCTTCTTCTTGGCAATATAGAAATTAGTCAAGAAATTCGGAATTAAAAAAAAATCATAAATTCGGAATAAAAACTAAAATTCAACTTAATATAGAGATGTAAACTTACAATTAAGAAAAAGATTGAAATTCTTGACAAAATCCTTGGCTTGGCTCGAATGTTCTTCTTCTTCCTTGCTTGCAGCGGCTATGGAGGAGAGGAGTAAGTTTTTTTTTCCTTTGGATTTTGGTTGAATGCGTGAACTGAAGGGGTAAGGGTTTTTAATTAAACTCGCTACACCGTGTAGCGAGTTTAATACAAACTCGCTACACGGTGTAGCGAGTTTTGTTTAATTAAATGCCGTAATTAATTTCCCAACGACCTAATTAATTGCCCTATACTCGCTACACGGTGTAGCGAGTTTTGACCAACCCTAGTCAAACTCGCTACACGGTGTAGCGAGTTTCAAAAAAGAGGACAATCTGGGCAATAGTTTGAACAGTAAGTCATTTTGGTAAATAAAAAAGTAAAACGGGATTATTTGGGAAAAAATTCCTTTTTTTGTGTTATTTTGTTACTTTTTTAGGTTTAATAGATGGATTGAATATCATTTAACTTTGAGCAGATAAAATGACATGTATGTATTGTATTATTTTTGTACATTACATTGTGTAACAGTAGTGATCTAACAGTTATAAATTATTTAGGGTCATTCCTTGTTTTATAAATTGATTATCTTAATTGTTGTGGACACGCGACTTGCAGTCCAACTTAGTACGCTCAAAATTTATAATTAACCAATTTTTTTTTGTCCAGATTAGTATTTCTTGTTCAACAAATCATTTTCTTTATCATACTAAATAATCTTAGCTTGAGTCATGGATATCAAATTAATTAACCATAACACTTTTTGATGATAACTAGCCGTCGATACTCGACTGCACATCACAAAGCTAATAATAAATTTTTTGGTGGATATATTCACTAATTTTTTGGAGGATTTATGAGATGATGTTAAAATAATAAATGAGAGTTAATTATACCAAACATATGCATAATCGTAATTCAAATGAATGTTTGCAACTCTTCTGATACAATCGGACGTAATAAAGTTGAAGCTTCCCCGGTACAAACTAAAATTACGCTTATAGTTTATATATTTATCAAGGGATTAATTCCTCCTTACCCACACACAGTCCAAATCAAATCCCATCAAAACCCAACTGAGATCAAAATTCCCTTAAACCTCGGAAGTCGAGATTAAAATTCCTCAAAAACCCGTTGACAGTCCTATACCACATGGTATAGGACCTTTTTTCAGTCTTATACCATATGATATAGGACTTTATTCCTTAGTAATTTTTTCTTTTTATTATTTTTATTTAATTTTTTTTTAAAAGTGAAAAAAGTGCAAAAAAAAAAAAAAATGGTCCTATACCACATGATATAAGACCTGACGGGATGCTATAGGAGTGACGCGAATTTTGATGAAATTTTAATTTCAAATGGGTTTTGGTGAAATATTGATATGAGTCATGGGTCTTAGAGTCCTTAGCCCTTTATCAAGCTAAATTTTCTACTTAAAATATACATATACACCCTCACTCACATTTCAGTCCACCTTTAACAATTAATTTTTGTCCTTAAATCAACATAATCTCCATAAAATAAGCACAATAAAACATTTAATCTATAAAATACTCCCTCCGTCCCAAAATGTTTGTCCCATTTAACTTTTTTTTTGAACTTTGACCACAAATATATGACAATTTAATTATGTTCATGAAATTCTAAAAATTCCTATTGATTCACCATTAATAATATTATCAACAACAACTTTTAGAATTTCATGAACATAATTAATCTCTCATAAATTTGTGATCAAAGTTCAACAAAAAAGTCAAATGGAACAAATATTTTGGGACGGAGGGAGTATATAAACTACACCGAAAGATGATTACACATTAGATTGAGTATTAAGGCAGCAACTTGTAGAACAATAACTTATACTCCCTCCGTCCCAGCGAAAGATGCACAAAATTAGTCGGGCACGCAAAATAAGAAATATGATGTAGGAAAGAGAAAAAGTTTAAATGTTGTGAGTATGAAAAATTAAATAGGAGAGAGAATGAGTGGGAGGTGATGTAAGAAAGAGAATGTTGTGGGTGTAAAAGTAAAGTAGGAGAGAGAATGAGTGGAGAGAATAGTGATTTAAGGTTTCCTTTTTGGGAAAATGCCTTTTTAAATGGGACGCCCAAAAAGGAAATTTGTGGCTTTTTCGTTGGAAAGGAGGGAGTATATCACATTGGCAATTATATCTTGTGTATATTCATCGTTTCCAAAAATAAGAACTTTGAGTCTCCTTTTGCTAGTAACTATGAAGATTGTAACATATAATTTACATAGTTTACAGTGACCGAATACGAATCGAGGAAGATAATGAGCAAAGTACGAAAATGAATGCCATTGAATCTTATTTATTATCGTAATGAAGTAGGCGGCTAAGGGGAACTACCCCCATCAAAATATGATTGGGCTCGTCATTCTTTCTGAAATGCATTCTTGTCTCAATTACGTACTTTTTTATAATAATCACAATCAATCTCGTGCAATAACATAACTCTTAAGGCTAATCGATATATATAGGGGCAGATCTAGCATTGGAGGTGGAGGTGCATGTGCACCCGATGAAATTCCATGGCTAGTTAAAAAAATCCCCCAAAAACTAAGTGCACCCCCACCCATGAGTGTTTGTATTCATTATACGTTGATAGTATTACAATTAGAATTTTTGGCCCAATGGAATATTGACAGCTCCATCACCTATAAATTTAATGTTCGAAACTTTTCAGTATATATTCTGTATTTTTTTTCCCTTTCTCTCTTTTGAAATCCCTCTCTTTTGAAAGTGTAACTCTTTTTTCTTTCTCTCTTTTGAAAGCGCAACTCTACCTTCAGGACGGATGTTGTTTCACCAATTTTTTTAGAGTAGTCTATGATAATTTATTATATATATTATTTTTATTTTATTTTTGAATAATTAAATACTTATTTATTTATGTATGAAATACTTTTGAATTTGCATCATTTTTATTCAGATTTAGTGTTTGAATATGATTTATTTCAAATGTAGAGTTTGATTGTTTTTAGATTTAGGGCTTGAATTTGAAGAAAAAAATTGTAGTATAAATAGTGCACTCGTTGTCGAGACATTCTAGATTCGCCCCTGGATATATATGAGGGTCTTTATCGTACCTATACTCGTACAAAAAGAACACTCCATTATTGCCTCTATCAATAACAACAATGGTATTATCATAAACAATCATTTGATCCTTATCCATCCATAGGTGGATAATGTTGAAAAATAGTGTGTTTTGAAGGAAATTATGGATTATTTTCTAAAGGGTAATTTTGTCAAATTACTTAAATGTTTATGAGTTTGTGTTCTACTCCATGAGAACAAGAAATCAAATATTTATTTGTTCAAAATGGTTGTTGGATGAATAAGATATGAATGCTCAAAGTAAGTGGGGTTGAAAAGGGAGTTATCTCACATTGGAAAGAAAAGAAAAAAATCCCACAAGATATAAATGCTCAAAGTAAAAGGAAAGTGGAGTTATCCCACATTGAAAAGGAATTGAACTTGGTGCTAGTATAAAGTCTTGGTCACTAGAGTAGTGTTCAAGATTATGTAGCATAGAGGCTCTCTCTCACATGCAGGAGGGTGCAAATCAAGTTTCCAATTTGGCTTGCGAGGTGCGTACTCGTGCATGTGCGCGTCCTGCGGACACGAATGTAGCACCGAAATTGTTTACGCAGACAAGCCCACCTTTTGCTATTATTTTGATCAAATAAAGCCCCGAGCATTGACTGATATGCTCGGCCGAGCCAGCTTGTGGCGCCCCCAAAAATGTGTGTGCCTGATATGTTTGATATGATTTGATTAGTACTACTCATATCACCAAGATGCATCTTCTTTTCGGAAGCTCATCCTATAAGGACTCCAAGGTTAAGCGTGCTTGATCTGGGGAAATTCTAGGATGGGTGACCCACTGGGAACTTTCTCAGTGAGCACGTAAGTGAGGACAACACGTGCTGGAAAGACTTGTGGTGGTTTGTGGGGCTAGTCCGTCAAATCTGATAGCGTTCCGACCCGGTCTTCGGGCTCGGGGCGTTACAGTTGGTATCAGAGCTCGGTTAGAGTTCTCGGGTAGAGTCTAGCTGAGTGAGAGTGTGTGATAATTTACGTCGAGTGTTTAATGCAGGAGTTTAGTCAATGGCTGGAAATGAGGATGATCAGCATCAGGTTTCGGGCAATGTTGGTATTGCCGGAGGTGATGGAAATCCGAAGGTTGAGACAATGAACATGTTCCAAGTATTTTTGCAAAATATGGCAACACAAGGGCAAGTACGGCAGCATCAAGAAGGCAGACATGGGCATGGTTTGGAAAAGTTCGTCAAGATGACACCGCCAAGCTTTAGTGGAGACCCAGATCCGGTGACGGCGGAGAGATGGCTTGAAGCTATGAATAAAATTTTCTTGGCAATGGAGAGCTCAGATGCAGAAAAGGTGAGATGCGCGATCTTCAAGTTAGAAGGACTCCGGCAGAGCATTGGTGGCAAGTAGTGAAGGACGGCTGGGATCGGGACCTTACACCGCAGACTTGGGAGAACTTCACACGCAAGTTCCGAGATCATTTTATTCCAATGGTTACAAGAGATAAGAAGGAAGTTGAGTTTTTGAGATTAGAGCAAGGATCAATGACCGTAGCACAGTACTCAGCAAGGTTTACTGAGCTAGCTCGCTATTGTCCACATTTGGTGCCGGAAAAAGAGAGAAGGATATATCGATTTGTGAAGGGATTAAGGCTAGAGTTTAGGAAACAGTTATTGACTCACGACTTCACAGATTTCCAGACAGCAGTAAATAAAGCCTATCGAATAGAGAATGACATTGACGAGCACCGGGGTAAATCTGAGAGTGGAAGTGGAAGTAAACAGAGATTTCAAGGCCAAGGTTCTGGATATAGTAGAAGGCAACAGAGAGGATCAGCATCGGGATTAGCAAGAGGAGAAGAAGCGGCGACTACAACAACTCGACCGACTTCAAATCAGGTAAGGATTGTATGTGGGTATTGCAAGAAGATGGGTCATTCTGAAGACAAGTGTTGGAGTAAGCAAGGGAAATGCTTGAATTGTGGAGAAATGGGGCACTACAAGAAAAATTGTCCTGTATTTCATCGGAGGTTAGCTTCGGGTGTTGGTCAAAGGGGGCAAAGAGGTGGAATGAAAAGGGATATTGAAGGGAATCCAAAAGGGAATGTTTAAAGTGGAATCCTTGTTTTGAGTCTTGGAGGGATAGATCCCTCAGTGGTCTTTAGAGGTAAAATACCTGTCTCAGGAGTAGGGGTCATACTTTTATAGATCCCGGTCTATTTCATGCATGTTTGATATTGCATTTTTCTTTCATGTGGCATACATTGCCTAAGATGTGTTTTATGTGTTAGAGGTTTCTGCTCTTATGAGAGAGTACCTCGAATCTTCTTTGGGTTAATACTAGCGTGATGTGGTTATAACTGAGCATATATTGCCAGTTGATTTGGTATGATTACCAATTTGTGATTTTGATGTATACTTGGCCTAGATTGGTTAAGTAGTGGTTGTTCATTAATAGACTATCGTATGAGACAAGTCTTCCTTTCTATGCCTAATTGGTCTATATGGTATTAGATGCAGATAAGCCTTTATGTGGTATCCTTGTTATATATGCATTAAAGATTGAAAAATTTTGGTTAAAAAGTGTGAAGTTTAATTGGTATGTAGTAGACTTAGGCAAGAAGTCTTCGAAAAATGCTATGTGCTAATTAGGGAAATGGTAAATGTGCTTTCAGCAAAGTATTATATGACTCCAGGTTGGAAAGTGGAATTACGTATTGATTTAGTGTCGGGTTTAATGCCTATGTCAAAAGCACCCTATAGAATAGTCTCGATTTTGTTGTGGTTATAATGAGCAGAGTTTTATCTTTATCTTGATGGCTTGTGGAAATTATTAGTGGTGACGTCCTTGCTTATTTGAAGTTGAGAATTGTATTATTGTTGATAAAGTTAACTTGGAAGAGGTATCTATGATGTAAGATGCCAATAAGGGTGAATCATATAGGTAGAGATGAAGAATAGGTTGACTGCAAATCCGATCCTTATCTGACTATGGGATGTGAGAACTTGGCGTTTTTAATTGCATAACAAGAGAAGGTTAATTTGCGATAACTTATGTTAGAGGAAGTGAACCAGGCAGAGCAGAATTTTCTTACTTTCAACTTCGAAGTGACTAAGATTATTTTGCGTTTTACAAGTGGAAATTTTAATTATGTGCAACTAAATCTGAGATGTGTTACCGATCATAAAAGTTTAAAGTATTTGTTGGTTTGAAAGGAATTTAACAATAAGCAGAGTCGAGGGTGGAAATTATTAGAAAGACTTAAATTGTGTTATATCTTGTTACCGGGAAAGTTATTGTGATTGCAAATGCGATTAGCCGAAAGGCTTATGTGTCAACAAGTATATCCTTTGATTTGCAAGGTGAGATATGATTGCGAATATTCAAGTTATACTTATAGTGTGGAGACTTTAGAGGAAGTTCAACCATGATTCAGAAGTTAAGAGGATTATCGGCTAGATTCAAGATGGGAAGACCAAGGATTTTGTATCAAATTGTGATGAAAATTTAACCCTCAACTCGGAATGTGCATACCGTTGCTGCAAGAGATTAGAAGACCAGTTTTAGAGGAATACCATAGATCTAGAATTGCGATTCATCAGGAAAGTTCGAAGAGGTATCAAGATTTGAAGAATAGTTAGAAGATTCGAATGGGAAAGCATTGCGATGGAATTTTGTAACTGGACTACCTTCAACGTCGATGAAGATGGGTGTGTTGGAGTAATAGTGGATGGATAGATCAAGTCGGTTTACTTTCTACCTATACCAACGAAAAAAAAAAATCGAGGGAGAAATTAAAACATGGTGCATGCGGAAGATTGAATTATTTCATGGAGTACTAATCAACATTTTACCAGATCGGGATCGAGGATTCTTTGTGCTTTTGGGAAGCTGGGTGCAAGGTTTTGAATTCCAAGTCAAGTTTCAGTGATGCGTTTCATTCTCAGGCAGATGTGCAGACAGAGAAGACTATCCAGATTCTTGAGAATAAGTTGTGTGTTGTGTGATGAATTTCTTTTCAACTTGAGGAGTTTATTTAACCTTAGTGAGTTTGCGTATATTAGTAGATTGCAGTTCAGTATTTAGTTGGTAACGTATGAAACATTGTATGGGAGAAATTATTTTCATGATTCCTCATGTGTATGGAGTTCTTCGACTAATGATGATTAAGCGGATTTGACTTATATAGTGAGGTCACCATCTCTAATTGATCAGTAAGGTAAGCAAGTTTAAAATTCGGGACGAATTTTCTTTAAGGGGGAGTGAGTGTAACGACCCTAACCCTAGGCACAATTTTAGTATAATATTATATGCTTTTAATATCATTATTAATATTATGTGTTCATTTTTATATACTTGATTTCCTTATATTAGGATAAAATGATAGGGAAATAAAATAATGCTCTAGGAAAATGTAAAAATAGGAAATAGATAAAGAGTAAAAGGAGGTTAAATTGGGTAAAATAAATAATGGGAAATAAGAAGGGGCTTTCATTTTTTTAATGGTTGAAAGCCTTGGCAAATAATTAGGGAGGGGAACAAAATCCCCTAAAACCCTCCCCTCTTCTCTCCTAGGACAATTACCCCATAACTCCCATACTATTCTCCTCCCTCTTCCCATACTTCCCTTCACTCTTCCCACACTCCATCTACCTCCTCCATCATTCTCTTATACTTCTTCTTTAGCCAAGACATTTCCATGGAAGCTCCATGTGAAAGCCTCAACTTCCAAGATCTCTAGCAAGGCCATTTCTCATCCATTTTCAAATCCAAGAGTACTTTTGAGGTTGGGACAACTAGAGGAATCAATCAAGCTAAGAAAATCATCTTTTCATCCAAAAAATCCTAAGGTGAGTTATTATGACTTCCCTTCTTTAAATGTTCATAAACTATGAATGTTGTTATTATTGTTAAATAATGGTTTGATGCTTTGGAAACCTTCTTAGAATGGAGGAATTGGTTAAAGTTATGGAATGATGTTGTTGTTCATAGAAGATGATTAAGAAGTGGATGAAATGGGTTAAGTTAAATGAAGATAATTGAACTAGGATTGTGGTAGGAAATGTATAGGAAATCAAGTGGTGTAGGATTGAGGTTTATGTTGTTTGGGTTTGATTGATTTAGAAGGAAGTAGTAAAAATTTGGGAGTCTTTCATGAGCATCAAAAATGGGAAAGAATTATAAAGGGGAAAAGAAACTAGGTGAAAAAGGGGTTTAGAAATTGAGTCTTGCTGGAAAATGACTTGGGCGGTCGCCCATGGGGGGCTTGAGCGGCCGCCCATGTGTTCAGAATTTGTAGTGCCTTGGAAACCTTCTTGGGCGGTCGCCCAAGTTGCCTTGAGCGGTCGCCCATCCTTGCAGAACATGTGTACCTTTTTGTAAACTCTTGGGCGGTCGCCCAAGTGACATGGGCGGTCGCCCATGTCACCAGATTCCCTCAATTAATTTTCTTGCTAATTTTTACCAACAACCTCGTGACATGATTTCCAACCTCTATAAATTAGTAGAGCCTAATCCAAAATGGATATTAATTAATCCCTTTTAACTTAGATTAAAGTAGTTCAACTTGGGAAATAGATCTTGAACCTTTATTAAGTTATTCGAGGTTGTAAAATGACTATGTAGGTATGGTTTATAATACATAGTGGCCTTCCTTGCCCATATACTTGGTGATTGGTTTGGATAGTGTAGAAGCTATATGTTACACTATTGTGCTAAATTGGGAATGTGTATTTATCACATTGTTTCATTATTATTCAAATGTGGATTTATGTGCTATGCATTAACTTGTTATCCCAAGCATGGATATATTCATTATATGGTTGCATGGTTATCCCAAGTGTGGATATGATTATCATATGGTTGTATTGTTATCCCATTTGTGGAATTATTGATTATAATGTTACTCTACTTGAATACATATTCATTGATGGTGCTATGCTTAGTGTATTACATAAATGTTACACTATGATATTGATTGAACATGAGTATATTTTCGTTTGTATTTTCAGTTTAAATTTCTGTTTTATATTTTCTAAATTTTTCCTTCTGCAAGTTTGTAACAATCTTAAGACATACTCCCTAGCAGAGAGAGCCGATTACAAAACTATTTAAACTGTTTACTAACTGGTTGTTGTGTTTCAGATGACGACTGATACCAATACCGTGGAGACCCAAATTGGATCCCAAACTGGACCACAAACTGGAAATGGAAGTGGCTCGACTATTGTGACTAACCCTCCAACGATCCATATCACGATCCCTCATGCTGAAAAGCCTGAGAAGTAATTAAGCGTTAGCAACAAAAGATGCATTTCTATCTCACTAACTTGAATTTGGCTAAATATCTGAAAAAAGAGGATATACCAAAGGTGAGTGGGAATGAAACGGATATTACAACCTTGGCTGCGGTTGAAACATGGAAACATGGGGAGTACTTGTGCATAAATTATGTCCTCAATTCGCTTTCAGATTTTCTTTACAATGTGTTCAATGAAAAGAAATCTGCTAAGGAATTATGGGGTTCTTTGGAACACAAATATAAAATTGAGGATGCGGGAACAAAGAAATTCATTGTTGCCCGTTTGCTTGATTTTAAGATGGTGGACAACAAAAGTGTGAAATCTCAAGTTGATGAGTTTCAAACCATTTTTCATGAGATTCATGTCGGGGGTATGGTTATAAGTGAAAGTTTCCAAGTGGCTGTAATTATTGAAAAATTGCCTCCATATTGAAATGATTTCAAGAACTACCATAAGCATAAGCGAAAGGAAATGGATGTTGAAGGAATAATCCTTCGATTGAGTATTGAAGAGAATAATAGATCCGCTGAGAAAAAGTTTGTTTCTAGTGTGGCTAAGGCTAATGTGGTGGAGCATGATCAAAGCTCCAAAGGCAAAGGCTTTGGAAAGTGAAAAGGTAAGGCTGTGTCAATCTCAAAACGTTCCAACTTGGGACCAAAGGGTGGTGTTTCCAAGAAGAAGTTCATAGGAACTTGTTACAATTGTAGTGGTGAAGGCCACAAGGCTCATGCTTGCAAGTTGCCCAAGAAGGCTCGTGAGGTAAACATGGTGGAAGGCATTGCTAGGGACGTGTCCGAGATGCAGCTCGCAGCTGTAATTTTCGAGGTGAATTTGGTGGGTTCAAACCCAAATCAATGGTGGATTGACACCGGTGCTACTAGACATGTGTGCTCCAACAAAGACATATTTGGTACTCTTATTGCTAATGATGGCGAGAAGCTATTCATGGGGAATTCGGCCACTTTCGAAATCAAAGGTGAGGTGAAAGTGGTTTTGAAGATGACATCCAGGAAGGAGTTGACTCTCAACAATGTGCTTTATGTGCCCGATATCCGGAAGAACTTGGTGTCCGAATCGCTTTTGATAAAGCATGGTTTTCGTATTATGTCTTGAGTCCAATGTAGTCACTTTATCTAAGAGTGGAATGTTTGTAGGGAAAGGCTATGTTAATGATGGCTTGTTTAAGCTAAGTGTATGGTGGTTAAGCCAAAAGATGATGAAATGAATATCTCTTCCGTTTACTTGCTTGAGTCATCTAATTTGTGGCATGCTAGACTTGGACATGTTAATTTCGATTCTATACGTCGATTGACAAAATCAAATTCTATTCGAAAGTTTAAAGTTGATTGCAAACAAAAATGTGAAACTTGTGTAGAAGCAAAATTAACAAGAAAATCATTCCATTCAGTTTAAAGAAATAGTGAACCACTTGAATTGGTTCACACGGACTTATGTGACTTTAAATCAGCACAATCACGGGGCGGCAATAAGTACTTTATTACTTTTGTAGATGATGGAACATAGTATTGTTATGTGTATCTTCTAAAAGGTAAATATGAAGCTATAGAAAGGTTTACTCTCTATAAAAACGAAGTTGAGAATCAATTAAACCGGAAAATTAAGGTGCTAAGAAGTGATAAAGGATGTGAATATGAATCTCTATTTGAAGCAATATGTGCTTAAAATGGAATTAAACATACAACCTCGGCACCTTATACATCCCAACAAAATGGTGTTGTCGAAGGGAAAAATCGAGCATTAAAAGAAATGATGAATGCCATGTTATTGAGTTTGGGATTACCGGTAGGGGTTACCGGTAGGGGTGTAAATGGTTCGGTTTGGACAAATTTAGAGACCAAACTGCTAGTACTCGGTTTGGAAAAATCCCAAACCAAACCAAACCATGGAAGATTTCAAACCGAAAAGAACCAAACCACCTCGGTTTGGTTCAGTTGGTCTCAAACCGCGGTTCCATTAAGTGGTTCAAACCGCGGTTCGAATTACAAACCTGTCCAAACTCCAAATGTTACCTATTTATGTAAAAGACATATTAAAATTACAAAACCACTTTAAAACTTAAATTACAAAACCTTATATTCATCGCCTCATCGGTATCAGGCAGGTGTATCACATTCACACCAAACAAAATCAAAGTACCAACATACATAAATTGTATCAAAGTAAAAGGGCCAGGAGATGCAAAAGGGTGTCAGGAAGCTTGACAAATTCCCTAGTAAAAGGGTTACATACATAAATTGTATCAAAGTACCAAACAAAACAAAGTTTTTTTCATTTCAACTTTCTCTAGCTGATGCATAAATCAGATTTGAACAATATGAATATGAATCCAGAGAAACTGCAAAAGTTCAGACCACTATGAATACGAATCTTTTCTAATTTAGAAATGCGACATAATTTTTGGGATGGACCAAAATGGAAAGTATGACATTTATGGGACGGAGGGACTATTACACATATCACCATCTAACCACCTACTGCAAATCAGCATACTCGCTGGTGTGGAGAACAAGGTTGCTGATTTGCAGATAGTTATTTGGATGGTGATACGAGTTAGGTGATATCCTCATCACTCTCGATATATGCTCTCAAACTATCGGTAGATGACTCAAATCCATTAACCATTTCAGAGTAAAATTATTTTTGTACAGAAAGAAACACACTGCTATAGAATATACTTATACATTTTAGATCAGATTTAAATATCTCATTCAAACTACATAGCACACATTTCATATACTTATTTCAGATCAAATGTATATAACCCATTTCAGAGTAAATTAGTTAATATCTTAAGTATTAGATATTAACTAATTTACCAAGCAAGGAACAAAGATGAATAAATTTAGTCATATTGAAATCAAGAAGTATTCAGCAAGCACTCACCCACTTCAGTTACTAAAAGATTTCAGTTACTAAAAAACCTAAAGGATGCAACTATCTACTTCATCTTAATAAGCTGATTAGGTTAGGGTTTGAAAATCAACGGTGGAGATTAAATAAAAAATAATCAACGATTAATATGACGGTTTGGGCAGTTCAGCTCGGTGGTTCGGTTTGGCGGTTCAGCTCGGTGGTTCGGTTTGGCGGTTCTGCTCGAAATGGTTCGGTTTGGTTCGGTTTGATTCGGTTTGAAGGAGTCAGACCGCAAACCAAACCGAACCGCATGGTTTATAGATTTTTAGAACCGAGCTGAACCGCTAAGGTTTAAAAACCAAACCAAACCACGTGGTTTGGTTTGGTTCGGTCTCAAACCGCGGTTTGAACCGAACCGCTGACACCCTAATTACCGGATAACAGGTGGGGGAAAGCCGTGTTGTTGGCTAGACGTGTCCAAACGGTTATAACTGCCGATTAAAAAAACCATTAAATCTTAATCGTAACCTAACCGTTAACCGTGTACTAACGGTTACGATTTTTCGGTTAAAGGTTATAACCAGTCAACATGGTTTATCCGATTAAAACGATTAACTAAAGCCCTTTTTTTCAGATTAGTCCTTTTAACGGAATTTTTAACAGTTTCTGTTAACTTTTATATTCTATATGCCTTTTTTTAAAAATAAAGAATACTATTTGAGATGTTAGTTATTAGTGAATTTTTTTGGAAAAAGTTATATAAAAAAAGTTAAGAATTTTTAAAGAAATGAAATTTTAACTGAAAGTGTGTTTAACAGATTTTTTTAACAGTTTTTTTATTATTATTTATTTTTTTGTTGGTTAAGTAAAGCTATTTGAGATTATGGTTTGTAGAATATTTCTTTTAAAAACAGTTTTTAACATTTTTTTGAAGAAAACAGTTAACTTTTTAACAGATTTTTAACAGTTTCTGTTAAGTTCTATAAAAAAAAGTTATCTTTAAAAAAAAAAAATTGGAAAAAGAAGACTATTTTAGACTTTCTTTTACTACATACATTTTTTTTTGCAAAAAGTTATATAAAAAAAGTTATGAATTTTGAAAGAAATAAGACTTAACTTTTTTTAAAAATAAACGAAAGTATATAAAAGAAAAAGGGACGGTACCCTTAAATTTTATTAATTAAAATAAAATTACAAAGAAGGGAACAACCAACCTTACCCTTTTATAATTAAGGGGGGACATTTAGGAGCCTTTACCTCAACCTAACTATTACAATTCAATAAAAATAAACCTAATCTAAAAAATTAAAATTAAAAACTAATCTAATCCTCACTCACTTTCCGTAGAGTCATCCACATCGTATTGATATTTTGGGTTTAGTGTATCCTCTTCTTCATAAGGCATATCTTGTTCTCTCTTTTTCGATCTAACCCAATCTCCAAGTAATAGTTGATTTTCCAAGTTTTCAACCGTTAGTTGGGAACGTCTTTCATCCAAAATATTTCCTCAAATGCTAAATGCCGATTCGACCGCCACCGTTGACGCGGGAGAAGCTAAGACTTCTTTTACAATTATAGAGAGTATAGGATAACTTTCGTTCCTTCTTGACCCCCACTTTAAAACATCAAAATTATTTGGATTTGAACTACTTTGATCCCATTCAATAGTAGTGTTGAAATATGTTTCTAACTACAAGGGAATGTTAGAGGAAGAAGAAGTCCCTTCTCAAGGACGTTTTTTGCTATACAAATTAGCAAAAAAATGATACGGATTCGCTTCAACTAAATTACCACCAACATCTTGAGAAGAAGTACTTGAGTCTACATTTTGAGAAGAATTTCCATGAATTGCATTATATTCGTTAAAAAGAGACACCAAATCATTTTTTGTAGTAGCAACAATATTCGACGGAGTTTCATTATCACCGTCACCTTTGAGGTATAAATTCAAATAATAAAAAGCTAAAATTTCTTCCAACTCATCTAATTTAACATAGGGATCTAATACTTTTGCAACCAAAAATAAAGACGAAATAGTGGCAAAATATTTAATCTACTTTTGTCTCATAGAAAAAATGCATTCTTTTAAAACCAAGCAATCTTTTAAATTATTAAAACTAGTAACAATTGCAACACATTGCTCAAGAACTAAAATGGCAGTTGGATAATAAACTTCCGATAATGCCAAAGTAGCGGTGTTAAAAATCTTTAGCAATTTACACAAATTAGTGCATGCATTCCATTGATAAGCAAATAAAGGTTGATTATTACCAATTGTAACAAAAAAATCCATAAGAAGCTCTTTATACTCAAACCCATCTTTTAACATTTTATAGGTGTAATTTCACCTAGTTGGAACATCGAAAGTAAAATATTTGTCACCAAGATTTTGATTTCTTAAAAACTTAATCCATTTTTTTGTAACACTATTTCTTCTAGAAATATATTCAAGAGCCTCTCTAATTGGGAAAACATATGTTTCTAATGCATGCAAACCATCTTTAACACAAAAATTAATAATATAACATAAACATCTAATATGAAAAAATTTATCACCAAATGACGGTTGACAAACTCTAATCAAATCCGATAAACTAGCGGTATTAGCACTAGTATTATCAAAATAAATAGTAAATATTTTATTAGTAGCCTTACATTTAAAAAAAATTCCACTCAACTTTGAACAAATTGCTTCGGCGGTATGGGGGGGGGTCAAAATTTTCATATGCAATTAATCTTTTTTGGATAGTCCAAGAATAATCTATCGAATGACAAGTAACACTCAAATAACTATTTCTTTGCCAATGATCACTCCAACCATTGGCACAAATTGAAACTTTGTTCGTTAAATTTGATAAAACCTCAATTAAAGTTTTTTGATATTGTAACGATGTTGCCATTTTCCCGAAAGATTGGTATTTTTCTTTTCTTTGAAAATCAATCGAAAAAACACGGAGTCGTCACGCCATTTTTATTTTAAGGGCCAAAACTTTGAAAAATGCCCGAGATTAGAGATTTGGGTTCGGAGGTCACGTTACACGCCGGGAAGAACGTTAGTGTTCACCCGGAATGCCTCGTAAAACGAGTCTTCCAAGCTTAAAAACCATTTGTGTGTGTGTGTGTGTGTGTGTGTTCTTTTGGCCAAAATAAGTTGAAACTGAGAAAACTAAAAATTGGGAATTCTTTATAAGACATCAAAAAAGTCTCATGATTTTTGGTATGATTTTTGGGTTGAGTTTTGGTACTCAAAAGAGTTTTTGAAGTTGAAAACCAATTCTTCCATAATGAAAAAGGCAGTGGACACTTGATTTTAAAATGGGTTTAAGGGCTTTAAAACTTCCAAATCTGGGGAAAGTCCGAGAATGAAAGTTGTTCAAAACACCTTAAATAAGGTTTCTATAAAATAACTTTCCAATTTGGAGATGATTTAGTGGACCAAAATCTTTTGGAAATCTCAGATATGAAATCTGGATTTCCAGAGACTGAGGAACTGACCTTTAAAACACAATTTGAAAAAGGGAGTTTTACTCACGTAAAAAATAAAGTAAAAATATGTCTGGAAAGCTCTGGATTTTGGCTACAAAAAGTATTTTGTAGTCAACACCAAATTCCAAGTTTCTGTATGTCCAAAAAATTAGACCATGGACAGAGGTCTTAGAGAAAGGCTACTGGACAGCAACTTTCTCTTGAAGAAAAACATGATTTTAAAAGGGGTTTGGCATCCATGCTTGTCCCCATTTCCTTAGGCTTTGATTAGTAGTCACTAGAAATTTTAGTGGTGATCTACTATATCAAGCCATACTTAGGGTACATTAGGACTTAAGCATTTCATTTGCTTGGGAAGGGGAGATTTAGCTTTGAAACAAAGATTTTTGTTGTATGAAAATGATTTTTGAAAACTATTTTGAGTAAGAAATATTTTGGAAAAACACTTTTAAGTGAGTAAGAAATGATTTAGACCTTTTAAAGGGTCATCCATGGAAATTTATTCCAAGGTGACTACATCTTTAGGTCTAGCAAAGATGAACAAGTTGGTGAACAAACTACATCTTCAAAGTTTGAGATGCATGCATGGATGAGAGAATCTTAGGGTAAGGAGAAGGAGGTTATACCTATCTTCTTTGTGTTTATGTTTGTTTTTGAATGGATTCAAGGCTTGAAAGTGTTTAGGGTTTGAATGTGTTTAGGGTTTGTGATTAGAGTTGGTCAAAGAGAAAACAAGTAGATAACACTTAAGTCCTCTATGTTTTCTCTCTAATCCTCCTCCTAAGGGGTGATTTAAGCTTGGGCTTGTGTATTTATGAGAGTGATTTGAGAATGTTTGGAGAGAGTGGGATTTGGGAAAGATTCAAGAGAAAATGGTGGCAATTCAAGGGAATTCCCACTATTTTCTCCCTATTTTTCGCCAAGGTGCAGTTATAAAATATGTTCTTCTCTTCTTTTCTGAGACTGAAGGGCTCAATTTATAGGCCTCTGAAAATGGCCTTTTCATCCGCGCGGACAAGAGTAGAAGCGTGCACTGTTCATTAATTGCAGCTGCAGGCTTTGGACACAAGAAATATTTTCAAAATATTCAAACTGGTTGCTGTTTTTCAGCTTGCCAATTCGGGTTCTTCCAATTTCTTTTCTCTTTTAAGATTCTTTTCTTGGTTTAACCTTAAATGGCAATCCCTAATCTACCCTTACTATGTTAGAAAGGTTAGGAATTGTTAGAAATGTTAGAAATGTTAAGACTTTCGTTAATTTTCTAACGAAAATGCTAACAACTCAAATTGGAGCACTTATAGTAGCCCCTTGGCGACGGCGCTTTCGAAGGAAGCGGGGTCGTCGAAAAGAGTAAGGCTCCATATTTGACAGGATGATCAAGTGATCGAGTGGCTGAACCTAGCGATAGGCTACCTACGTATCCCGAATGGGAATCAAGCCGGTCGTAGTTCGGGTCTTTGACCCTGGAGTGACTGTTTTAGGATGTCAACCTGGTGAACGAGTTCTGCAGTCGGTTGAAAGAAACTCTGCTGGGGATAAGAGATGACCATTTTGGTCTGATGGCTAAAGTTGTATATCCGCTCTGCTGGGGATAGGAATGGCCGTTTTGGTCTGATGGCTAAAGTTGTATATCCGCTCTGCTGGGGATAGGAATGACCGTTTTGGTCTGATGGCTGAAGTTGTATATCCGCTCTGCTGGGGATAGGAATGACCGTTTCGGTCTGATGGTTGAACCTAATGATAGGCTACATACGTATCCTTAAGAGGAATCAAGCCAGTCGTAGTTCGGGTTTTTGACCTTGGAATGACTATTTTGAGGCGTCAACCTGGTAATGATGGCGTTTTAGGTGCCTCAAACCTTAAAGATGATGGCGTTTTAGGTGCCTCGGACCTTTGGTGATGATGGCGTTTTAGGTGCCTCGGACCTTGATGATGATGGCTTTTTAGGTGCCTCGGACCTTGATGATGATGGCTTTTTTTAGGTGCCTCGGACCTTGATGATGGCGTTTTAGGTGCCTCGAACCTTGATGATGATGGCTTTTTAGGTGCCTCGAACCTTGATGATGATGGCTTTTTAGGTGCCTCGGACCTTGATTTGAAATGTTTTCCCTTAATGGTTTGGGATGGATGGTCCTTCGGTGGACTTCGTCTATACCGAAGGAGAGGGTGACCGTTTTGGTCGGGTGGCTGGACCTATGGTAGGCTACCTACGTATCCTTAAGAGGAATCAAGCCAATCGTAGTTCGAAACGCTGCTGGGGGTTTCGTTGGAGAAAAATCGGGCTTACGTTTTACGGCCGTCGATGATAATGAGGAAAGAAACGGGATTCCGTTGACTTCGCTGGGGATTTTGTTAGCTTTTGCTGGGAAAATCTGACTTACGTTTGACTGCCGTTGATTGATTTTTGATGAAAGAGACGGGATTTCGTTATCTTTTTCGGAGAAATCGGACTTACGTTTGACTGCCGTTGATGATTTTGATGAAAGAAACGGGATTCCGTTATCTTTCTCGGAGAAATCGAACTTACGTTTGACTGCCATTGATGATTTTGATGAAAGAAATGGGATTCCGTTATCTTTCTCGGAGAAATCGGACTTACGTTTGACTGCCGTTGATGATTTTGATGAAAGAAACGGGATTTCGTTATCTTTCTCGAAGAAATCGGACTTACGTTTGACTGCCGTTGATGATTTTGATGAAAGAAACGGGATTTCGTTATCTTTCTCGGAGAAATCGGACTTACGTTTGACTGCCGTTGATGATTTTGATGAAAGAAACGGGATTCTGTTATCTTTCTCGGAGAAATCGGACTTACGTTTGACTGCCGTTGATGATTTTGAAAGAAACGGGATTCCGTTATCTTTCTCGGAGAAATCGGACTTACGTTTGACTGCCGTTGATGATTTTGATGAAAGAAACGGGATTCCGTTATCTTTCTCGGAGAAATCGGACTTACGTTTGACTGTCGTTGATGATTTTGATGAAAGAAACAGGATTCTGTTATCTTTCTCGGAGAAATCGGACTTACGTTTTACTGCCGTTGATGATTTTGATGAAAGAAACGGGATTTCGTTATCTTTCTCGGAGAAATCGGACTTACGTTTTACTGCCGTTGATGGTTTTGATGAAAGAAACGGGATTCCGTTATCTTTCTCGGAGAAATCGGACTTACGTTTGACTGCCGTTGATGATTTTGATGAAAGAAACGGGATTCCGTTATCTTTCTCGGAGAAATCGGACTTACGTTTGACTGCCGTTGATGATTTTGATGAAAGAAACGGGATTCCGTTATCTTTCTCGGAAAAATCGGACTTACGTTTGACTGCCGTTAAGCTCTTTTGAAGAGGTGGTTAACTTTGGTTAACTTTGGTTAACTCTGTTAAGTTGAGGACTAAACTGCAGAGTCCTGAAATTTTAAAGGGTAAAACAGTCATTTTGCCACTTCAATTTGGTCCGCGCGGATCAGAACGCGACCTGGACTGGTTTTTTTAAAAGGGCGCCGCCCTTCTTCTTCCTCACAGTCTGTTTTTTCAATTTTACGAGAGAGAGAGAGAGAGGATTTTCGCCATTTTCGGCCCAAAAGCTTCCAAATTCTTCCGATTTCTTCGATTTTTCAAGCAATGGAACACGGGGGAGTTGCCATTCAAGGCCAAGGACGTGGCCCGGTAGCGGAGAGGCGCTTGGAGCTTGTTCGCATGAGGAGGCATTACACACTATCGCAATCGATTGCGGAGGAGCCATACCCCGATGCATGGCAACATTGGACCTCTGATCCGAGTCTCCGCACGGTATATTTCGAATCTCTTCACTTCCTTTGTCGATTTTTGCTTGAAAGTGATTTTTGTGATTTTTTTTTTATATCCGAAAATTGATGTTCTTGGGCTTGAAATTTGATTTTGATGCTTTGCATGTTGTAATGAGTATATGGGTAACTCAAATGTGCACTTTGTTTGGAAAAAAGAATGGGCATTTTGCCATTTTTTTTTTTAATGTCCGAAAATTGCAATGAAAATTCGAAAATTATGTTCTTGGCTTTGAACCTTGATTTTGATGATTTGCATGTTGTACTGAGTTTATGGGTAACCCAAAATGTGCACTTTGTTTGGCAAAAAAGAATGGGCATTTTGCCATTTTGAAATATGAGATGAAAATTTGCCCGAATCCGGGACGGACTTTTTGTTGCATGTAGAATTCTTGCAATGTGATGTGAATGATATGAATGATATGAATGCATTTTTTTTTTGTGATAATGTGATTTTCTGTGAAAATGGGACGGATTTTTCGTTCCCTTGATTGGATGAATGAATTGTAGAGAATTGCTTATGCATGCTATTTCATGAAAAATGGGACGGAGTTTTACTTCCGTTGACATTTTTTTATATGCATGATGAATGATGGTTGTTGAAAATCTTTTCTTTTGGGTAAGAAAAATGGGGCTGAGTTTATTGTATGCCGTTATGCTGTCCGATTTTCTTTTTTTTTTTTAAAAAAAAAAAAAAATTATGTCTATGATGCATGTGTATGCTTATGCACATTTTCTTTTTTAAATGCAAATGCAAATTTTTTGACACATTTTTTTTAATTGCAGGGTGGAGATCGCTTTGTGATGCAGCAGCTGAACAAGATGAAGACTCGGGGGTCAGTGGAGGCCGTGGTTGACCTGTGGGACCGGCTTCCAGTCTTGGGCCGAGGAGCTTTGATGAGTCCGAGACAGATCGTCATTGGGACTGGATTGTACGAGTTTATCGAGTGCCTGAGGGGATTGGTTAAGTTCTCCAAGAGCAAGGGCCTGATCTTTGCTTTGGCACAACACTGGTGGAACGCGACCCACACATTTCATTTTTTCTGGGGCGAGTCCACAGTCACACCATCCGATTATGCCGCGATCACGGGCATATCCTTTAAAGGACGGAGCATTGAGTGGAGGGACGGCTACAGTGACCTGGAGCTGCAGGATCTTCTGGGCTTTACTCCCATTCCCAAAAAGGGGATGGGTATGGAGTATGCCGTGGTCCACGGGAAGATCGTGGAGAGCATCGAGAGCTACGAGGCTGGGGATGAGAGGGTAGCTGCGGTGCAGATTGCTAGGGCCTTTTTATGGTTTGCTTTTTCGAGCACACTTTTTGGACATGCCGAGGGGACGGCGATGTTTGCTTTGCTGAGGACGTTGGAGGATGTGGAGATGGCTGGGGAGGTGTCTTGGGGAGAGGCAGGGCTGGCAGAGCTATATTTTGCTCTGGATCGGTACAGCCGGAAGGCCGTCAGCTCTCTGACATGCTTCGAGTTCCCTCTGGAGGTATAAGCTTCTGCTTTTCTTTTTTTTTCTTTCTTTTCCTTAAGCACGCACTGTTCTTTTCGCACTTGATTGATGTGATCTTTCTCTTTCGCAGGTATGGGCTCTGGAGTTTTTTCATGTCACGATGTGGCGTGGCCCGGCGGAGCACATCGGGGCATATCCGGCCATGCTCTCCTGGAGCAAGCATGCTCGGGAGAAGATAGGTTCTAAGGGGCGCACGACCCTTAAGTACAGGGAGTGCCTGCCTTTGACGAGGGCTGAGACGGATGAGGGGATGATCTTCTACCCCTGGGGCCGCTTCGACGTGGAGCAGCTGAAGGGTGCCGAGAGATGGACTGTGCAGCGGAGGATTTTGAGGGGCTTGACCTGCGACGTGTATTATCTGGGGGAGAGAGTGACGCGCCAGCATGGCGAGGGTGCGCCTCTGATGGCACCAGTAGAGCCTCCTGCCGACATGATGCATCCGAGTGAGAGATCGGAGACCTGGGGTGACTATCGAGGTGGCCAGCACTTCTCAACGTTTGTAGCGATTGAGGAGTATTCGAGATTTATCTTGAGGAGGCTGAGGATGCCCTAGGTTCTTGAGAGAGAGGGGTTAGGGATTGTGCGATACCCTCGGACGGATTTCTCATATGTCTAGGATGGGGTTAGATTGAGGGTGCAGATCCCTCAACCTGAGCGGGTCCCACGAGCTTTCCGGCCTCGTCCGGATATGAAGGTACGGGTTTCTCTTTCTTCTTTTTTTTTTTTTGTCTTTTCCTTTTTTCGCATCAATTATTTCTGACGCTTTTGTTCCCGTGCAGTTCCCGGCTGTGGTGGTGGAGAAGCTGACGAAGCAGGTGATTGGGGCCAAGAGGTTCATTAGGAGGATGGTTTCTTGTGGGGCTCCTCAGGCCAGAGCGAGGCGGGCACATCCGGCACCTGTGGAGCGGGAGACCTCCCCTATTCCTTCGGAGCATTCGATCGAGACTCCTCTCTCTCCTCTCATAGATCCCGGCATGGAGCTACCTCCGGACCATGTCATTCTCGGAGATTTGCACGGGCAGGGGCACGTTTGGCATCATGGTGGCTCTTCTTCGCATGTCCAGGAATCCGACGCGTTCACGTTCGGATACGACTTCTTCGCGGATCTTGGCTTGCCTTATCGTGGCGTACCGGTTGATCCAGGCGAGCCTCTCTCTGGAGACGAGGATGATTCCGACCCCGAGACATTCATGGCTACTGAGGAGGCGGGCTCGAGCCGCAAGAGGGATCGGGGGAAAGGGCCAGCCACTGAGGATTCTGACTGACTATCTTTTATTGATTTCTGAGATTGTACCTATTTAGACAGATACAGTTTATTTTCATGCACACATTTTTTTGTTGGAATGTAATAATCTACTTTTTTTTGTTTTTTTTTATTATTATGAATGCAATGTTGCATGAGCCCTGGTTTTTTGGCTAGGGTGCGAATGTATGGTATGTGAACTGTTTGGGCAGGTTTTGCACAGGTTTCGAGCGGCCGGGATGAAATATTCCTCCGTGGTGCAGCAATTTGAACTGCTGCAGATTTTTTTTTTGGTGACAAACATGTCCGCGCGGACGAGACAGGAATCTGACACTGTCCTTTAATTTTGCTTCAGATCTGGTTTTCCTTTATTTCAAATTCAAACACCTTCTTCAACCACCAGTTCAAACAGCCATTTTCGGGGAGAAGGAGAGAAAATCCATGGAGAGAATTGTGAGCATGCAAAATCCACCCAAATTATCCCAAGCTTCTCAAATGTCATTCTTCACCAAGTTTAAGGAGTGGTGCCGGGAGATTATGCATGAGAGGAGGTCATTCTTTGAAGAAAGGTACAAGATACGATGCTTGTGGTCTCTTAAGGAATTGATTCCGGATTATGATCTTTTGAGAGCTTCTTCCTCATTTTGGGACACTAGAAGGCATGTTTTTTGCTTCTCTTACAATGAAATGGTCCCGACTGTTGAAGAATTTCGGGCTTTGCTTGGTGGTCCCGAGGTGGAGGAGATTGCGATTCCTTTGCCCGGAGGAGCCTCTTTTGTTGATAGGTTGTGCAACCTTCTTCATCTTTCCCCGGAGGAAGCACAAGGTATGATCCGCGGTCCCGATCATTTTGACATTTCTGGTCTTCCTGATAGATTTAGGGGCTTAGGCTTGGTGGATGATGCCTATTGGGATGCTTTTGCACTTTGCATGTTTGGTACCTTGTTCATGGTTTATTCCTTTGGAATTTGTCATCGGGCTCTGCTGGATGTAGTGGTTCACTGTCGCTTGGGCAGAGATGTTGTACCTTTGATCCTGGGGGAGACTTTTCATGCTCTTGACAGGTTAGCTACCGGGAGGCGGTACATGCACGGGGGCAGCCCGTTTCTCTTGACCCTGTGGCTGATGGAGCGCCTGGGGGTTCTTCGCGAGACTTCGGATATGATCAAGCCTTGGACATTTGCCAGGAGAGGGGTTACGGTGGATTTTGATGATCAGGGCTCGTGGGAGCGTTGGATGGCTGGTCGCCAGACTGAAGATATCAGATGGTTGGTGCCTCATTGGCGGGTGGAGACTCGGAGAGTACTTCAGGATGGATCTCCCGTGGTTATGCTTCCGGGGCTTTCTCGCCCAGCCTTTACATTCCGGCTGCAGTTACGAGCAGGTTTGGCTTGGAGCAGGTTCCTTTGGAGGACTTTGATGATATAGCCACTAGGGTGGTGGCTCTTGCTTCTATGGATGATCCTTCTGTGTTCCCATTTCTTTCCCGAGTATGGAGGTATGACGTCTTCCCCCCTCGGGTTATCCTCAGGCGTCCGAGACCTGTGTTTCTGACCACTTGGTACTTGGATTGGTACGAGAGGCATTTGGGGGAGACTCAGATGGCTATTTTGAGACGGCGTGAGGCCATTGTGGGTGCGGAGGACCTGACAGTTTCGGAGAGGAGGAGGGTCGAAGCGAGGGCCAACCCTTATGACAGGAGCGGAGATGTTGTGACTGACTATGAAGCTTATGTCAAGAGACAGGAGAGGAGGACTCCTACGTTACCAGCTCGGCTACAGGAGATGAGAGATGACGCTAGGGCTACTAAGGCCCTGACAGAGGCTGGTTTGATAGATCCTGTTCCTACACCAGAGCTTGGTAGGAGGAAGACCGACATTTTTCCTGTCCAGAGGAAGAAGACCCGAAGGGGGAAGAAGAGAGGAGAAGCCAGTACGAGCGGCTTAGAGTGACCTTGAGGTTTCCGAGTATCCCTTTCTTGTCGTAGCAGACACATTAGTTTGATTATGTATCTTAGTTTCTTTTAGCAGGTTGTCAGTTGTAGGAATGGACCGAGCTTAGACTCATCAAAGAGCTTTTAACTGTAATGAATATGTGAATTGCTTTAGAGTTTTTCGAGATGCTTTCATGGTCTGATCAGTGTATTGATATCAAAGTATGACTTTTATTTGTGTTTTAGACCGAACCGTTTCCGGCTGCCTACGTTCCCTTCGGACTAAAGGGCTCAGGTCTTCGTAGTTCGACCCGGTTACTTTTTTTGTTTTTTTTTTGTGCAACCCTGTCTTTTACCTAGGCCGCCCTTTCCGGGTTTTCAACCTAGTTGGGTATTACTCTTTTAGCACTCTTTTTTTTGATATATTTCTTTTGTTGTTTTTTTTTGACTCAGTGTTTTACGCGTAGTATCTGCGCAGCTTGTCACCATTCACTGGGTGTACAAAAGGATTTCCGTCAAGGTCTGCGAGTTGCATGGCTCCTCCCGAGAAGATCTTCTGGACGACATATGGCCCGATTCAGACGGGCTCCCATTTGCCCAGCGGGTTAATACGGACTGGGGGCTTCTCTTTCAAAATGAGATCACCTTCTCGGATCTCCCGATGCTTTACTTTCTTGTCGAAGGCTCTGGCCATTCTCCCTTGGTAAGCTCGGATATGTTCCATTGCTTTCAATCGGCGTTCATCTAGCAGGGCCAGCTCATCATGGCGACTCTGAAGCCATTCGACCTCGTTGATTTGAATTTCCAATAGCACTCGGAGTGAGGGGATTTCTAGCTCGATTGGGAGTACGGCTTCCATTCCGTAGGTGAGAGCAAACAGTGTTTCCCCGGTTGCCGTTCTGACGAATGTTCTGTAGCCCTAGAGAGCAAGGTGAAGCTTCTCGGGCCAATCTCGACCTCGGACAGCCATTTTCCGAATGATGTTTTCCAAGGTCTTGTTTGTTGCCTCAATGGCTCCGTTGGTTTGGGGCCTATAGGGAGATGACTTGTGACGGGTTATTCTGAACTCTGCTAGCAGCCTGTCGCATTCCCCTTCGAAGTGGGATCCATTATCTGAGATAATTTCGGCTGGCAACCCGTATCTTCATATGATGTTCTCTTTGATGAAGAGGGCTACTTTCTTTGAATTGAGGATTTTGTAGGACTTGGCTTCAACCCATTTGGTGAAATAGTCCACTGCTACCAGGACGAATTCGTGGCCGTTGCTGTCTGGTGGTGTGATTTTGCCTATGACATCAATTCCCCAAGTGACGAAAGGCCAAGGGGTTGTCATGCAGTATAACTCGTGAGGAGGCAAATGATTGAGATTTGAGTACCGCTGGCATTTGTCGCAGCTTTTGACGAACTGGATGCAGTCGGTTTCCATGGAGATCCAAAAGTATCCCATTCTTAGTATGATTTGCATTAGGGCCCGAGCATTCATATGGGGGCCGCAGGTACCACCATGTACTTCTTTCATGAGTCCGGTAGCCTCTTGTTTGCCGATACATCGCAGGAGGGGGCCTTGATAACGCTTCTTGTACAACATGTTTCCCAAAAGAACATAGTGGGAGGCGAGTCGCTTCAGGGCTGAGAGGCTTTTCGCTTTGATTCCTTCTTTATATTCCCCATCTTCATTTTTGAAAGAGGCTTCGCCATTCTTTAAGTACTGATAAATCTGAGTGTACCAGGGATCATTGGCCGGTTCGGCCTCCGCTTCGATTTCAAAGCAATAAGCGGGGTTTTCCCTTCTCCCGACTCTGAATGGTTTGACAGACTTTCCTTCGGGTATTTCAACGAGGGAGGCTAGTGTTGCCAGAGCATCTGCGAATCTGTTGCGATCTCTGGGCAAGTAATGGAAGCTGATTTCCTTGAATTGAGTTACTAGCTCTTCCATGTAAGTGTGATATTCTACCAGACCGGGTCCACGGTCTTCCATTTGTTAGAGACCCGATTGATGATGAGGCGAGAGTCACCATACACCTCCAATGCTTTGATATTTCTTTCAAGGGCGGCTTCCAACCCGGCTATGCAAGCCTCGTATTCAGCAGCATTGTTGGTGACCTCGAAGTTCAATCTTACTGCTATGGGGGTGTGCTCGTCAGTGGGATCGACCAAAAGCATTCCTATTCAATTCCCCCTTTTGTTTGACGCCCCGTCGAAGAAGAGTTGCCAGCGATTTTCTCCTTCTAGAGCAAAGATTCCATCATCAGGAAATTGAGGTTCAGGTCCTCGGGACTCATCACTTGGGAAATCGGCCAAATGTTCTGCCATTATACGCCCTTTCACATTTCCTTGATACATAAGTGATGTCGTATTCAGCCAAAAAGAACGACCATTTTGCCAACCTCATGGAGATGGAAGGCTTGTCGAACGTATATTTGATGGGGTCTATCTTTGAGACGAGATGTATCGGGTGAGGCTGCATGTAGTGTTTCGCTTTCCCACTACCCGAGACCGTGCTGCGCAAGTCTTTTCACAAGGCAGAATAATTGAGTTCGCTCCCTTGAAGCTTTACGCTCACGAAATAGATGGCGTTTCGACCTTGGAATTTTTCTTTTCTTGAGCTAACATAGCCCCAATTCTTTGTGTCCGTGACGATTAGGTATAGCAATAGTGGCACTGGCGATGTGGTGGGCAAAGAATCGGGATTCACAAGGTACGCCTTGACTCTCAAAGGCGAGCCGGCATTCTGAGTCCATTCTGTAGGCATTTTTCTTCATCGGCTTGAAGATCGGCTCGCAGATCGAGGTGTTGGTTTACAAAGCGGCTTATGTATTGCGATCTTCCCATGAAGGATTTTACTTACGTCGGTGTCAGGGGTGGCTTCATTTCAACTATGGCCTTGATTTTACGGGGTCTACTTCAATTCCCCGCTCTGTCACCATATATCCTAGCACCTTGCCCCGTCTTACACCGAAGGTACATTTAGGCTGGATTCGAGTCTCATCGTGGTCTCGGAGGCGGTGAAGAATTTTCTCAAATCAACAAAGTCCGGCCATCTCGATCCTCTGGGAGTGTATTATCATGTCGTCCACATGTAGACCTCAATTTCTTTGTGGATCATGTCGTGGAACAAAGATGTAGGCGCCTGCAGTACGTAGCCCCGGCATTCTTTAGTCCGAACGGCATGGCCAGGTGTAGCGATGCGTACCCCAAGGGGTTGTGAAGGCTGTCTTGGCTTGATCTTCTTCTGCCATTTTGATTTGGTTGTAACCGGCAAAGCCGTTGACGAAGGATTTAACTTCATGGTTGGCCGTGGAATCTACCAGAATGTCGATGTTTGGCAGGGGGAAATCATCTTTTGGACTAGCTTTGTTCAAGTCTCTGAAATCTACGCAGCATCGGATCTTTCCGTTGGCCTTGGTTACCGTTACTATGTTGGAAAGCCATATAGGATATTCAATGACCCTGATGAACCCTGCTCTGAGCATCTTTTCTATCTCTTCCTTCACTTGTAGGGACCATTCAGGCTTAATTCTTCTTAGTTTCTGCTTCACTGGCTTGACTTCTGGGTCGAGCAGTATTCGGTGTTCAACTATGGAAGGATCGAGGCCTGGCATATCCTTATAGGACCATGCGAACACATCCACGAATTCTCTTAGAAGCTCAATCAGAGCGTCCCTTTCAGTCCCTTCGAAGAAACTACCAATCTGCGTCTCTTTAGGCTCTTCCGCAGTTCCCAGATTCACACTTGTCAAAATCTCCTCGGCAGCTTGGGCTCGATTTTCCTCTTTCCGAACAACCTGCTTAAAGATTTCTTTGATATATTGTTCGTTTAATGTGACTTGCCCCGATAGTCCCTTGGTCGATTCGAAGGAGGTAGCCCCGATGTCTGGCTGCGGGCACGCTTGGCGACTGTCTCGGCTTCGTTTCCTATGAGGAAACTGTCACCCCTAATGACTTCAAGATCCCCCTGCCGGTTAATGAACTTGACGCATTGATGGAGAGTGGAAGCTATGGCTTTCATGTGGTGTAACCAAGGTCGTCCCAACAGAGCTGTGAATTCGGACGGGATGTCCATTACATGGAATTTTGCTGGCACCATTTGGGTTTCGAACCAGAGTTCCAGAGCCACCGTCCCCAAGATGGGACGAGACGTGCCGTCGTAGGCCTTGATTGACCGGGTAGATGGGATCATGTGCCTTTCATTGATGCGTAGGGCCGCATCATCCGAGGAAGGGACGTTAACAGCCGATCCATTGTCCACCAATACCCCAGGGAGTGATACGGTGTTGAGCCGAATAGTGATGTACAAGGCTTCATTGTGTTTGGAGACATCTCTTGGCAAATCTTCGTCGCAGAAGGTGATCATGCTACCATATAGTCGGGGATCATAGATTTGGTCCTTGTCTGGAGAAAGAGAGTCATCAAGCCAGTCACTTCGTGCCTTTTTCTTGCGAGGTAGAACCTTCGCTGAAGCCCCTGGGTTATGTTGAGGCCGTTTGTGGCGGTTGCCATCCCCAGTCAGCATATTGATTGAGTGCGAGCGCCAAACTGGCGTTGGTCTTTCTTTGTCGGTATGCGCTCGGGAGCTGGACAAACCGAATCTTGGGCGACCGCGGGGGGTTAGACTTCTGATTGGCAATAAAATTACCCAGATCTACGGTATTCTGGTGTCCGAAGGTCTCAACTCTATCGTTGGCAAGGCTTTTCGGCTTTTCTACCCCTGTTTGCTTTGGGGAAGACTGGCTGGAGTAGAGTACGTAGTAATCAAATCCCCCAGATGGCTCCCCGAGCGTACCCACACTGGTATCACCGGCCTCGAACCTCTCTTTCAATTTTTGCTGGGAGGAAATTTTCTTCTTCTTAGGAGGACGGTCCTCGTGTATCCAATCCTGATAGTCCCTTTCAAGGCAGTCGGGGCAGTCACAGATATCCCACCAAATGTGCTCTACAGCTGGTGGTGGATTTGGGACCTCGGGTTGAGCTGTGCTGGAATGACTTTGAGTCGAACTGGTCTGGGGAGATCTGCTGTTGGGCTCATCGGGAAGCAAATGGTTGGACTCCGCCGGGTAATGAGAGGTATTAGGAGCCGGCGGAACAGGCACATATTTGTCCTTCAAGGGAGCCCCAGTCAGTTGGGGGATTGGCAATGTTCCGAAATGACGTGTGGCCTCTTCGATCCAGGCCTGCTGTTTAGTCTGGCGTTCCTCGAGAGCCCTGATGGCTAACCATATTTCCTCCGTTGTTTCCCAATCTCCGTTCCCCTTACTGATTTCTGCGGGATTGGTATCACTCTGAGAGGGGACACCTGATGGCTGCTGAGGTATGCCGAACTACTCCATCTCTGACTGCTGTCGAAATGGCGGCCCTTTGAATTGCTGTTTGGGGGCTAGTTGGCCTGTAAGTCGACGGGCAGGAGTCCCGGCGGTGGAGACATAGGAATCTTGTGGTGGCATCTTGACATATCCAGGACGGTTGAGAGTGGGGGGAGGGCTTTCTTCCTTCTTTACGGTAAAAGTGCCATTGGGATTGAGGCTGGCGGCCAAACCATGGCTCCTAATAGCCTCCACAAGGCTATTCAGGTGTGCTTCTAGTTGCAATCTCATCTGTTCTGCTAACTGATTCCACTGCTGTTCTGTCTGAGGGGTCCCGAGAGGCGGAGTGATGTTGTCCCCATCATTACCCAGTGATGCGAGACATTACGAAACCGGAGTCGGAACAAACGGTGAAGCTGATGATGCGCTTGACTCTTCCCAACTGATCAAACGGTGACCCGGCGCCCGAAACCAAGCTTTGTGAGGAGTTGCGGGGGAAAAGGCACGAGGGTTCAGATGTCTGGGGATTGAAGGAGGGTAGGTGTTTGGGCTTTGGTCTCATGCAACATGCAGTTATTTGTTCTTGTTTACTTAAAACATATTTTATTAACCTAATCGGTTGGAAAAGATTGCTCTTCTTTTTCGCAAATACTCTGGATCCTGGATCAGTGGGCCCCATCACTACGTCTATAAGCCCCTCGTATTCCACCTGTATTTCGACTTCCCAGGGTGGACAGTCCCGGGCGAGGGTCCTATAGGGCAAGCGGGTCCCACCGACCGAAAATGAAAACGATCCTAAAAGTCTGGCGGGTAATCGAGTTTTAACGAGCATTCGATGTAAATTACGGACAAAGCTGACGTCAAAGTCAAGATCATGTCCGAGGGCTCGACAAAAAGTCGGCATGATTCGGACTGATAAATGTCCACAATCGATCTTGACTTGTCGTCAATTAGGCCATAATTAGGCATGGAATAATCGTTAATCCTTGATGACTCAGTGTCATGCTGGGAGTCAGTGTATAATTTGTGCCAGTCAAAGTCAAGGTGCCAGTCAATATATGGTCAAAGCCCTTGACGGAAAACCGGCGGGACTTCGACTGATTAGGGTCCCGAAAGATATTGACTTGGTATGCCGACTAAGGCTTGAAAGGAAAGGTCTATACACAGACAGGGCATGACACAGACCAGACTAAAAACCAACCGGGTCTCGGACAAAGTGTGTCACGGACAAGTGCATGGTCGACACGAGGCTCCATGGGATGTTTGGGTAGTCCCGTGCTTGCACCGAGAGGCATAATAAGACCAAACGAGCCGCTACAGGGATTTCCCCGGGTTAGGGACGTAGTGTGCAGTGTAAGGCCAAGTGCGCGTAGTGTGTAATGTGCAAGCAGTCTATCTTCTTTTTCTGAGTAAAATAGAAATTTTCGCATGTGTCTTAAAAAGTATGATGTATGCACAAAATGATTTTTTTTGGAAACCCTTTTTTTATTTCTTTTTTTTTTGATTTTTTTTTTGAATTTTTTTTTTTGAAAGCAAATGAACACATAAGCACATAAACACATAATTCAAAATTCAAGGCAACGGGTCCGATAGTCAAAATTTTGACTTTTCCGAGGCGGCCAAAACAACACGAAAATGTGAAAAATCAACACACACACAACAAATGGTTTCAAATGCCGGGACGGAAGCTTGACCCTCGAAAGTTTTTCTTTTTTTTTTAAAGATAAAACTTATTTATTCCCCAGCGGAGTCGCCACTGTAACGATGTTGCCATTTTCCCGAAAGATTGGTATTTTTCTTTTCTTTGAAAATCAATCGAAAAAACACGGAGTCGCCACGCCATTTTTATTTTAAGGGCCAAAACTTTGAAAAATGCCCGAGATTAGAGATTTGGGTTCGGAGGTCACGTTACACGCCAGGAAGAACGTTAGTGTTCACCCGGAATGCCTCATAAAACGAGTCTTCCAAGCTTAAAAACCATTTGTGTGTGTTCCTTTGGCCAAAATAAGTTGAAACTGAGAAAACTAAAAATTGGGAATTCTTTATAAGACATCAAACAAGTCCCATGATTTTTGGTATGATTTTTGGGTTGAGTTTTGGTACTCAAAAGATTTTTTGAAGTTGAAAACCAATTCTTTCAGAATGAAAAAGGCAGTGGACACTTGATTTTAAAATGGATTTAAGGGCTTTAAAACTTCCAAATATGGGGAAAGTCCGAGAATGAAAGTTGTTCAAAACACCTTAAATAAGGTTTCTATAAAAGAACTTTCCCATTTGGAGATGATTTGGTGGACCACAATCTTCTGGAAATCTCAGATAAGAAATCTGGATTTCCAGAGACTGAGGAACTGACCTTTAAAAGACAATTTGAAAAAGGGGAGTTTTACTCAAGTAAAAAATAAAGTAAAAATATGTCTGGAAATCTCTGGATGTTGGTTACAAAAAGTATTTTTTAGTCAACACCAAATTCCAAGTTTCTTTATGTCCAAAAAATTAGACCATGGACAGAGGTCTTAGAGAAAGGCTACTGGACAGCAACTTTCTCTTGAAGAAAAACATGATTTTAAAAGGGGTTTGGCATCCATGCTTGTCCCCATTTCCTTAGGATTTGATTAGTAGTCACTAGACATTTTAGTGGTGATCTACTATATCAAGCCATCCTTAGGGTACATTAGGACTTAAGCATTTCATTTGCTTGGAAAGGGGAGATTTAGCTTTGAAACAAAGATTTTTGTTGTATGAAAATGATTTTTGAAAACTCTTTTGAGTAAGAAATATTTTGGAAAAACACTTTTAAGTGAGTAAGAAATGATTTAGACCTTTTAAATGGTCATCCATGGAAATTTATTCCAAGGTGACTACATCTTTAGGTCTAGCAAAGATGAACAAGTTGGTGAACAAACTACATCTTCAAAGTTTGAGATGCATGCATGGATGAGAGAATCTTAGGGTAAGGAGAAGGAGGTTATACCTATCTTCTTTGTGTTTGTGTTAGTTTTTGAATGGATTCAAGGCTTGAAAGTGTTTAGGGTTTGAATGTGTTTAGGGTTTGTGATTAGAGTTGGTCAAAGAGAAAACAAGTAGATAACACTTAAGTCCTCTATGTTTTCTCTCTAATCCTCCTCCTAAGGGGTGATTTAAGCTTGGGCTTGTGTATGTATGAGAGTGATTTGAGAATGTTTGGAGAGAGTGGGATTTGGGAAAGATTCAAGAGAAAATGGTGGCAATTCAAGGGAATTCCCACTGTTTTCTCCCTATTTTTCGCCAAGGTGCAGTTATAAAATGTGTTCTTCTCTCCTTTTCTGAGACTGAAGGGCTCAATTTATAGGCCTCTGAAAATGTCCTTTTCATCCGCGCGGACAAGAGTAGAAGCGTGCACTGTTCATTAATTGCAGCTGCAGGCTTTGGACACAAGGAATATTTTCAAAAGATTCAAACTGGTTGCTGTTTTTCAGCTTGCCAATTCGGGTTCTTCCAATTTCTTTTCTCTTTTAAGATTATTTTCTTGGTTTAACCTTAAATGGCAATCCCTAATCTACCCTTACTTTGTTAGAAAGGTTAGGAATTGTTAGAAATGTTAGGAATGTTAAGACTTTCGTTAATTTTCTAACAAAAATGCTAACAACTCAAATTGGAGCACTTACAGATATGTCAACACCACCTTATGAATATCACGTATGAGAGTCGAACATAGTACTCTTGAGGCGGCGGGATTTAAATAAATTCGTATAAATCTTTCATAAAATTTATCATCCGCAAAGTTAAAAACAAGTCCTTTAACACAAACAAATTTGGTCAATTCTTGCCTATAAATGACCTTATTAAATTTAAATAGGATGGAAGACGAACCTTGGGTGGTGGTTGAAGTTAATTGAGTTTGACCACTCGAAATGCCAAGTTTATCGGGATGTTGTGTGCGTGTGTGGGTGTTAAGTGACCCATGCCCTCCACCCTTCGTAAATGGGTAGGATTTTGAACAATAGTTGCAATGCGCTCGATAATAGCGGTCGTCATCGAGATCAATTTGCACTTTTCGAAAATGAATTGTAAAAGTGTCGGACGTAGACTCTCTAGGGGCACATGAACATGGCACTATTGGAGGTTGTTCTTGTTCTTGTCCCCGAGCACGACCACCTCGAGCTCGGCCTCGGCCGCCCCTACCCCTTCTACCACTTTCAACAACATTTTCATCCATATCTTGCTCATTTTGTGAAAATGGTTCCTCAAAAAATTCGGATTCTTCTTCGTTATGATGGGAGGAAGAACCAACAGTTTCCTTGCCTAAGTTGCCTCGTCGAGAAGAAGACAATTTCATTAGAAAACTGACTGGAATTCGAAAAAAATGCTAACTTTGTTAAAAAACTAACTGAAGATCTTTAAAAAACTGACTGGAATTTCAAAAAACTAACTGAAATTCTGAAAAACTAACTGAAAACGTTAAAAAAATGACTGAAATTCTAAAAAACTAATTGGAATTCTCAAAAACTAACTGGAAACGTTAAAAAACTAACTGAAATTCTAAAAAACTAACTGGAATTCTAAAAACAAACTGGAAACGTTAAAAAACTGACTGGAATTTCAAAAACTAACTCGAAATTACGAAAAACTAACCGAAAACGTTAAAAACCGGCGAAATTCTAAAAAACTAACAGGAATTCCTAAAAACTAACTGGAAACGTTAAAAAACTGACTGAAATTTTAGAAAACTAACTGAAATTCTTAAAAACTAACTGGAATTGTTAAAATACAGACTAGAATTCTCGAAATAGAACAAAAATATTAATTTCATTAAAAAACTAACAGGGAATTGTAAGGAAACTAACTGAAAATCGAATATGAGAGTATGAGAGAGGCTTAGGATATTTGAGAGTAGAGAGAGAGAGAGAGAGTAGAGAAGTAAGGTGAAAATGAAATGGTGGGAGGGAGGTGATATTTATAGGGTTGATTTTTTTTAAGGAAAATATTTTTTTAACTAAATCCAAATCTGGTTAAAAAACTAACGGCTAGTTTGAATTGAATGGGGTGGTCAAACTGTCGAAGTAGCCGTTGGGAGGGAGTATTGAATGGGGTCAAAGTAGCCGTCGGGAGGGAATTTGAATGGGGTCAAAGTAGCCGTTGGGGAGTATTTTGAATTTGGCCGGTTAATACGGCTATAACCGCCAATTATTTAAACAGATATAACCGATTAACTAACCGACGATTATAACCGTCGGTTAGCCGGTTTGAAGAATCATTAACCTTAATCGAACCGGTTAACCGCCGATTTCGGTTAATCCGATTACGGTTAATCCGGTTAATGGGTTTGACCGGTTAGTTGACCGGTTAAAAACCGCCGGTTAGCTGGTTCCGGTTAGATTTTGGACACGTCTATTGTCGGCTAACTACGTGTTAAATAAGATACCCCGAAAGGAACAAGACAAAACTCCTTATGAACAATGGCATGTAAGAGTGCCAAGTTACAAACAGTTGAGAGTGTGAGGGTGTCTAGCAAACCGCAGTGTGGAATTCATACATTGAAACCGCTTTTCAAAGAACTGCAGTAAAACCTCATTGGTGAAACCGCACGCCTAAACCGCATCTTCACCAAACCGCATCCAATGATTGAAGACTTGAAGTTGGACCACTTTTGACTGTTGGAATCCACGTCAGCAATATCAAAAGTCAACCACAAAATCTTGTCACATGACTAAGTGTCAGACAGAACCTACAAGGATTCTGAAAAGGTGACAGATGTCCTTCATTCCTTATTTGCAGCTGAGGTCTGATCAACCATATCTGCAACTTCTGAGGAAAGGACAAAAGTGAATTTGTGGACCAATCCTAATGCACCAGTACAGTACTTCACCAGCTGTATCATAACGGCTACTTTCTTGGTGCTTGGGTATAAATACCTTCAACATTTAAAGATGGCTTGAGAAATTGATTAACAGTGAGTCCAAAGAAGATTGAAGCTCTGTCCAGAAATATTCAATCCTTTGAATCTTCATCTTCTTCCTTCAAGAAAATATTTCCAGCCCAGAAATCAAGCCTTCATCACTCAAGAATCATTGTGCTCTATATCATATAGATTGAAAGAGCCTTGATCTTGTTAAACACACACACACCTCACTTGATTAATCACATAGATTATTCATTTGAGATACACTAGTTATAGTCTAGGATTTGATCTTCATAGAATAGATTTTAGATCTGAGTTTGAATACTTGTATCTTTGTAATCTCTCTCATACTCAATATAAAATCTAACTCTTGGAAAATCCAAGACTAACAATCTTGGTAGTGGATGTAAATTATTTACGATTGAACTACTCCAAATATTGTGTTATTACATTTTTGCATTTTTATTCTCTGTTCATTACTGATTATCTTGTCTTTATCTGTTTGATCTCGTTTGCAGTTATCCAAGTTGTGAATTGTGTTTGCAGTTAATCTTGTCAAAACTAAATTTTACCGTTTGTCAAAACCTCACTTAAACCGCACACAAAACCGCACCTCTAAACCGCACAATTTTACTTATGAAATTTCGCTGTGCATTTTGCAATTCTACTTGCGGTTTTAATATATTGCAAGCGGTTTTGTAAGCAAGAGGTTTCGTTTTCAAAAAGAGGGCAAAAAATTTATAACAGCTATTCACCCCCTGTCTAGCTGTTTTTCACCCTTGTTGCCACCTTTGGGACCAACACTTTGTTCAACAAGATCTCTTATAAAGTGGTGCCTAATATCTATGTGCTTTGTACGGGAGTGTTGTACAGGATTTTTAGTAATATCCTTAGCACTCATGTTATCATAAAATACGATTAGGGTTTCACTTTTCAATCCATAATCCTTTATCATTTGGTTCATCCACAACATTTGGGTACAACAACTACCTACTGCCACATATTCAGATTCAGTAGTAGATAAAGAAACACAGTTTTGTTTCTTACTAAACCAAGATACTAGATTATTCCTTAAATAGAAACACCCTCCAGTGGTGCTCTTTCTGTCATCTGTATTCCTAGCTTAGTCAGAATCACTAAATAACACCAAGTTTGTGTTGGTATCCCTAGTATAGCTTAACCCCAAGTGCGTGGTACCCCAACATATCTGATAATTCTTTTCACAGCTTTTAAGTGGGATACTTTTGGGTCAGCTTGATACCTAGCACATAAGCACACACTGAACATTATATCAGGCCTGCTAGTCGTAAGATACATCAAGCTCCCTATCATACTCCTGTAGAGGGTGTGATCAATACTTTCACCTTCCTCATCTTTACAAAGATTTTGGTATGATCCCATAGGAGTTTTCAAGTGTGATGCATTATCAAGCCCAAATTCTTTGCATACTTGGATTGTGAAACTGACATTCCCTCTTTGGTTTGAACAATTTGTAGACCAAGAAAGAATTTCAGTTCCCCAACCATACTCAGTTCAAATGTGGATGTCATACTTTTAACAAGCATTTCAAGTAAGTCATTAGATGTAGAACCAAAAACTATGTCATCCACATATATTTGAGCAACAAGTATGCCCTTTTTGTTTTTAAAACAAACAAAGTCTTATCAACCTCTCCTCTTTTAAATCCAAGTTGAATTAGGTGCTCTGTCAGTTTAGCATACCAAGCTCGTGGGGCTTGTTTAAGACCATATGGTGCCTTTTTCAACTTATACACATGATTTGGCTTAGAGGGGTCATCAAACTCTTTAAGTTGATTAACAAAAGCTTCCTCATTTAAAACGCCATTTAGGAACGCACTCTTCACATCCATCTGATGTAGAGTTATTTTTAAATAGCATGCGATAGCTAACAACAATCTGATTGACTCAATGCGGGATACGAGGGCAAACGTTTCATCAAAATCCACCCCTTCCATTTGAGTGTAGCCCTGAGCCACCAAACATGCTTTGTTCCTTGTTATATTGCCTTGTTAATCAGATTTATTCTTAAAGATCCATTTAGTCTCAATCACATTGACGTGAGAAGGCCTAGGAACTAAGAATCATACGTCATTTTTGTCAAACTAGATTAACTCTTCTTGCATGGCATTAAATCAATTTTCATCTTTCAAGGCTTCCATGACATTCTTTGGCTCATAATTAGCAACCAAACAACAAGAGTTTACCTGATGGTACATAGATTGTACATATACCAAACATGCGAGGTCACGGTAGTTTATCTTCTCTCCTCTTATTTTCATGCCTTCATCCACTTTCCCTATGACCTGAGATGTGGGATGATTACCTTATATTCTGGAAGGAATGTCTCTTTCTCTGCTTACTTATCTTTCATTAGTTTCATAAGCTGAACCTTGATCTTCAGTTGTTTGAACAACTAGTTGCACAACTGTTTGCACACATGGTTGTTCTGCAGATTCATTTACCTTGTCTGGTTTAGATTCGTCGTTAACTGATTCTGGTTCCCAAGTACAACCTGTAACATCATCTTCAACTGTTTTGACATTAAGATCAGTAGCATCATCAAAAACAATATTTATGGATTCCATGACAGTTTTGGTTTTGAGATTATAAACTCTATAAGAGCTACTGTTAGTTGAGTAACCAATGAAGATGGCTTTGTCACTTTTGGAATCAAATTTAGATAGATACTCTCGATCATTCAAGATGTAGCATATACACTAAAAAACATGAAAGTATTTGACCGTGGGTTTCTTTCCAAGTTAGATTTCATAGGGAGTCATGGTACTTCCAATTCTTAGAAATACATGATTCCCCACATGACTTGCTGTGTTCATAGCTTCTGCCCAAAAAAATTTAGATAGATTTTTAGAGCTTAACATTACTCTAGTCATCTCTTGTAATTTGCAATTTTTTATTTCCGCTACCCCATTTTGCTGAGGTGTTTTGAGGGCTGATAACTCATGAGTTATCCCCTTTGAATCGCAAAATGATGAAAAAGTGACATTTTCAAACTAAGTACCATGGTCAGACCTAACTCTAATAGCTTTCAGACCATATAAGTTTTTGACCTTTTTGTACCAAATTTTGAATTCATCAATGGTGTTGGACTTATCCCTTAAAAAGATTACCCATATAGATCTAGAATGTAGATCTAGAAAAATCGTCCACACACACAAAACAGTATTTTTTTCGAGACATACTTTCCACTTCTATAGGATCCATTAAGTCAGCGTGGATCAATTCAAGACACCTTGAGGTTCCACAATTTTGAACCTTTTTATGACTCGATTTGGTTTGTTTCCCTTTTTTACAAGACTCACACACTTAATTTCTTCAAGTCTAGTTTGGGCAAATCCTTTGATGCCCCAAATTTAATTAACTCACTGATTTTTCTCTCACTGGCATGACCAAGCTTTTGGTGTCAGATCGCAGTCTCACCCATTTTAGTGGAAAGACATGACAAGTTAATGCCAACCTTGTAGCAGTTATCAGAGGATCGAACACCAGTTAAAACACACACATTGTCATTATAAATACTTCACATCTGGACTTGTCGAATTTAACAAATAAGTCATCATCACATAGTTGAATTATGCTTATCAGATTTGCCTTGAGTCCATCAACATGCAGGACATTATGTAACTTAGGCAAACCTGATACATTCAACGTACCTTTGCCAATAATTTTACCTTGAGCTCCTCCACCAAAGTTAACTTTCCTACCTCTGAATAGTGCGTAGTCGTTGAAGTTTTCACATGCCCCAGTCATGTGGCGAGAGCAGCCACTGTCAAAATACAAGGACCCTTCAACACTACTCTTAAGAGAGGTGAAAGCCACCTGAAAATTCTTGGTTTCCTTACTTACCCAGGCAGTTCTTTTTCCAGCCTTGGGTTGTTTGTACAGTTGTGTGTTCAGTTGTGCACACAACTGTCTGCCCAAGTGTCCACTCATATTTTCAAAACCAAGTTCCTTTTTCAATTTGTAACAATATGGTCGAATATGACCTGGAGCAAAACAATGATGACATACATACATCCTCTTCCTGTATTTTCTACTTTCAGCAATAGATCCAGGCTTAAATAGGAGATAGTTTTAACTTTTTGAACTTTTGAAGTATTTTTCCTTCTTTTACAAAAATAATGTCTCCATAGCCAATTCCTGATTTTCCTTGGTTTCCCATTTTCAAAACCTATTCATACTCAGCTTATCTTTGTTCAGCTTTGTTAGAGTTTCTTTTTCTTTATCAAGATTTGTTTTGTATGTTTCACATTCCATATCTTTCTTTGTGAGTAAAACTTCTAACTTGGCTATGTAGTCCTTTTGAGAATCACTTTCTTTTGACAGACTTTCAACTTCAAATTTCAGTTTGAGATTTTCTGCAGTTAGTTTCTCATTTACCTGTTTGAATACCTTGAGTTTCCATGCGCTTGGCCCATTCAGTGTGGAGCTCAATATAGGTACTGTACAATTCCTCATAAGTAGCACACTCTTCTTATGCTAGATCATTGTTAGTTTCACCAGCAGTTGAAGAATTCAAGCAGGTATACACACTATTCTCAGTTGTGTAGTCAATTTTGTGATAAGTTGTGCGATCAGAGTATTGCACATCTTCCACATCTGAATCACTATCAGAAAATGTGAACTGAGATGAATGCCATATAGACTGATTTGCAGTCTTGTGAATGTGTGCCCCAAATTTCGTGTATTTGGAAATTCACGCGAGTTTGAAGACATCCGGTTTAATTTGAAAAACGGAGTCGCCACGCCATTTTGATTACCTCAAAACTTTGAAAAAAAGGTTTTATGGGTTCGGAGGTTAAGTTACCCCTTGGGAAGAACGGATCGTCGTTCACCCAAGGTGCCTTGCCGGAGCAAGTCTCCCAAGATTTCATTAATCGTGCTTGCTTGCGTGCTTTCTTGTGTGCATGTGTTTGAAAATAGGGGGAGGGAATGTCCCAAGTTGTCTTCCGGACGTACAAACCATTTATTGGTTGTCGCTCGGGATTTCTTGGATTTTATGTATTCGGGATTATGATCCCGTCCTCATCTTGGACTTGTGATCATTGCATTCTTAACCTCGGGACTTTGCATGATCGAGAGAATGACTCCCTTTATAGTCAAAGATGAGGTTCTTTAGAAAAGGAGGGTCCTTAGCCCATCAATCCTACACTTTAAGACGGTCGAGCTCATATAGATGCTTCATACTCATCTTAAGTGATAATCAGAGATATAGGGTTCAAGGTTGTCCCTTTATAAAGAAATTATGAAACCTTTTATGGAAGGAACGATGTAAAGATAGGATCTTTTACACCGGTCCGTTCCAAGGTTGCTAATGGGGACATGGGGGAATGTATGTAAAAATGACATTTTTAGTGAAAAGATGAAATTTTTGGGTTGCAAAGGATGCATTTGATTTAAAGAAAATGATCTTTAATTTGCAAAGGATGCATTTGATTTAAAGAAGTGATCTTTATTTGCAAAGGATGCATAAAGACATGATTTTTATGCAAAGGATGCATTTTTATGAAGAAATTGGGATTTAATATGCAAAGGATGCATGAAGATTGTATTTTGAAAAGCATAGGATGCTAATTTAGGATAAAGATATGATCTTTAATGCAAAGGATGCTTGAAAAAGGGTTTCATGTGCAAAGGATGCATTTTCATCATAAAGATTGGATTTTTATATTCAAATGATGCATAAAGATGATATTTTTATGTAAAAATAGGGTTTTTAGGTGCAAAGGATGCACCTTTGATTCAAAAGATTACATCTTTAATGGCAAGGGATGCCTAATGCATGCAAGGGGGAAAGGGGGGTATAAAGATATGATCTTTAATCTACCAAGTCCCGAACAAGATAATAGCAATATATGAAATGCAATGAGCAATTAGAATCACATAGAGCAATTAGGATGCAAGTTTAGGGCGTGAGAGGTTACCAATGGATTCCTCTTCTTCTTTGGATGGAGCTAGGTGGAAAGGTTGATCTTGGGATCTTCAAGGAGGAGGGAGGTGGCTTCTTGGCCTTCTTCTTCACCTTCTTGGACTTCCAGCAGCTCTTGGGAGTGTATTTCACGTATTATGTGTGATGTTGTTGATATTGTTCGTTTTAAAATGGGTAGAGGAGGGCTCTATTTATAGGCAGTCTGGATAAGGCCAATGAAGTCGTGCGGCCAGAGACCCTTGGCTAATGCAGCCGTGCGGCATTATCCCTTGTGACTCAGCATGTTTCTAGAACCATGCAAGGTGGCAAATTCTAGAACATTTCCTAATTAAGAAAAACGTGTTTCTTAATTAGGAAGCTTCCCCTTCAGCCCTTATTTGTTTTGGAACAGTTCCGGAATATTTCCGGAACACTAGGAAGGTCCGGGGAATTACCGGAAAACTTACCGAAATTGTCGGGAAATTTAACCGGAAGGCATGAGCCAGATTTGGGTACTTACAGAAGCCCCTCGGCAACGTCACTTGCAGGGCGAGTGGGGTTGTCGATAAAAAAGGATCCAATCTGGCGAACTGCCGAGACGGATTGGGTGACCAAGGTGGTCGAGTGGCTGAACCTATGGAAGGCTACCTACGTATCCCGGAGGAATCAAGCCATGGCCGTAGTTCGGAAAAGATCCGCTGGGGAATGGGGTGTCTTATGTGACGAATTGGCTGAACCTAATGTAGGCTACCTACGTATCCCGGAGGAATCAAGCCAGGCCGTAGTTCGAGCTTTTACTGAGTCGAAATGTTATTCTTTTCATCTTGGAATAACGGAGATCGAAAGAGAGAGCAAAATGTTATTCCTTCATCTTGGAATAACTGAGATCGCGAGAGAGGTCGAAATGTTATTCCTTCATCTTGGAATAACGGAGATCGAAAGAGAGAGCGAAATGTTATTCCTTCATCTTGGAATAACTGAGATCGCGAGAGAGGTCGAAATGTTATTCCTTCACACTGGAATAACGGAGATCGAAATAGAGCGAAATGTTATTCCTTCATCTTGGAATAATTGAGATCGCGATAGAGGTCGAAATGTTATTCCTTCATCTTGGAATAACGGAGATCGCGATAGAGGTCGAAATGTTATTCCTTCATCTTGGAATAACGGAGATCGAAATAGAGCGAAATGTTATTCCTTCATCTTGGAATAACTGAGATCGCGAGAAAGGTCGAAATGTTATTCCTTCACCTTGGAATAACGGAGATCGAAATAGAGCGAAATGTTATTCCTTCATCTTGGAATAACTGAGATCGCGAGAAAGGTCGAAATGTCATTCCTTCACCTTGGAATAATGGAGATCGAAATAGAGCGAAATGTTATACCTTCATCTTGGAATAACTGAGATCGCGAGAAAGGTCGAAATGTTATTCCTTCACCTTGGAATAACGGAGTTCGAAATAGAGTGAAATGTTATACCTTCATCATGGAATAACTGAGATCGCGATAGAGGTCGAAATATTATTCCTTCATCTTGGAATAACGGAGATCGCGATAGAGGTCGAAATGTTATTCCTTCATCTTGGAATAACGGAGATCGAAATAGAGCGAAATGTTATTCTTTCATCTTGGAATAACTGAGATCGCGAGAAATGTCGAAATGTTATTCCTTCACCTTGGAATAACGGAGATCGAAATAGAGCGAAATGTTATTCCTTCATCTTGGAATAACTGAGATCGCGAGAAAGGTCGAAATGTCATTCCTTCACCTTGGAATAACGGAGATCGAAATAGAGCGAAATGTTATACCTTCATCTTGGAATAACTGAGATCGCGAGAAAGGTCGAAATGTTATTCCTTCACCTTGGAATAACGGAGATCGAAATAGAGCGAAATTTTATACCTTCATCTTGGAATAACTGAGATCTCGAGAAAGGTCGAAATGTTATTCCTTCACCTTGGAATAACGGAGATCGAAATAGAGCGAAATGTTATTCCTTCATCTTGGAATAACTGAGATCGCGAGAGAGGTCGAAATGTTATTCCTTCATCTTGGAACAACGGAGATCGAAATAGAGCGAAATGTTATTCCTTCATCTTGAAATAACTGAGATCGCGAAAAAGGATGGATTTTGTAAAGAAGTAGGAAGGACTCGATAATTTTTTTGTAAAGAAAGTGGGACGTACCCGATAATTTTTTGTAAAGAAAGTGGGACGTACCCATAATTTTTTGTAAAGAAAGTGGGACGTACCCATAATTTTTGCAAAGAAAGTGGGACGTACCCGATAATTTTTTGTAAAGAAAGTGGGACGTACCCGATAATTTTTTTGTAAAGAAAGTGGGACGTACCCGATAATTTTTTGTAAAGAAAGTGGGACGTACCCGATAATTTTTGTATAGAAACGGGACGTACCCGATGATTTAATTATTTGAAAGTAGAATTGAAAATGCCAAGGACAAATAAAATGAGCCACAGGGGTAAATTTGTAATATAGGCCACGGGGGTACTAGAAGGAAAATTTGATTGATTTAAGAAATATAATTGGAAATGCCAGGGGCACAAAGGGTAAAACAGGCCTATGGGGGACAAAATTGTAAAATTGAGCCTACAGGGGCAAAAATTGTAAAATCCAGCCACATGGGCTATGTATGTCGCACGACTTTGTATGCCAAGTGGCTAGGTTTGTCGCGTGACAAAGGTAGCCTGAACTGTACTTTACAGAACCTTTGGAATTGGACTGGAATTGCCGACACGGGTTGGAATTGGGTGACCAAAGAGGTCACAAACCTGATCCCTTCGGGGCAATGGCAAAGAGATATTGGTCCCTTACTATAAGGATGGAAACGGGGTGACCTAGGAGGTCAAACAGCCGATCCTACTATGAATGTGCCAAATAAAAAAAAGGGGGGGGTGACCAATGTGGTCATAAAATTGGACTTTTATGAAAAGCTTACGCACCATTGAGGAATAGGGAAAGAAAAAGGTGACCAATGTGGTCGGATGGCTGGACCTTTATGAAAGGCTACCTACGTATCCCGGAGGAATCAAGCCTTGATCGTAGTTCAAACATCACTAGATAGTTAGGAACGATGTCTAGGATCCTTGAGATTTTGACAATTAATGGAGGTTGTCACCTGAGGAAGCTAAAGCTTACGTCACTATCGAGTAGATAGAGGCAGCTATAGCTGAAAAACTTGAGCATACTTCTCAATCTGTGATTGAGGTAGCTAAAGTTAGATTTTTGACAATTAGGAAACTGTCGCCTGGCATTTATGACGGAAGTAACGGAGGCGCTTTTGGGAGAAAAATGTTATTATTAGCAATTGGCACGTTACTTGAGCCTAGGGGTGATTTTTTTCTTGGAAACATGGTAGGGACTGGGTCTGGATGTACATATAGAATGTGTTTGGAGATTGTTTAAGACGGGTTTCAAGCAAGTGGGGTCGTATCCCTTGGGTGCAGACTGAACTGTTGTTGTTGCTGAGATGTTGTCAACGTGGACTAGAATTCCTTCTTGGGCTGAGACTGGGTTTAAACCTCGGGTCTTGATTAAGGTCCTTTTCTCAGACTCTGGCGCTTGAAGCTGATGCTGACAGGCTTTTATAACCAAAGACTTAAAGCAAAGGTCAAAGTGACCAAACCTCTCTTCTAGGGATGGATGCGACTTATCGGAGCCCCGGTCTGAGGAAGAACTTTTTGCAAAGCCCCATGAAAGATCCTTTCACTGGCAAAGCCCCGGTTGGATGAACTGAGCAGGCGAAGTTTTAGGTTACGAACAAGTGACTTGGTAGAGCCCCAGTCTGGTGACCTAGCAAAAAATCTCAATCTGGTTGGTACTGCGGAAGTGATCCTGAGGTTGATCTGACCAAGACTGAATCCATCTGGGGACCTAGCGAAGAACCCGATGCGAACCCCAAAAGAAGTCCCAGTTTAAAGGAATGGCTTGACAAAGCTCCAATCTTGAAGAATTTCGAGGCAGCCCTAATGCGAATTGTAGCAGAAGAGGGAAAACCTATCCTTTTTCTTTATTTTTTTTTTTTCTTTAGTCAATCATTCAACCTTAAGAAGATGTGAAAGAAAAGATTCTCAGAAATTTATACATGCAGGGGCATATTTTTCGAAAGGTGGGAATGGATCCTGATTTTGTGTTATTTCGATGACCTTATTCGATGTAGGCACAAAACTCGCTTTGGGTTTGACTCTTATGAGAGAGTATAAGTGTAGAAGGGTTTGTAAAAGTGTATGGAAGCCCCTACTGACAGAAAATCAGTGTTTAGCGCTATCTTTCCTAAGATGTAGAAAGAGAAGACTTGTCAAGACATCTGAAAACTTGTTTTATTTACAACGATCACAAGATTGCTCAAAACCCTTTATTAATGTTCGGGTTATTCAACCATTAATCTCGATTTGAACCAACATTTTTATTAATCATGAGGAGAAAGTCAACCAATGTCGCGGATCAAGGTTGGCTAGTGTGAAAGAAAGGTTTGTGTATAGGGAGGTCATTGATGAGGCCGGGTTTTCTGGGATCTGACTGTGTCTATGAGAGAGGTCATTGATGAGACCGGATTTTCTGAAACTTGAATGTGTTTATGACCGGACCATTGCTGGTTGCCTACGTTCCCCTCATTGTGAGGAGCTCAGGTCGCCGTAGTTCGGCCTTGGCCGGACTACTTCAGGCTTTGGGATTTGTGGTTCCTTTAGTGAAAAGGCTTAGGATGAGATGATGATGAGGCGTGGGCCTCGGGATGATTCCTTGACCAAGTCATTCTTGGACGGCTGCTTCTGATTGCTTCCTCTTTCATTGGGGAAGAAAAATTTACACGTGCCTACAGGCTTATGAAATTTTTCTGGCTTTGCTTCGACCGCCCATTGTTATCGACAACTTTCATTCTCTCGAGCTTTGATCTTGCATCCGTCAAGCTTTTAATGGGCGGTGCTGGGTCCTTGGCCTTATCATTTTTTCCTTTTTTTTTTTTTATATATGTGCAACCCTGTTTTTTGCCTAGACTGCCCCCTTTTTGGGATTTTTAGCCTAGCTGGACATTACTCTTTTTGCACTACATTTTTTTTTTATGTGCAACCCTGTCTTTTGCCTAGACTGCCCTTTTTTGGGATTTTCAGCCTAGCTGGGCATTACTCTTTTTGCACTGCATTTTTTTTTATTTTCTGAAGCACTTGAGGGCCAAGGTGAGCCCCTGCTTGAATTTTTCTTGACATCCTTGAGGTCGAAGGCAGGCTCCTAGGTTGTTGTCAACACGGGGTCAATCTTTCGAAGCTGAGTGGCCTTTTGTTGTCCTTTGAAAATGCCGCCGTCGTTGACTTGGTCAAGGTGAAGGTGGGGGCATGATTGGGAAAGTGTATGGCTTGATGAAGGCTTTTGTGAAGTAAGGAAAGTGTATGGCTTGATGGCATTAGTTGATTAATCAGAATGTTAATTATTTCAAGAGATTATTCGTTGAGCAATGCAAATGATCATATAAAATAAAACCATTTCATTAAATGTAATGTAGGTGTGCAAATAATGTCTTAAGTCTAGCAAGAAAAGAAGAAGACTCTTTAATAGAAAATTAAAGATTGATTACAATGTCCGTAGAGGACTTTGATTGAAAGAGAAAAGTACTAGAACCTACGAAGGTTGACTGAGAGACTATATATTTTTTTTTATTTTTTTTTTTTTCTTACTTAAGGATAAGTAAACCCTAGTCTAGCTACTCTTCGCTGGTTGGACTGCCAGGGAGCTTGAGCTTTCCTTCGTAGATCAGCCATTGAATTTCTTTCTTCAGATCCAAACACTTGTCTGTCACGTGACCATAATGCTTGTGGTACTCACAGAACTTGGTTTTGTCAACTCTTCCTGGGTTTCTTGGCTTATAATTCTCAAGAGGTGTGAGAAGGCCTCGTTTCACCAAATCGCCAAAAATTTTGCTCATGGGCATCCCAAAATCATGCTGACGTTTCTGACCTTGCACCCCCTGAATTGACCTCTTACCATAACTTTCTTTTTTTGGCCCACGGAGGTTCTCGAGCTTCCCGTCTTCTATCAACTTCTGGATCTCATGCCTCAAATAGCCGCAATCATCAGTGTCGTGCCCAGGGTATTGATGGAAAAGGCAATGCTTAGACTCATCTAACTGAACGTTGGGGTTCTTGGGCTTCCAATTCTCCAGTGGCTTTATCAGCTTTTCTTTCATCAGCTCTTCCAGCATCTTGCTTAAAGGCATATCCGTATTGCGGAGTTTTCGGGAGACATTGTTGTTCTCAAGACTCGGGTTTCCATTGTCCAGTTGGTTCCATTGTTGGATTTGGCTGAAGGAGGCTATGACACTCTTTCCTTTGTGAGGAACTGGTGCTGATATGGGTACGGTTGCTGTTTGGTGCTGGTGGCATTGGGTTATGCTTGGTGGAGTCATTTCCTTGCCTGGTTCGACGTCTGGGGTCAAGGGAGTATTGATACTCATCATGAAGTCAAACTTCTCTTGCATTTGTTTCACTTGTTTCATCAATATTGCCACATGGGGGTCAACGGGGACTCTCGAGTTACCGGCACTCGCAACAGGACTCTTATCAGTAGAGGGAACCACAGTAGCAAACTGGTGAAACTGACGGCTGGATTCATTAAGTCCGGTAGGTGACAGCTGAAAACTTGAATCATCCTTTGGCAACTCATGATTGCATTCAGGTGGGTATAGTGGCTTTAGAACATAGCCACATAGCTCGAACTGATTATGTGAAGCTGGAGTATAGACTGGCAGGTATTGCTGGAACTGAGAGACAGGTGGGGTGAAGTTCAATCCGTTCTGAGGAGCTGAGGGCGATGGAGCCCTGATGAGCTGGGATGTTGGAAAGGACTGAGGAGGAGGAGTGGTCCTTGGCAAGGGATCGTATGTGGATGGGGGAAGGTATTGGCTGTAGGATGGAAGGTCTTGGTTATAGGATGAAGGGACTGAGATCACTGTTTCTGAAGTCTCATCTTCGACCACTACTAGAGAACCGTTCGACTCAACTGTTACCTGAATTCCATGACGACGGAGTGCGTCGATAAGCATGGCTTGCTGTTCCCCATGAACCTTATGGGCATTTTCCAAAGCCAGGACTAACTCTTCCTTCCTAACCATCTGATTTCCTGCACCCTCACCGTTTTCTGTCAAATCTGCCATTCTGACTCTCTGAGCTGACGGTTATGCCGAACTGTCTGAACCTAAGGCTTCCGTACTGAAAAGTCGCTGACCCGGTATTCTCACCCACTTCTTTCTCGCTGCGGGAAAGGGATAGACAAGGTTTAGACTCGGAGGTAGGTAAGGTTTAGACTTGAAGGTAAGTGTTTGGGCTGAAGGCTCAAGTAACATGCACTTATCGCTTGAGTTTTGCTTAAAACACATTTTCTCCTAATCCTAATTGATCGGAAAAGATGAGACCTTGAAAGGTCGAGATCAGAAATTGGATATCGGACCAAGGAGGTCTCGACTAGGGATTTGACCGTGAAAGTTCGAGATGGGAAGATAGGAGATCAGACCGAGGAGGTCTCAATTAGGTATTTGACCATGCAAGGTCGAGAGAGAAAATCGGAAATCGGACCGAGGAGGTCTCGATTAGGGATTTGAGATAGGAAAATCGAAAATCGGACCGAGGAGGTCTCGATTAGGGATTTGACCATGAAAGGTCAAGATGAAAAAATTGGAGATCAGATCGAGGGGGGTCTCGATTAGGGATTTGACCATGCAAGGTCGAGACAGAAAAATCGGAAATCGGACCGAGGAGGTCTCGATTAGGGATATCTGAGATAGGACCATGCAATTATGATTACATTAATTGTTCAAGTTTACTTAAAACAATGTCTTTTATTTATTCCTATTTGGTTGGAAAAAGGGGGGGGGGGTTTGCCCTTCTTTTTCGCAACTACTCTAGATCCTGGATCAGTGGGTTCCGTCACTACGCCTATAAGCCCCTCGTATTCCACCTGTATTTCGACCTCCCAGGGTGGACAGCCCCGGGCGAGGGTCCTATAGGGCACGCGGATCCCACCGACCGAGAGTAAAGAACGCTCCTAACGGGTCTAGCGGGTCATAGGAACTTTCAACGCACGAGCGATGCGGATTATGGTCAAGGCAATACCGAGAAAGTCTCGTCTTTCTGCCTTGATTGGATTTCGGCAGAATTTTGCTTGAGCGAATGACGTTTTGACTTTCGGTAATGTCCGAGAAGATAATAGGCATGGGTCGGGCGGCAAAAGCCGAATGACACGATGTCACATTGAACTTCGTTGCATACGCCGGGCGTGAGTCAGAATCGAAGTCAATGCCGGGTCAAGATCTTGCCAATTTTTCCTTGTCGGAATTTTGGCAGAGCTTCGCTTGAGCGAAAGATCTTTTGATTTGTTGGCAAAGACTCGGTCTTGACTCTTACGCATTCCGTGTGGGTCAAGGTCAAAGTCAATGTCGGAGTCAAGATCCTACCAATTTTTCCTTGTCGGAATTTTGGCAGAGTTCCGCTTGAGCGAAAATCTTGGCTTCCGTTATGAACTAAGGCTTGACCTTTACGAGGGTATGCAACTGGGCTATATGACACGGACTAGACCAAAAACCAACCAAAAGTCACGGTTTTTTGAAACGTGTGACACGGACTGTGCATTGGTCGACACTGGCTGCCATGGGGAAGTTGGAATGATTCCGTGCGCGCCCGGGAGCATCGTAAGGCCAGTCCGTGATCGCACTGGAACCACTCCGGGTTTGAAGGACGTGCGTGCAAAGTGTACAGGATATATCAGGTGCGCGTAGTGTGCGGTCTCCTAAAAATGTTCCTTTTTGAGTTAAAACAGAGATTTTCATAAATGTGTTTTAAAGGAATGATTTTCGGGACGGGGAAAATGCAGCACGTAAGCACGTAAATTTTCTGGGAGCCCCAGTCAGTCATGGAGCGGAGTAGCCCCAAGCTGCTAGGACTGCCAGATTAACCTCAATTTTCCTGGTGGAATTGCCACTGAGGTCGCCCGGTCAGAATCCAAGGAGGATTGAGCCGTACGACTGCATGGATCAATTTTCCAGGTTCCACTCCTTTGCTATTTTTCGGGTTGTTTCCCGTTCAAAGTATGCACAGATTCCAAGATGCAAATGATGCAATGCAAGGTAAAGAAAGCAAGCAAGATTAATGAAATCAAACGACGAGAGTCTAACCCGCTCAAAGGGAAAAGCTTTCTTTTATTTTTATTTTTTTCAAAATTTTTTTTTTTCGAAAAGGGATACTGGTACGTGGGATTGTTAAACCACCGGTTATCCCAACTCCCAAATCAGGGAGTGATACAGGAAGGTTAAGTGGTTTCCACCTATATACCGAGTATCGATTTTTTGTTTTGAAAATAAAAGCTTTTCTCCTTTGGGATATGTCCCCAGCGGAGTCGCCAAACTGTGAATGTGCGCCCCAAATTTCGTGTATTTGGAAATTCACGCGAGTTTGAAGACATCCGGTTTAATTTGAAAAACGGAGTCGCCACGCCATTTTGATTACCTCAAAACTTTGAAAAAAAGGTTTTATGGGTTCGGAGGTTAAGTTACCCCTTGGGAAGAACGGATCGTCGTTCACCCAAGGTGCCTTGCCGGAGCAAGTCTCCCAAGATTTCATTAATCGTGCTTGCTTGCGTGCTTTCTTGTGTGCATGTGTTTGAAAATAGGGGGAGGGAATGTCCCAAGTTGTCTTCCGGACGTACAAACCATTTATTGGTTGTCGCTCGGGATTTCTTGGATTTTATGTATTCGGGATTATGATCCCGTCCTCATCTTGGACTTGTGATCATTGCATTCTTAACCTCGGGACTTTGCATGATCGAGAGAATGACTCCCTTTATAGTCAAAGATGAGGTTCTTTAGAAAAGGAGGGTCCTTAGCCCATCAATCCTACACTTTAAGATGGTCGAGCTCATATAGATGCTTCATACTCATCTTAAGTGATAATCGGAGATATAGGGTTCAAGGTTGTCCCTTTCTAAAGAAATTATGAAACCTTTTATGAAAGGAACGATGTAAAGATAGGATCTTTTACACCGGTCCGTTCCAAGGTTGCTAATGGGGACATGGGGGAATGTATGTAAAAATGACATTTTTAGTAAAAAGATGACATTTTTGGGTTGCAAAGGATGCATTTGATTTAAAGAAAATGATCTTTAATTTGCAAAGGATGCATTTGATTTAAAGAAGTGATCTTTATTTGCAAAGGATGCATAAAGACATGATTTTTATGCAAAGGATGCATTTTTATGAAGAAATTGGGATTTAATATGCAAAGGATGCACGAAGATTGTATTTTGAAAAGCATAGGATGCTAATTTAGGATAAAGATATGATCTTTAATGCAAATGATGCTTGAAAAAGGGTTTCATGTGCAAAGGATGCATTTTCATCATAAAGATTGGATTTTTATATGCAAATGATGCATAAAGATGATATTTTTATGTAAAAATAGGGTTTTTAGGTGCAAAGGATGCACCTTTGATTCAAAAGATTACATCTTTAATGGCAAGGGATGCCTAATGCATGCAAAGGGGGAAAGAGGGGGTATAAAGATATGATCTTTAATCTACCAAGTCCCAAACAAGATAATAGCAATATATGAAATGCAATGAGCAATTAGAATCACATAGAGCAATTAGGATGCATGTTTAGGGCGTGAGAGGTTACCAATGGCTTCCTCTTCTTCTTTGGATGGAGCTAGGTGGAAAGGTTGATCTTGGGATCTTCAAGGAGGAAGGAGGTGGCTTCTTGGCCTTCTTCTTCACCTTCTTGGACTTCCAGCATCTCTTGGGAGTGTATTTCATGTATTATGTGTGATGTTGTTGATATTGTTATTTTTAAAATGGGTAGAGGAGGGCTCTATTTATAGGCAGTCTGGATAAGGCCAATGAAGTCGTGCGGCCAGAGACCCTTGGCTAATGCAGCCGTGCGGCATTATCCCTTGTGACTCAGCATGTTTCTAGAACCATGCAAGGTGGCAAATTCTAGAACATTTCCTAATTAAGAAAAACGTGTTTCTTAATTAGGAAGCTTCCCCTTCAGCCCTTATTTGTTTTGGAACAGTTCCGGAATATTTCCGGAACACTAGGAAGGTCCGGGGAATTACCGAGAAACTTACCGAAATTGTCGGGAAATTTAACCGGAAGGCATGAGCCAGATTTGGGTACTTACAAGTCTGCTCATCATCATCAGAATCACTCAAAGTCACTGAGAAACTCATTCCTTGCTTTTTAAGAGTGTTGGCACACTCATTTGCATAATGTCCATAACCTTTGCAAGCTCTGCATTGAATTGAATAAATGGCCCTTTTTCCTTCAGATGCAGGCTTCTTTGAAACATTTTCCTTCTTGGATGATTCAATCGTGGAAGGTTGAAGGTGCCGAATTTGGAAACTTTGTCAAACGTTTCTTTTTCAACATATTGTTGAATTTTGGAGTAATCAACGCACAATCATCTTCTCTTAGGTTTAACTCATCATTATCTTTGGACAGTTGAACTAGATCCTAAGATACCTTGAGAGCACTCACGAGAGCAATTGAATTTGCTTTGCTTGACTCTTGTACCCCAAGATTTAGTTCAAAGTTTGTTAAAATTCCCAAGACTTTATCAAGTCCAACAGTTTGGACATCTTGGGTTTCCTCAATAACATAAATATTTGTATTAAACTTTTCAGGGAGAGTTCTTAGTACTTTACTTACAAGTCTTGGATTGGATATGGATTCACCCAAGGGAAATGACTCATTTGAGATGTCCAAAATTTTGGCCGAGTACTCTTTTATAATTTCATTTTCTCCCATCCTTAAAGTTTCAACTTAGTCATTAATGTCATTAGTTTAGTTTGTTTTACACTAGCCGATCCTTCACAGTGAAGTTGGAGAATGTCCCAGGCAACTTTGGCAACAGTTTGATTAGAAAATAATATAAACATATGAGGATCCGCATGGTCAGAGATTGCTCCCATGGCCTTGGGATTAAAGTTTGCTAGAGCAATTTCCTCACTTTTCCAAGTTTTTATGGGATTAGGACCATAAATTTTCTCCCTTTTTCATCACCTACAGAAGTAGATGGGAAAATTTCAATCATGTGAGGGGTATAGCCACAAATAAGACTAACCCAAGAACGATGATCAAGATACTTAATATGCATAATCATTTTAGCCTTCCAAATGGTATAGTTTGAACCATTTAGGTAGGAGGTTTGTTATAGCTATGATGATAGTTCATAATGGCTAATTTCAAGGATTGATCTCAGTTGAGTTGAGAGAAGGCTCTGATACCAATTGAAAGAATTGTAGTTAGGACTGTTGTAAGTACCCAAATCCGGATCGTTACAATCCGTTAACTGGCCCTTTCCAAGTTAACCGGAATTCGTTAACTCCCCCTTTTTGAGTCAACGAGACTTCCCAGGACTGCCCCGTGCATCCAAATTCCAAAGTGTACTCAACACACGTTCTCACACGTAAAAGTACCACTTTCCTCAAAATACGCAATTTTTGGGGTCTTCCGGGGATAGATTTGCTGTTTTTGAGAGTTTCGACCTTCCGGAGGTCATAACTTCCTCATACGAACTCCGTTTTGGGCCCACCGCATATCAAATCGAACGCGAGAACAAGATCTAAACATATAACTAATATAATTAGAGAAAATAGCCAATCTGCAGAACTGGCCGTTCGGCCTGTTTTACTAGTTTGACCAAACAATCCAAAAAGTGTCAATATCAATCAAATTCAAGGCCAAAAGACCAAAATGCCCCCAAATTAAGGGATAAGCCATCCGGCTTGTTTTATAGAATAAAAAATCAGCCTAAGAAATCTTTCCAGCACTGTTCGATATTTAAAAACTGTCCAAACCAGTCCAAGGTAACCTCCTTCTCCACTCCTTCTCCTCCTATAAATACTCCCCCTCCTCCTTCATATTTTCTCACCAATTTACTCTCCTCTTTACCCCTAGCAAAAGGCTATTCTTTCTCCACTCTTCGGGGGCCCTCGTGCTACTCGTCGGTGGAATTCTCTGCTCTTCGGGGGCCGTCGTGCTACTCGTCAGTGGATTCTAATCCTCCAAAAATGTAGGCTAAACCGACCCAAGTCTAAACGCTGTCCAAATTCTTAGGCTTCTAAGCACCAAATTAAGGAGAAACTCTGCCTAATTCAAAATCAAGGTTTCCCCCACAAAACTCCTTTTCAAACACGTTTTCCAACCAAACACGACTCAACGCCTCCGAAACACCTTTCAAACACTAAATTGTATCCCGTATACGTCCTCCCGAGCCAAAGAGTCAACACCTAGCCATTGGTAACACTCTCACTCTCTAAACTCCCCTTTGTCTCGTTTCACGTGTAATACACTACTTTCGATTCGATTGAAGTTTCCAAAATGTAGACGAAACACCGTCTACGGGTCTCGAGGTGATCCTCCCTCTATTATCTTTTCTCCTTCGAGAAAAGTGATTTAGGGTTAAAACGGAGATCGTGTCCCATTTTACTTTATGTCATTTACCGTCCAAACCTTTCGGTTCGTCGATCGCACTTTTACCGTCCGAATCGTTTGGTTTGTGATTGTCATTTACAAGTCCGGATCGTTTGATCCATTGATATTGCTATTTACTTTACGCTCTTTACAAGTCCGAACAATTAGGTTCATTGATTCGCATCTTTACAAATCCGAGTCGTTTGGCTCTTCGATCGCACTTTTACCGTCCGGATCGTTCGATCCGTTGATACCGCATTTCAATACTGTCATTTACAAGTTCAAACCGTTTGGTTTGTTGATAGTATTTACTTTCAAACGTCCGAGTCACAAAATGACTTGTTGATCGCATCTTACTTGCCATCATTTTCATAAAATTGGTAACATCGTAATGCCCGGTTCAAAACTGAAAGTTCGTCATTCGAACTCCTTTTCAAATTAACTCAAAATCGACGTTTGTCATTCAAACGTTCATTTCCGACTCAAAATCGACGTTTGTCATTCAAACGCTTATTTCAAACTCAAAATTGACGTTTCTCATTCAAACGCTCATTTTCGACTCAAAATCGACGTTTGTCATTCAAATGCTCTTTTCAAACTCAAAATCAATGTTTGTCATTAAAACACTCTTTTCAAACTCAAAATCGATGTTTGTCATTCAAACGCCCTTTTCAAACTCAAAATCGACGTTTGTCATTCAAACGCTCCTTTACCAAAATCAACGTTTGTCATTCAAACCAAGATTAAGCTTGTCATTCAAGCTCAGTTTCAAAAGCAACACGAACACACACACATGCACACATTTCGAGAAAGGTAGAAAGACTCGTCATACGAGGCATTTCGGGTGATCTCAATATACTCTTCCCGAAACGTAACGTGACCTCCGAACCTAACAATCTCTGGTAACAAAAAAGCCTTTTCCAAGTTTTGGCTACCAATCAAAACGACCTTGTTTTTAAAGCCTTTTTCCAAGTTTTGGCTACCAATCAAAACGACCCTTTTTCAAAGCCTTTTCATATGTTTTGGCTACTAATCAAAACGACCTCCTTTTTCAAACCAACCTTTTTCAAAGTTTAGGCTCATAATACAAAACGGCGTGGCGACTCCTCTCTTTTCGATGAGGTCCCAAGTTGCAAAAGCCGTTCACCGCGTTCCGCGTGCGATCCGGGTAATTTCAACTGTACACACTTGTGTGGTCACTTGTGCGTACAGTTGTTCACACAACTGTCCTAACTACTGTCTAAACAAATTTGACAATAAAATAACTCACACGAACATAATTTAAATGTAGCGGAATAATAAATACTTCAGCAAGAACTTTTTGCTAGAAACCTCTTCATAAAATCACAATCTTGTTTGAGAACAAGTTGCAAAGTAAAAACTTACAATGAAAAAAAAACTATCTTACGAAAAGATCAAAGATGTTCTAACCTAAGAACAATCAAACACAAAATCAATCTTGAAGCATCAAGTTCTGAACTTCAAGAAAAAAAAATACTCAAAGATTTCTCTATGCTTTGTATCTCTCTCAGAAAATCTATAATCTACAATGAGAAGGACGACCTCTTTATATAGGGAGAACAATCCTTCTTCAACAACAAGGACTTGTCCAACCTCTTCCTTAGAAAAAGGGATTCTTCTTTCCTTGGTAATCCAAGAATACTTGCATTCCTTGAGTACTTACCTAAAATATAGAAAACATATCTAAACACAAAAGTTAGCCATTAGAAAATGTAATCTAATTCTATATTTACAATTATTTTCTAACCTAATTATATAAATTATAAAAATTAACTTAGACATCAGAATCACAAAGGTTATAAAAGATATAAGAGTATATTCATACTCTTTCAATTTTCAAGTTAAAAAAATTAAAATTCTACTTTTACTTTTACATTGAAATTTATTTTATTTTATTAATTATAATGTGAAGTAATATAGGGAGATACAAAAATAAATTGATATTTAAATAATTTAATTGATCCAGTAATTATTTTTCTTTGATTTTAGTTTCATTGTCAACCAATGTACTTTATATTTATTATTATTTCAGTTGCAATTTTTTTTTTATTTTCTCACCCTCCATAGATAAAAAGTTTGTGTAGGCTTTATTTTTAGCAAGAGGAAGGAATGGAAAATTAAATGTAGAAGAGTAGGTGAAGTTGGGCATTTAAGAGAAGAGGGTAAAGGTAAAATTGGAAATTAAATAGTCATTAACATCTATATAAATACTCCCTCCGTCCCACGTGAATGGACACTTATTTCCTTTTTGGGACGTCCCACGTGAATGGACACTGCCCAAAATGAAAAAGAATTTATTATTTTATATTCATCCTACCCCACCCATTTAACCTCTAATGAAGTTAATTAAACTAACCCTAACCAAATTCAGTCATTAGCAAACATTAATTAAACATTAATTAAGGTCAGTAATAAAATCCCAACCCAACCAAAAAATAAAACCCTTCCTCCACTCCCCTCCCTTTTCTATTCGGTGTTCATCTTCGCGAACCCTAGCCCCTTTCTTCTACAATCCCGTCTAGCAATTCCACCATTAATTTCCATGGATCCTCCAAAATCTGGGTCAACATACTTCGATGGAATGGTTTCGTTGCCCGTAGATAATACGGCGGCGACGATTCCTCCTCTTGGTTTCTCGAAATCAAATGAATGCCCCGATTCACCATCATATGAATGCCCCGATTCACCGATTTATGGAGCTCTTCCTTTGATTACTCGTTCCTACTACGGAACCGTCATCCCAGATACGCCGCCTCCCCCTTTTGATGGCTCTTGCTCGAAGTACATCTACGAAGAAACTGAAGTACCTGAGACTCAACTGAGTCCTGAGGAGTTGACTGAGGCTGAGGCTCAACACGAGCTTGAATCTGCTTGGATGGCTTCAATCGAGGTGAAGCCTATGTCTATTGAAGCTAAAGCCGCGAGCTATCTTTCTACCCTGAGAATGATGGCTTGTTTCTTACCAAAATTCTTTGGGAAGGATGACATTGATAGTCCATACTACCCGGCTTCGGATGTAATTAAAGAGTTTTTCGCTTCATCCTCTTCTCAGGTCGTATACCTCCTTTCTCATTTTTTCGTGCATTTGTGTGATTAAGAGTACAAAATTGGTTTGGAAATCTGTTTGTGGGAATGAAATGATGATTTACTAGTTATAATATGGGTTTGGAATAAGAAAAAGCCTGCTTTGTGATTTGTTGTTGCCTTGTGTCCATGATGATATTTTTCTGAGACTTTGTTGGTATTGATGGTAAATTGGTAAGAACAGATGTTGCCTTGGTTTTTTGCTAAATTGCTGCTATTGGGATCATTTTTTGATGTTTTCTTATGGCCATGATGATATTTTTCTGAGACTTTGTTGCTATTGGGATCATTTTTTCTTGGTAAGAACAGATGTTGCCTTGGTTTTTTGGTGATATTGCTGCTATTGGGATCATTTTTTGATGTTTTCTTATGTCCATGATGATATTTTTCTGAGACTTTGTTGCTATTGGGATTATTTTTTCTTGGTAAGAACAGATGTTGCCTTGGTTTTTTTTGGTGATATTGCTGCTATGGGTTTGGAATAAGAACAGATGTTGCCTTGTTTTTTTTTTACATTCAAAGCCTTGGAATTTGTACACAAAAGACCCCTTTTCCTACTACATACAAAAGCAACTGTCCTTGGAATTTGTACACAAAAGACCCCTTTTCCTACTACATACAAAAGCAACTATTCCCACAAAAAGGCCACACTTTACAGGCCACTATCAACTTAACTAAATTCTTCCATCATCTCCTCAAGTCCTCCAGCATTGCCTGTATCCATTAAATGCAATAAACACTGTCTCACTGACTGTAAATCAACTGTGCAATCACTTGGAAGTAACCCTCTTCTTGCTAAAGCATCCTTGCCCATGTGCGTGATTTTGTAGTCATTTGATCCATATATTTTCATGATGTTAACCATACATGATTCTAAGGTTAAGAATACCTTGTTGAGTGTTGAGTGTGAGAGTTTATTGTATGAATGTTCAACTGCATAAACTAACTCATCAACTGTCCTTGCTTGCACATCTGTCTTCAATGAGTCTATTGATCTGAACCATCCTAGATCATTCACATTCAAATCTGGGGAGTTTGGTGGCTGAAACTTCAGTTTTATGTTGAATCCACCTTCTGTTGCTGCTACTATAAATTACGGATCGACATCTAGGCCCACATGTGGTGGGGCATTGTCCCACCGAATTGTTATGTTTTTACTTGCTCCTCTGTTGGCCATTTTGCTTTGATTGGTGTATAACCTGCAATCATGTACAATATGTGTGCATTAAAACACTCATATTAAAATCAAAAGCATAAAAAGTAGAAGGAATTGTGAACTCACATTGTTTAGCATCATCTCGTTTTGTTACTTCTTTGTTGATGGAATCGAGTGGCTTTGTGACAATGGTTCTGTCTGTTTATGCTACGCCTTCTTGTCGGTTCTTTTTTGGTAAATGGCCACATTCCTAATTTCCCATCAAATAATAGCTCACCGGTTGGAAGATAGATGGGTCTACTTACAAAGCATTTAAAAACATAACTTTTGTTATGAATCTCTTGCTTTGGCAAGTCCTGTGAGGCTCGGGTTCTCCGGGAGAAATGTAATAGTGTTCCGTACATGCAGTCATGTTAAACCACTTCTCATCCACATGTATATCATGTGTCATACTCTTAAACTTTGCACAAGAAGTAGCAAAGATCATATCTGATTGCTTTTAAACAAAATTTCATCCGTGTTATTTTGTTTAAATCATTTAAAGCAGGCTTTATTGCATTTGAATGTGATCTGATCATACCTCTTCTTTTCCACCTAAACATTGTACTCTTGCCTACACCCATGTTATTTTCTAAATTTCGAAGGGTATTTCTTTTATGAAAAGGTATTGATTTCAGTTTTTCAACATCAAGTTCTATTTTAGTACTTCTAAGTGTACCTATCCTTCTTGTAGGTAAAGAAACTTGCAGACCAAGTTGTAGCTGAAGCTTCACTCTCTTCCACAGCCTGAAGATGGTGCTCCTGCAGATTCCAAACTTGGCAGTAGCTTCATCAGCTGCTGCTTTTGGAAGCATTCCATTTTTTGCTGAATGGGTAAAGAACTGGGCCAACAACAATCTGTTTTGTTTGCTAACATCTCTTCATGTACCCATGTTGTAATGGATTTTAAAAACAAATTGCTACTGATGCTTTTGTATTTATATAAGGCTGTGGTACAAATGCCTGGGAGTTTCAAACTTTTGGGGATATTATTTGAAATTTTGGAGGGAAATCCAAAATCTCTGTTGGCTGCCTTTTTTTAATTAGGATGGGTTAAATTTCCTAATCTCCCTCCACTATCTCTACTTTTCATTATTATATTCATTTTTCTTAGTTATTGTGCCAAGATTTTTGGTGTCCATTGACATGGGACGGAGGGAGTATATAATAACAATAAAATCTACTTTTCCACTAAAAAATGTCACTATCAAAGGCAAAGTCTTAACATCTATAGTATAAATGGGAACGGGGTGTTACAGTACAATGAACAGTTTCAAGTGTCAAATTTTTCATTTTGCCCTCACTAAGTTGTCCCTTTTCCATTTTGCCCTTTAAAAAAAAATTAATTTAAAAAAAATGTGTTCTTGGACACGGGCTTTTACTAGTATTTTATAAAAGGCAAATATATTTTTTGGTTAGTAAAAATGAATGAAGTAAAAACTTTTATTTACTACTCCTTGGTGATTATAAGTTAATAGTTTATTATTTTTACTTTTGATATTTCATTTAAGATTTTATATTAAAAAATTAAACTATAAATATTTTTAGAAATATCCAACTCAATATGAATATTTTCTAAGATATAATGAAAAAAACAAAAGTATAAATAAAATTAATAAGGTATGGAGTATCAAAATTAACAAGTGAATTTTCATACACGAATTCTTTATACGAAATGAATAAATATTTTTTACTGTTAAGATATAGTTTCTTTTTATTTATCAATCAACTTATCGATCTTTAACTATAAAAATTAACAAAATTGAATTATTTTCATGTAATTAACTAAATTTAAATATTTGCAAGTATTTTTAAGCATAATTTATGGATTGGGTGTAATATCTATATTACAATACACCTCAAGAATAACCACCACACAAAGAGTGGTTGAGATTCAATTTTACAAAAGACAAACAAGGGCTGAGATTGAATTTGAGGGAGGGGAGGTTACTTAACTGATGTGGGTAGGAATGTGGTCGTCAGTCTTTTTTCGTTTTCTCTCTATCTCCATCATCGATGTTGCCATTATGCTTTTTCATAGATTCATTTACGCTTCTCCATTTACAACGATCGTCTGAGATGAATTGATTCTCCCTTCCACCTCCGTTTTTCGATGTTACTTCGGCCGTCTATCTCCTCTCTCTTCCTCCATCTTAGGATTCCCAAATCGAAACAAAAACCGACCTAAAACTCCTCTCCCCAATCGTAAACGAAAGTTTCTGCTCTCCATGTTCTCAAATCCACGCAAAAGGTTGGTGTTTCAGTTGCTTATCTTTGTTCCCGAATTCCCCTTCTGTTTCTTTCTAAAAACATCTCAAAATCATCAGCCACTTTCAATTTTGAGGCACTTTGATTTCAATTTTGTATTTTTGTGAATTCTGAATTGCCTTTTTTTTTAATATTGTTGTTAGCCTTAGTGTCTGGGTGGTTGGCATGTATTATGTTTGGGATTCGATTTTTGTGGTTATTGGTATGGGTCTTTTTATTTATATTTATTTGTTGTTGTATACATACTTATGCTTTCAATACTATCTTACTTTTAAAATATTGATCATAAAGTTATGAACATTGAGGGTTCTTACTTTAGGTGGGGGCAGTACCCTCTCTCAACATAGCTGCATTTTTATACTACATATGATTTGAAAATAACCGCGAGGATCTAACTAATAGGGTTGTGATTAAAGATGAAGGGTCAATTGGGAACAGATGAAAAATGTGTTTTGGGGGAAGGGGAAGGATTTTATGTTGGTGGCTCCTGTTAAGAACAATGAGAAAGGTAAAGATGAGTGAGAAGTTTAGTTGCAGGGATAAAGATTTGTAGATAAATTGATGGATGATTATATGTGAAAGGGGTTTACGCAGAGTAATAAAAATCAAAACGAGTTATTTGATTCTGGGCATGGCTATCATGAACCTGCTCATACTCGGGGGGGGGGGTGTATTCCGTCGGGGTCATTCCCTATAACATGCGGAGCCATCTGGAAGCTGATCTACCTTTCGCACTATCTTAGGCACGATGGATATGTAAGTTAAGCATTACATGGTGTCCTTAATTTGCTTTTTATATTTGAGAAGGGAATTTTTGTATATGTAGATAAAGAGTTCACTTTTTGTATCTAAAGGGGAAGAGAGACAAGTTGAGAGAGCGAGAGAGACAGAGAGAGTGGAGGTAGAAGACAAGGGAAACAACTTTATTTTTGTGTGTGTGATTTGAGTGTGTGTTGGGAGATATAATACATGCAAAACTGATTTTTTTTCACAATAATATTTTAATTAAATAATATTTTTTTCCTGGGGTCTCGATCTCTATAGATTCAAATTCATCTCCAGTCTAGGGTTGGGGTTGAATTTATAGGAGACTGAGCTGGTTTTTGAGGATGTGAATATTATGAGTCGTGTACGATGTCAGAATGAGGATCATATTGTTGTTAGAAAAAATCTGATGATATTTGAAGCGGCAAGGAGATGAGTCGGAATTGTTTTTAGTTTTTGATTTATGATATGTTTTCTTTTATTTGTTTATTTGAATGATTGCATTGAAATAACAGTAGAATTAGTTACACTCTAAGTTAAGTCAAAATTGATCTATCCATATACCAGATCATATGATACAGTCTCAAGGTTTTTTTTTCGCTTCCATTACGTTCTAATCTCAACTAGGAAGTGGTGAGTGAATTCATCTGGATAAACCTATCTTAGACAGTTGCATGTTGATAGTTTTTCTCCCCTACTTTTCTTGTTGCCTTTTTTGCATTATGTGACCATGTTGCTCAATTAAGGAAGTTATGCTGAACAAGGATTCTGTGTGGGGGTGAAGCGCATATATTACAATCGTAAAAACATCTTATGTTCTTCTGAGGTGGTTATCCATTTTAGTTGGCATATAGTAAGATTTTCTTATCATTCTCTCTCTCTCTCTTTATCTGCATGTGTATCATGATTTGTTTTTCTTTTGATCAATCTTGAGATTAATCCTCAACTGTTCTGATCCTCCAATCCTATGGCCATCACACCTCACACAATTATCTTTTCCTAATACGTATCCCTTAAATAGACGGAGAGGTATCTACATGTTTCATGCGACACATGTCCCCTTCTTTAGGCTCATACACATACATACTACATGTAAGGTCTCTTATTCAAAGTCGAACCGATTTTCTTATTTTCTTTATTGAATGAGATGTGAGCTTTTGTTTGGTAATTGTTGTTCGTGCTTACCCCTCATTTTGTGCATTTTTTTTTATTTTACTTTGTTTTAGTGTGTGTCGCAGTGCAGGAAAAGGAAAGTGCTCCTTGAACGAAGAGATGTTCCTATTAGAGGTATACTGGTGAAAGTCAGATCGATTGTCTAAAGATCTATATTGACAATATTTTTGATTATTCATCTCTGTCTTGGTGAAACTAAATTATCTAGAGATGGTTCAAAGATAAGCTAAAGGAAATAGGGAGGAGAGAGCGGTGAGGCTAAGACCACGATTAATGGTGAACGAAAAATTCGTTCACCACGTGAACGAAACTGGCCTGTGAACGAAATTTCGCTCACGTCAGTTTACATTCTGTAGTGGTGAACGAATTTTTCGTTCACATAAATATTTTTTAATAGAAATTTGATATTATAAAATTAATAAAATACATTAATAAATATTATTTTTTAGGGTTAATGACAATTTAGGGCATGTAGTATAGGGACGGTATCACATTGGGGCCTGAAGTCGGAAAACTATCAATTTGGGGCCCAAATTTACAATTTTGATCAATTTGGGGCTTTCTGACGAAAAACGTTAAAAAATCCCGTTAAGTGACCACGTACGAATCACGTGAGATTCAGTGAGGGCATTTTGGTCATCTCATAGACTTCGGGCCCTAAATTGACAATTCACCACCCTTCTCTCTCTCTCTCTCTCTCTCTCTCTCTCTCTCTTCAAAGACCAATTTTTTTTCTCTCCTTTACAATACTCATACTGTCTCCTACCCTAATGGCCTCACCTCACCGCTGCCTCCTCCATGTTCCTCCCACTCCCCACCTTCCTTCAAAATCCATCCCCATTCTCACCCCATCTCCTTCTCCGGCGATGGCGCTCCCTCCACCATCATCTTTATTTCGTCAAAAGCCTCCCGTTCTTCCAAATCTGGAATCCATGGCCTTGAGAGAGAAATCGGTGGCGGAGCAGTCAAAATTGGCGTCGTTGACCAGATCTTTGATGGACTTCGACACCTTCTTTAGTAAACTGCCATGAACAAGTCGGAGTTTGATGGTTTTGGGTGTTGTTTATTGGAGGCGGCGGCGGCGGTTGTGGTTGAGGGTTTGCTGTGTTTTTGGTGGGGGAATGAATCCATTGTTTTTTTCAATTTAGGGTATTGGGTGTTGTTTATTGCTGGGTTTGCCATGAAAAAGTCGGAATTTGATGGTTTTGGGTGTTGTTTATTGGGGGCAGTGGCGGCGGTTGTGATGATTTTGGTTGTGATGGGTGGTGGATGGTGGTTTTATTGGTGGTGATGGTGAGTGATGGCAGTGGGGGGAAATTGGGGGAATGAATCCATTGTTTTTATTTTTTTGATAATAGTAGTTTCTTTTATTTTTATTTTTATTCATTATGTAATTTATTTTAATCAACTTATAATTGTAAAACTATAAAATGTAAAATTAAGTATTAAAACGAAATATTTAATTTTAGTTTAGGTATAATAACACTTACTACATTATTCCATCTTTAAATATATGATTAGTAATTTTTTTCTAAATATTTAAAATCAATGAAATAAATATATACGAGTATTCCTTAAAAAATGAAATATTTAGCTTTAGTTTAAATATAATAATGCTACTAAAATAATTTATTAATGTTCCAAAAAATATTTTATAAATTGGATAATTTACTCATTATATTTTGTAAAAAAAAAACTAAATATTTTTATTTATTATTTTATAGGAAAAATGACAATTTAGGGCCTGAAGTCTGGGCTGAACGCGAAATGACCAAAATGCCCTTACTGAATGTCACATGCCTAGCACATGGTCACTTAACGGTGTTTTTTAACGTTTTCCGTCAAAAAGCCCCAAATTGATCAAAATTGTAAATTCGGGCCCCAAATTGATAGTTTTTCGACTTCAGGCCCCAATGTGGTACCGCCCCTATACTACAAGCCCTAAATTGTCATTAACCCTATTTTTTATTAACATCATTAACAATAAATATAATTTTTTAAATTATTTTACTTAGTTGCACAATTTTAAAAAATTAAACACTCATAAATAAACGTTAAATTACGATAATTTAAAACATTACACTCATGAAAATTAAAAATTAAAAATTAAAATACAACACACAAACAAACGAATAGAAAGTAACGCGCTCATAAATAAAATGATGCATATGATCTCAAGAATTGTTCTTTGTATATATATGCTCAATTAGGTCTGCTTTGAGAGCCAAGTGTGTAGCTTTGCTTTGAACTTTCCGCTTACGCGCCATGTATTCTTTGATGTTATTCCCAACGTGTGAATTTTCTCTTGTATACGTGAATGTTTGTCTTGCGCAATTCGAGTGGACTTATTTTTGAATTTTTTTTTGGTTTGTCGGCCCAAAATTCACTCGCATCATCATAGTTTATATATCGATCACGTTCATCTTCAACTATCATTATGCAATATGATGCAAGGTGTCATTATTTTACCAAGAATCACCTCGTTCCATGCGAGCGACGGTTTACGAAGTATTTGTGAATGTGTGCCCCAAATTTTTGTTTATTGGAAATTCACGCGAGTTTGAAGACATCCGGTTTAATTTGAAAAACGGAGTCGCCACGCCATTTTGATTACCTCAAAACTTTGAAAAAAAAGGTTTTATGGGTTCGGAGGTTAAGTTACCCCTTGGGAAGAACGGATCGTCGTTCACCCAAGGTGCCTTGCCGGAGCAAGTCTCCCAAGATCCCATTAATCGTGCTTGCTTGCGTGCTTTCTTGTGTGCATGTTTTTGAAAATAAGGGAGGAAATGTCCCAAGTCGTCTTCCGGACGTACAAACCATTTATTGGTTGTCGCTCGGGATTTCTTGGATTTTATGTATTCGGGATTATGATCCCGTCCTCATCTTGGACTTGTGATCATCGCATTTTTGGACCTCGGGACTTGCGTGATCGAGAGAATGACTCTCTTTATAGTCAAAGATGAGGTTCTTTAGAAAAGGAGGGTCCTTAGCCCATCAATCCTACACTTTAAGACGGTCGAGCTCGTATAGATGCTTCATACTCATAATAAGTGATAATCGGAGATATAGGGTTCAAGGTTGTTCTTTTCTAAAGAAATTATGAAACCTTTATGGAAGGAACGATGTAAAGATAGGATCTTTTACACCGGTCCGTTCCAAGGTTGCTAATGGGGACATGGGGGAATGCATGTAAAAATGACATTTTTAATGAAAAGATGACATTTTTGGGTTGCAAAGGATGCATTTGACTTAAAGAAATGATCTTTATTTGCAAAGGATGCATAAAGACATGATTTTTATGCAAAGGATGCATTTTTATGAAGAAATTGGGATTTGAATATGCAAAGGATGCATGAAGATTGTATTTTAAAAAGCATAGGATGCTAATTTGGGATAAAGATATGATATTTAATGCAAAGGATGCTTGAAAGAGGATTTGAATGCAAAGGATGCATTTTTATCATAAAGATTGAATTTTTACATGCAAAGGATGCATGAAGACGACATTTTTATTGAAAAATGGGTTTTTTAGGTGCAAAGGATGCACCTTTGATTCAAAGATTACATCTTTAATGGCAAAGGATGCCTAATGCATGCAAAGGGGAAAGGGGGTATAAAGATATGATCTTTATGATAAACTACCAAGTCCCAAGCAAGATAAATGCAATGTATGAAATGCAATGAGCAATTAGGATCACATAAAGCAATTAGGATGCAAGTTTAGGGCGTGCGAGGTTACCAATGGCTTCCTCTTCTTCTTTGGACGGAGCTAGGAGGAGGACTTGATCTTGGGATTTTCAAGGAGGAGGGAGGTGGCTTCTTGGCCTTCTTCTTCACCTTCTTGGACTTCCAGCAGCTCTTGGGAGGATTTTCTTCGTATTATGAGTGTGATGGTCTTTTTGTTGTTGAAATGGGTAGAGGAGGGCTCTATTTATAGGCAGTCTGGATAAGGCTAATGAAGCCGTGCGGCCAGAGACCTTGAGCTAATGCAGCCGTGCGGCATTATCCCTTGTGACTCAGCATTTCTAGAAACATGCAAGGTGGCAAATTCTAGAACTTTCCTCCCAATTAAGAAAAATGTTTTTCTTAATTGGGAAGCTTCCCTTTCAGCCCTTATTTGTTTTGGAACAGTTCCGGAATATTTCCGAAACACTAGGAAGGTCCGGGGAATTACCGGGAAACATACCGAAATTGCCGGGAAATTTAACCGGAAGGCATGAGCCAGATTTGGGTACTTACAGAAGCCCCTCGGCAACGTCACTTGCAAGGCGAGTGGGGTTGTCGATAGAAAAGGATCCGATCTTGCGAATGCCGAGACGGATTGAGAGACCGAGGTGGTCGAGTGGCTGAACCTCTGGAAGGCTACCTACGTATCCCGAGTGGGAATCAAGCCAGGCCGTATTTCGGAAAAGATCCGCTGGGGAATGGGATGTCTTATGTGACGAATTGGTTGAACCTAAAGCAGGCTACCTACGTATCCCGGAGGAATCAAGCCAGGCCGTAGTTCAGAACAAGATCCGCTGGGGAATGGAGAAGAGAAACTGGTATCTTGCTGGGGAAGTAGAAGAGAAAATGACCTAAGAGGTCAAGCAATTGATCCTACTGGGGATATGCTAGAAGTGACCAATGTGGTCGGATGTCAAGACCTTTATGAGGGGCTATTTCATCACTGAGTAGTGACGAAGGAATAGGGTGACAAAAGTGGTCAGATGGCTGGACCTTTTATGAAAGGCTACCTACGTATCCCGGAGGAATCAAGCCTTGATCGTAGTTCAAGCATCACTAGATAGTTAGGAACGATGTCTAGGATCCTTGAGGGTTTTGACAATTAATGGAGGCTGTCACCTGGTTGACAATTAATGGAGGTTGTCACCTGATTGACAATTAATGGAGGTTGTCACCTGATTGACAATAAATGGAGGTTGTCACCTGATTGACAATTAATGGAGGTTGTCACCTGATTGACAATTAATGAAGGTTGTCACCTGATTGAAACTAGAGCTTACGTCACTATCGAGGAGATAGAGGTAGCTAAAGTTTGGAAAACTTAGCATACTTCACTATTCGTGATAGAGGTAGCTTAAGTCAGAAGAACTTGAGTGTACGTCACTATTCGGGATAGAGGTAGCTTAAGTCTAGATGAACTTTAGCGTACGTCACTATTCAGGATAGAGGTAGCTAAAGTTTAGATAACTTGAGCGTACATCACTATTCGGGATAGAGGTAGCTTAAGTTTAGATAACTTGAGCGTACGTCACTATTCAGGATAGAGGTAGCTTAAGTTTAGAGAACTTTAGCGTACGTCACTATTCAGGATAGAGGTAGCTTAAGTTTAGAGAACTTTAGCGTACGTCACTATTCGGGATAGAGGTAGGCTAAGTTTCCCTGCTATGATCCGCTGGAGGGGAGATGCGAGGGATAAGTTCACGGGAAAGACCCGGATCACTTTTGATTATAAGATGGTGAGGCCGGTCATCAACAGGGATGGACACGACGGAGTGGACTTTTACCCTTGGGGCAGGTATCCAGAGATTTTGCTAGGAGAGGCCATTGAGGCGATGAGGCAGAGGAGATGGCTGACGGGGCTGACATGTGATGTCATATATTAGGGGGACCGTTCCTCGAGGCAGCATGGCCATGTCTCTCCCTTGGACGCCATTACTCCCCATGATCCTCCAGCACGGATGCAACAGTCCAGGGATTGGCAGGCAGATGAGATAGCTAGGTACCAGGCAGGCGTGGCCGCCGAAGAGTACTTTGACATGGATACCCCCTACGCTGTGTTTGTGGAGCAGCGCCTGAGGACGCCACAGAAGCTAGTGAAGCTGGCGGTCACTCAGGGATATGGGGAGGATGAGCCTACTGACCCGCCGATCCCTCCCGCGCACCTGTCTTATGTGGTCCACGGAGTACCGAGGAGGATGAGGATTCCCGTCTCGACACTGTGGAGCCCCAAGTATACCGTGCCGCCCGACAAAGACTGTGAAGTATACTTTTAGGGTCTTTCCCTTTTTCAGCTTTCTTTGCTTTTTGCAATTTCGAGATTTTTCTCGAGATTTTTTTTTCTTTCTCGTGTTCCAACCGCACTTAATGACAGACGTCGCAACAGGTTGGAAGGACATGTGTCTGGTCCTTCTTCAGGAAGGCCGCTCGCGCCTCAAAGGCGGCGGCGGACGCACAGGAGCCCGGCGCAAGAGAAGGCATGTCGGGGCACACGGCGTCTACCTCATCGGCCTCGAGTACTCTTCCAGTGCCATGCCTCGGGGGCGGGGACCCAATGCTGACATTCTGGAGCAGCTGGCTGAGTACGGGCACGATAATGTCCATCTGTCTGATGTGAGCGACCAGGAGGACTTGATGAGGGAGGCTAGCGTCTATGAGCTAAGCAGCGATGAAGAAGAAGAATCGGAGGCCTAGGAGGTCTCTAGAGTGGATTTAGGAACAAAACAAACAATGGACAAAATTTATGCACACTTTGTTTATTTTTTTTGCTTTATTTGGGCGCCGATGGGGCGAAGACATTGTAGTAATGCTTTATTTACTTTTCTAATTTATGCTTTTTAAATTTGCATATTATCTGAGCCTCGGGGCAGTTTTTTGCTTGGAATTGGGGCTGAAACGGGGCCAAAATGATTTATGATGATATATAAATGCTTGAATGGCTTTTGAACATGTTTTTGTACAGGTCTTGGTTGAGAAAGTGGGGTGAAAACTCCCTTGGGCAGCAACTTTGGTTACTGCAGATTTTTTTCTGCATATGGCAAATGAGGCCGTGCGATTTGGTCCTGAGGGAAAATGAAGCCGTGCGGCTCACAGTTCTGTCTGAACTGGTTATTTTCTGAATAAAAGCAAGGCTTGGCCATTTCATTTCATTTTCAACTTAGACTTGTCCCAATTGTTCCCAGAGCACATTTTGGACTTAAAGACACCATCTTTGGTCATTTTACAATGGAGAAGCCCGTCAGATTGCAAAGGGAGAAGCGAGACCATTTTCTGTCCGATCTTCAGTCTTGGGTGAAGCACAACTTCCAATCTCACAAGGGGCTGCTTGATTTTTCCTTCAAGATCAAGTCTTTATGGCATTTGAGGGATCTCCCGCCCGATTGGGACCTTTTGAGAGCAGCAGCAAGGTTTTGGGACGTCCGGAGACATGTTTACTGCTTTTCTTACAATGAGATTGTCCCAACGCATGAAGACTTCCGAGCCTTGATTGGGGGTCCAGAAATTGAGGCTATATCTATTCCGCTGATCGGAGACGTGCCGGTGGCGGTAAAGCTTGCATCTTTTCTGCAGATTTCTCTGGATGATGATAGCCCCGGACAGGATTGACCTTTCTGATATCCCGGGCAGGTTTGGGTCTCCGGCTATGGCTGTGACCACGGTGGCTATGGATGCCTTCATTCTCTACATATTTTTTGCTCTGTTCACCACTGAGTCCGTGGGGATCTGTCATGGTGGTCTCTTGGACATGGTCAGAGACTGCAGGGATGGGAAAGACATTGTCCCACTGGTTTTGGGAGAGACATTGCATGGCATCGACAGGATGGCTAGGGGAGACCATTTCATGAGGTATGGGAGTCCCAGGCTGTGGCCGACTTTGTGGCTGCAGGGGAGAGGCTCGGGGCTTTGCCAGGGGCTTTGCCGACTCGGTGCCCTTGGGTGATTTCTCGGAGAGGTGCACCAAGGCAACAGACCGGGGTAGGCCGGGAGCCGACGATGGCTAGGCTATCCACTTCGGACATCCGTTGGTGGATACCTCACTTTGGAGGTTGCGAGACCGGGAGGATATTTCAGAGTCTTATCTTGTGAGGGTTCCGGGGTTACGCTGGTCGTCCTTCTACATTCCCCGCTTGGTATCCGGGCAGTCGGGGCATTACAGGAGCCATTGAGCGATTGGGAGGACATCCGGACCATGGAGGTGATGCCATTGGATATGAGAGATCCAGCCAGCTTTTCATTCTTCTCGAGGGCTTGGACTTACACTGCTTTCCCACCTAGGGCTATTTTCAGGAGCAGAAAGAGCACCATCTTGACCACTGTCTACTTGGACTGGTACGAGAGGGAAATGGGAGCGACTCAGGTCATTTTGGGGGAGAGACGTCAGTCTTTATTGGGGGCCGACTGTGACTCGAGTAGGACTCTAAGGGAGACTAAGGCTAAGGCGAGTCGCCATAATCAGTCGGGTGACCTGATCAGGGATATGGAGGCTCGATACAAGAGATTGTCCGAGGTCGCTCCTTTGATTGAGACTCAGAGGGAGGAAGTGCGGACTCGTGCTCGTGTAGAGAAGGCACTTATTGACACGGGTTTGGTAGAGGCTCCAGTGAGGATACCGGAGATCGGGATGAGGGATACCGACCTTATAGAAAAGAAGAGAAAGAAAACTCGACGGGGTCGAGGTAAAGGGAAGAAGACCAAAGAAGACTCAGCGAATGACGACTGACAGATCTTTTCTTAGGATTCCCTTATTGCCATTTTGCAAACACATTAGTTTATTTAGGCATTTTTTTTTGTATTTTAGATCTTTGTAGCAGGTTAGCAGAGTCAAGAGTAGACCGTGCTTGAACTCATCAAGAAGTTTTTAACTTGTAATGAACAAGAAATATTATCTTAGAAATTAATCAAGACACATTTCATGGAAATTCAAATGTCTTATTGATTGGGACCCGCTTTATGAAAACTGAAATACCCTTTATTTTTTAGGACGCACTTCATGGAAGCTTGATTGCCCTTTTTTATTGTTTAGACCGAACCATATATGGCTGCCTACTGTGATGAATGTGTGTCCGAAAATTTTCCCATTTTTGTTTGAAAAAATCAACGAAACGGAGTCGCCACGCCATTTTAATTTTGAGGGCCAAAACTTTGAAAAAAGCCCGAGATCAGAGATTTAGGTTCGGAGGTCATGTTACACGCCGGGAAGGACGTTAGTGTGCACCCGGAATGCCTCGTAAAACGAGTCTTCCAAGCTGAAAATCATTTGTGTGTGTGTGTGTGTGTTTTGGCCAAAATAAGTTGAAACTCAGAAAAGTAAAAATTGGGATATCTTTTTAAGACTTTAAACTGATCCCATGATTTTTTGGAAGATTTTTGGATTGAGATTTGGTACTCAAAAGACCTTTTGAAGTTGAGAGCCATTTCTGCCAGAATGAAAAAGGCAGTGGACCTTTGATTTTGAAATGGATTCAAGGGTCTTAAAACTTCATAATCTGGATAAACTCAGAGAATGAAAGTTGTTCCAGACACCTTCAATAAGATTTGTGCGAAGGAATTTTCCATTTTGGAGAAGATTTGAGGGATCAAAACCTTCTGGAAACCTCAGATATGAGATCTGGATTCCCAGAAGCTGATGAACTAGCCTCTGAAAGAAAATTTGAAAAGAGGAGTTTTACTCACCCAAAAAATAAAGTAAAAATATGTATGGAAATATATGGATGTTGGCTACAAAAAGTGTTTTGTAGTCAACACCAAATTCCACATTTATCTGTGTCCAAAAAATTAGACCATGGACTGAGGTCTGAGAAAATTGCTACTGGACAGCAACTTCTCAAGAGAGAAAATATGATTTTAAGGGAGATTTTGCATCCATGCTTGTCCCCATTTCCCTAGGTTTTGGTTAGTGATCACTAGACATTTTAGTGGTGAATCAACTATACCAAACCATCCTTGGGGTACATTAGGACTAAGCATTTCATTTGCTTGGGAAGGGGATTTTTATCCTTTGAAAATGAGATTTTATGCTTGAAAATGGTTTTTAGGGTTTTGAAAATGAGTTTTCTTTGCAAGAAAGTAAGAGAACTTGAAAATAATTTTGATCTTTGTAGAAGATCATCCATGGAGATGGTCTTCCATGGTGATCTTCTTAGATCTAGAGCAAGAAGATGAAAGAACTACATTTTGTAGTTTGCAAATGCATGCATGGTTGGAGTTTAGGGTAAGGAGAAGGAGGGTTTACCAATCTTCCTTGTGTTCTTGAGTTTTTGGCTTGAGTGTATGAGTGTTTAAGGCTTAAGTATGAGAGTGAGTGGATGAGTGTGAGTTGGGAAAGATTGGAGAGAAAATGGTGACAATTCTTGAAGAATTCTCACTGTTTTCTCTCTATATTTCGCCAGAGGTTCGGTGCAATTGTGTTTTTCCTCCTTATTTTTGTGACTGGAGGGCTCAATTTATAGCCCTCTGAAATGACAAACTCATCCGCGCGGACAAGACCCTTCAGCGTGCACTGTTCATTAAATGCAGCTCCAGCTTTGGACAAGAGGAATATTTCTTTTTGAAATTCAAATTAAACAGCCAGTTTATGTTTCCAGCATTTCTATTTATGGTTTTCTTCTTTTGTTTTTCTTTTTAAGATTCTTTTTAAGGTTTAACCTTAAATAACAATGCCCATTTTACCCTCACTTTGTTAGAAATGTTAGGATTGTTAGAAATGTTATAACTTTCGTTAATTTTCTAACGAAAATTCTAACAAGCTCAAATTGGAGCACTTACAGTAGCCCCTCGGCGACGGCGCTTTCGAAGGAAGCGGGGTCGTCGATAAGAGTAAGGCTCCATATTTGGCAGGATGATCGAGTGATCGGGTGGTCGAATCCTAGCGATAGGCTACCTACGTATCCCGAATGGGAATCAAGCCGGCCGTAGTTCGGGTCTTTGACCCTGGAGATGATGGCGTTTTAGGTGCCTCGAACACGATGAGCGAGTTCTGATCGGTTCGGAAAGAAACTCTGATGGGGATTAAGAGATGACCATTTTCGGTCTGATGGGTATCCGCTCTGCTGGGGATAGGGATGACCATTTTCGGTCTCTGCTGGGGATGATTGCGATTTATCGCTTTCTAGTGATAGCGTCTTAGGTGCCTCGAACCTTGAAGATGGCGTTTTAGGTGCCTCGAACCTTGGAGATGGCGTTTTAGGTGCCTCGAACCTTGAAGATGGCTTTTTAGGTGCCTCGGACCTTGATGATGGCGTTTTAGGTGCCTCGAACCTTGAAGATGGCTTTTTAGGTGCCTCGGACCTTGATTTGAAATGGCCTTTCGGTGGACTTCGTCTGCTGCCGAAGGAGAGGGTGACCGTTTTGGTCGAGGGGCTGGACCTAATGATAGGCTACCTACGTATCCCTAGTGGGAATCAAGCCCTTTCGTAGTTCGAGTTCTACTCGAGATTCCTTTAGCTTTTGGGATTCCGTTAACTTTGTCAGATTTTGTTAGCCTTTTTGGGGGAAAATCGAGACGTATTTGTCCTGGGAAATCGGTCTTACGTTTGACTCCGCCGTTTGATTTTGATGAAAGATACGGGATCCGTTATCTTTCTCGGGCACTCGGTCTTACGTTTGGCTTAGGGAGGATTTTGATGAAAGATACGGGATCTCGTTATCTTTCTCGGGGAAATCGGTCTTACGTTTGGCTTGCCGGGGGAAGGATTTTGATGAAAGATACGGGATCCGTTATCTTTCTCGGGAAGATCGGTCTTACGTTTGACTACGGGAAGATTTTGATGAAAGATACGGGATCCGTTATCTTTCTCGGGGCACTCGGTCTTACGTTTGGCTCGGGAAGGATTTTGATGAAAGATACGGGATCCGTTATCTTTCTCGGCAGATCGGTCTTACGTTTGAGCTAGGGAAGGATTTTGATGAAAGATACGGGATCCGTTATCTTTCTCGGGGCACTCGGTCTTACGTTTGCTTAGGGATGATTTTGATGAAAGATACGGGATCTCGTTATCTTTCTCGGGAGATCGGTCTTACGTTTCACTGCTAGGGGATGATTTTGATGAAAGATACGGGATCCGTTATCTTTCTCGGGGCACTCGGTCTTACGTTTCTGCCGGGGATGATTTTGATGAAAGATACGGGATCTCGTTATCTTTCTCGGGGCACTCGGTCTACGTTTCACCGCCGGAGATGATTTTGATGAAAGATACGGGATCTCGTTATCTTTCTCGGGGCACTTTCGGTCTTACGTTTCACGCCGGAGATGATTTTGATGAAAGATACGGGATCTCGTTATCTTTCTCGGGGCACCTCGGGCCTTACGTTTCACCGCCGAAGGATTTCGATGAAAGATACGGGATCTCGTTATCTTTCTCGGGGCACTCGGTCTTACGTTTTTTGCTATAGGGGATGATTTTGATGAAAGATACGGGATCCGTTATCTTTCTCGGGCACTATCGGTCTTACGTTTGACGATAGGGGATGATTTTGATGAAAGATACGGGATCTCGTTATCTTTCTCGGGGCACTCGGTCTTACGTTTACTGCTTAGGAGATGATTTTGATGAAAGATACGGGATCTCGTTATCTTTCTCGGGGCACTCGGTCTTACGTTTCTTTAGGGATGATTTTGATGAAAGATCACGGGATCTCGTTATCTTTCTCGGGGCACTCGGTCTTACGTTTCACCGCTTAGGGATGATTTTGATGAAAGATACGGGATCTCGTTATCTTTCTCGGGGCACTTTCGGTCTTACGTTTCACCGCTTAGGGAATGATTTTGATGAAAGATACGGGATTTCGTTATCTTTCTCGGGGCACTCGGTCTTACGTTTATCAGCGTCGGGAAGGATTTTGATGAAAGATACGGGATCCGTTATCTTTCTCGGGGCACTCGGTCTTACGTTTCTGTCGGAATGATTTTGATGAGAAGATACGGGATCTCGTTATCTTTCTCGGGACCTCGGTCTTACGCTTTGACCGTCCGGGAAGGATTTTGATGAAAGATACGGGATCTCGTTATCTTTCTCGGGGCACTCGGTCTTACGTTTCTTTACCGGGCCGGAATGATTTTGATGAAAGATACGGGATCCGTTATCTTTCTCGGGAGATCGGTCTTACGTTTGACTCCACAATGATTTTGTGATGAAAAAGATACGGGATCTCGTTATCTTTCTCGGTGAGATCGGTCTTACGTTCGATCGCCGGGAAGGATTTTGATGAAAGATACGGGATCCGTTATCTTTCTCGGGCACTCGGTCTTACGTTTTCTCGGGAGATTGACTTTGATGAAAGATACGGGATCTCGTTATCTTTCTCGGGAGCACTCGGTCTTACGTTTCTTGGGGGAGATTGACTTTTGATTTAAAGATATCGTGACGCTTTAAGAATGAAAGATTACGGGATCTGTTATCTTTCTCAAGGCACTCGGTCTTACGTTTATACTAGGGAAGGATTTTGATGAAAGATACGGATCCGTTATCATTCTCAAGGCACTCGGTCTTACGCTTTATACGCCGGGAAGGATTTTGATGAAAGATACGGGATCCGTTATCTTTCTCGGGGCACTCGGTCTTACGTTTGATCGCTCTGGGAATGATTTTGATGAAAGATACGGAACTCGTTATCTTTCGTGGAGATCTGGTCTTTACGTTTGACTCGCCGTAGATTTTGATGAAAGATACGAGATTTCGTTATCTTTCTCGGGGAGATCGGTCTTACGTTTGACTGCCGGAAGTGATTTTCTTGACAAGGGGCTGACTTTGGTTAACTTTGTTAACTCTGTCAAGTTGGGGACTGAATTGCAGAGTCCTGGAATTTTAAGGGGCAAAAGGGTCATTTTGACCCTTGCAATCCTGTCCGCGCGGAGAGGGTTTGAAAACCAGGGGGTATTAATGAGGGGCCAACGCCCTTCCTCTTCCCCATTCAGTTTTCTGAAAATCCGAGAGCAGAGAGAGAGAGAAACCGAGAGAAGGAAGCCATCGTTGCTCAAAAAGCTTGAAAATTCCTCCGATTTCTTCGATTTTTTGAGCAATGGAACACGGGGAAGGCGCTTTTCAAGGCCAAGGACGTGGCCCGGTGGCGGAGAGACGATTGGAGCTCGTCCGAATGAGGAGGCATTACACCCTTTCGCAATCGATCGCGGAGGAGCCCTACCCCGATGCTTGGCAACATTGGGCTTCGGATTCGAATCTCCGAACGGTATACTTTGAAACCCTTTGATCCCTTTGTTGATTTCTTGTTTGAAATTTGAATTTTGGGTGATTTTTGAATTTTTTTTTTTGAAAATTATGCAATGCTCTTGGCTTTGAATCTTAATTTTGATGCTATGCATGTTGCAATGAATTTGTGGGTATCCCAAAACATGCATTTTGCTTGGAGAAAGAATTGGCCTTTTCGCCATTTTTTTTTTTTTGTATCCGAAAATTGCATGTGAAAATTCGAAAATTGTGATGATGATGATTTTTTTTTTTGAAATTGAATATTGATATCGATGAATGATGCAATGCATGCATTTTGTTTGGAAAGAATGGGCGTTTTGCCAATATGAGATGTATGTATGTTTAGGATTTTTTATTTTTGAAAAGTGGGACGGATTTTTCCTCCCGTTGCATGTAAGATGGATGATATGCATGTATGCATTTTTTTTTTGAAATTGGGACGGATTTTTTTTGCCAATATGAGATGTATGTAGGATATGCATGTATGCATTTTTATTGAAAATTGTTGAATGGGATTTCTTGGCTTGTCTTTTACGTGAGAAAAATGGGGCTATGTCTGTGCATGCCGTTATCTTGCCGCCGAAATTTTCTTTTCTTTTTTTTTTTAATGCATGTGTATGCTTTTTTTTTTTGTGCAAATGCAAATGCAATTTTTTTTGACATTTTCTCTCTTTTTTTTTTTTACAGGCCGGAAACCGTTTTGTGACGGACTTGGTGAACAAAATGAAGACTCGAGGATCAGTGGAGTCCGTGGTTGACTGTGGGATCGGCTTCCGGATGCGGGCCGAGGAGCTTTGCCGAGTCCGGCAGATTGTTGTCGAGACGGGGCTTTGGGAGTTCGTTGAGTGCTTGAGGGTGGTCAAGTTCCCTAAGAGCAAGGGCCCGATGTTTTCTTTGGCGCAGGCATTGGTGGGACGCGACCCACACCTTTCACTTTTTCTCGGGGCGAGGCTACGGTTACGCTCTTCCGACATTCTGGCGATCACGAGCTTTGCCCTTTAATGGACGCGGCATTGAGTGGCGGGATGGCTACGCAAACGATGCGGATCTCTGGGGCTCTTGGGATTTTCCTATTCCCAAAAGGGATGGGGATGGAGTATGTCCGTGGTCTACGGTAATATTGTGGAGACTCATCGTGAGTTACGAGGGTCAAAGGGAGTGGAGAGGATAAAGGCGCCGAAGCGTATCGCTAGTGGCCTTCTTGTGGTTTGCTTTTCGAGCACCCTCTTTGGGCATCTTTGAGGGAAACGGCGCTTTGCCCCTTGTTGAGGTCCTCTTGGAGAGACAATGGAGACGGTCGGAGATGTCTCTGCGTAGGGGAGAGGCCGGGCCGGCGTGAGCTTTACTTTGCTCTTGATAGGTACGGTCGGAAGGCCGCGAGGCTCCTCGTACTTGCTTTGAGTTTGCCTCTGGAGAGTATAAGCTCTCTTTTTTGCTTTCTCCTCTCTCTCTTTTTTTTTTTTCGAGCACACACTTTTCTTTGCACCGGATTGATTTGATTTTTACCTTTCGCGTGTATGGGCGTTGGAGTTTTTCCACGTCACATGGATGTGGCGTGGCAAATGGGCGGAGTGCGTCCCGGGGGCGTATCCGGCCATGGGGCCGGTCTTGGGTCCAAGCATGCCCGGAGAAGATAAGCTCCAGTGGGGCGTACGACTCTCGAGTACGCGGATTGCCTTCCTTTGACGGAGGCCGAGACGGATGGAGGGGATGATATTCTTCCCCACACGGGATCGCTCCCGAGGTGAAAGCGTGCCCGAAGGGCGCTCGAGATTTGACCGAGTTTGTACGGCAATGGAGGATTCCGAGGAGGTCCCCAACACTCGCGATGCATGGCGCCATTATCCAGGAGAGAGGGTGACGCGCCGACGATGCGCACTCCGCCGAGGACACCGGTGGAGCCTCCCGCCGATATGATGCACTCCGAGCGATCGAGTCCGTGACCTCGGGATGATTGCAGAGCCGGCACGCACTTCTCGGATTTCGTGGCGATTCAGCCATATGGCGACATTCGTTCGAGGAGGTGAGGATGCCTCGTGTTACGGACTAGAGAGGGGCTCGGGATCCCGCTGTGTATCCTCGGACGGATTTTCATATATCCAGGATGGGGTCCGATTCGAGGGTGCAGATCCCTCGGCTCCTCGAGCGGCTTCCACGAAGCTTTCCGGCCTCGTCCGAAGGTATGAAGGTATGGCTTTTACGCTTGCGCTCTTCCTTTCTTTCTTTTGTTTCATCATCTTTAGCATCCCACAGCTCGCTTTTTTGACGCTTTTGCTTTTTGTGCGGTGCTTTCGGAGGTGTGTCAAAGTCGAGAAGCCGATTTAAGCAAGTGATCGGGGCCAAGAGATTCATCAGAGGATGGCTCGCCATGCGGGGCTCCTCGAGCTAGGGAGCGAGGCATGGACCACTGGCTTCTGCGTCACAGCTCCCGGACGGGGAGGCTTCCACTATTCGCTCGTAGACTTCTTCTTGAGAGACTCCTGCGTCTCCCTCTCCCTTGATCCCCGCAGCCTGGCAGCTTCCTGGATCACGTCATTCTCGGGGATCCACACGGGCAAAGTGGACACGTATGGCAAAGCATGGCGGGTCTGTCTTCGTACGTCCGGGAGCTCCCACGCCCTTCACCTTCGGATACGATTTTTTTTCATCGAGTATCTCGAAGCTTCGGGCCTCTATCGGAGCGAAATGCCTAAGTCTGGTCTGGACGAGCCTCTTTCCGGGAGACGAGGACGGCTCCCGAGCCCGAGATTTTCAGGTGAGGCTCCCGAGGAGGCGGGGCCCGAGTCGCAAGAGGGGCCGAGGGCGGTGCGACCGGGCGCTAGAGACTCCGATTGATTTTTTTTTTTTTGAGATTGAGATTTTTTTTTTTTTGGATTTGAGATTGAGGATTTGTAATAATTCTAGGATTTTATTGATGTTTGTTTGTTTTTTTTTTTATGCACACTCTTTTTTTTTTTTTTTGGAATGTAATAATTTAGGATTTTATTTTATGAATGCCGCAATGCAGTTATGAATGCAAGAGTGTTGTATTTGAGCCTCCTCAGCTTTTTTTTTTTTTTGGCAAGGGTGTTAGTGTTTGATATGCATGGACTCGGCTTGGGGAGGTTTTTGCACGTGGTTTCGAGCAACCGGGACGGAATATTCCTCTTTTGGTGTAGCGGCTTAATTTGTTGCAGATTTTTACGATAGAATGACAAACATGTCCGCGCGGATAGTGGTCTTTGCATACGACATTGTCCTTTAATTTTGCTTAGAATCTCGGTCTCACTTTATTTCAAATTCAAATATCCTCTTGACCTCCTGTACCAACCGGCCATTTTCGGGGAGAAAGAGAGAAAAACCATGGGAAAACTTTAGAAAAGCTCCAATCAAAATTGTCCCAAGAATCCCGAAATGTCATTCTTCAACAAGTTCAAGGATTGGTCCCTAGGAGATTATGCATGAGAGGAGATCCTTCTTTGAAGAAAGGTACGAGGTGAAGTGCTTATGGTCTCTCAAGGAATTGATTCCGGATTATGAGCTTTTGAGGGCTTCTTTCCTCATTTTGGGACACTAGAAGGCATGTCTTTTGCCTTTCCTTCCAACGAGATTGTTCCGACCGTCGAAGGAGTTTCGGGCCTTGCTTTTGTGGTCCGGAGGTGGAAGAGATAGGCGTAGTTCCTTTGCTAGGGGAGGGAGGCTTCTTTTGTTGATGCAGTTGTCGCGTCCTCCTTCATCTTTCCCCCTGAGGGAAATAGGCATGCAAGGTATGATCCAGCGGTCCCGATCATTTTGATATTTCCGGCCTTCCCGATAGGTTTGGGGGCCTAGGCTTGGTGGATGATGCCTATTGGGATGCCTTTGCACTTTGTATGTTTGGCGCCACCGTTCATGGTCTATTCCTTTGGGATTTGCCATCGGTCTTTCTTTGCCGGATGTTGTCGTTCACCTGTCGGCAGGCGAGAGATGTCGTTCCTTTGATTCCTGGGGGAGACTTTTTCATGCTCTTGATAAATTTGCAGCTCCGGAAGACGGTATATGCAGGCGACCCGTTCCTCTTGACCACATGTAGGTGATGGAGCGTTTGGGGGTTCTTCGGGAAACTCAGGTGCTGATCCAAACCTTGGACATTTGCCGGGGAGGGGTTACGGTGGATTTTGATGATCGGGAGCTCATGGGAGCGTTGGATGGTGGTCTCCGGACGAGGAGGATATCGAGATGGTCGGTGCCTTGTTGGCGGGTGGGGGCTACTTGAGTGCTTCAGGATGGGTCCCATGTGGTCATGCTTCCGGGGCTTTCTCAGTCCAGCTTCTATATTCCAGCTTTAGTTCTGAGACAGTTTGGCCTGGATCAGGTTCCTTTGGAGGGCTTTGATGATATAGCCACCAGGGTGGTGGCTCCTGCTTCTATGGATGATCCCTCAGTGTTCCCATTTCTTTCCCGAAGAGCGAGGTATGATGCCTTTCCTCCTCGGGTTATTCTCGAGGCGTCCAAGACCGGTGTTCCTGACCACTTGGTACCTGGATTGATCATGAGAGGCATCTGGGAAAGACTCAGGTGGCTATTTTCAGTGGCGTGAGGCCGTTATGGGTGCGGAGGACCTGACTGTTTCTGAGAGGAGGAGGGCCGAGGCGAGGGCCAACCCCCATGATAGGAGCGGAGACGCTGTGACCGACTATGAGGCTTACGTCAAGAGACAGGAGAGGAGGGCTCCTATGCTACCAGCTAGGCTACAGGAGATGAGAGATGACGCTAGGGCTACTAAGGCCTTGACAGAGGCTGGTTTGATAGATCCTGTTCCTATACCAGAGCTTGGTAGGAGGAAGTACCGACATTTTCCTGTTCAGAAAAAGAAGATTCGAAGGGGGAAGAAGAGGGGAGAGGCCAGTACGAGTGGCTTGGAGTGACTCTGAGTTTTCCGAGTATCCCTTTCTTGTCATGGCAGACACATTGATTATGTATCTTAGTTTTTTTTTTAGCAGGTTGCCAGTTGTAGGAATGAATCGGGCTTAGACTCATCAAAGAGCTTTTAACTTGTAATGAATATTTGAATTGCTTTAGAGTTTTTCGAGACGCTTTCATGGTCTGATCAATTGTATGGATGTCAAAGTATGGACTTTTATTTGTGTTTTAGACCGAACCGTTTCCGGCTGCCTACGTTCCCCTCATTTT